>JADBJO010000847.1:377500-382500 GCA_016801955.1 Conus betulinus
CTCTCTCTCTCTCTCTCTCTCTCTCTAAAAGAACGATTTGTTCTCTTTTCTGTTATATTATGGTTTCCTCCAAAGAATTCTTTGGTTTCATCTCATTGAGACCTCTACTTCTTCCGGGAGGTAACTGGCTTTATTGATCGAACTTACGCTGATGATTATTTCCCTTACAGCTTCGCCCGCTGTAACGTCTCTCTCTCTCTCTCTCTTTCTCTCTTCTCTCTCTCTCTCTCTCTGCGCCTTTGCAAGATGATATAACCTCAGTAAGATTCATCATACAGCTTTATTGTGCTTTAGATTTTCCATAATAGTCTCTTAACTTTCAGAAATGGGACTTTTCTTTAGCTTTCCTTCACGTAACTGTTTCGCTAGGTCCACATGTGTTCAGTTGGCACAACGGGATCCTGCTTGTCTGAGAGAGAACGAACCGCGGCCATTGCCGAACCTCCAGTTAAGAGCAATCCTTGAAAAAATCACATCCTGAAAACAATCAAGAACACATACTGAAAGAGTCAAATTTACACACACACGCGCGCACGCACATACACACACACACACACACACACTGAGTACGAGTGTGTGCGAGCGCATGTGCGTATATACGTGCGCGCACGTGTGTTTTTTATGTGCGTTCTGTGTCGGAATATTGATGATGCAGTGGCCTAATCGTTAACTATTTTTGTTGCCCTATTTATCATGAAATCGTAGTGTATCTTGTGTGTGTTTGCTCTCTCCCCAACCCTCTTCAACCTTACTCGGAGAATATCATGCCCGAGGCCATCGAAAACTTCAAACACTATTATCTCTGGGGGCAGGCCCATATTGCAGTTTGCGCTTCGCTGATGACATAGATTTACCAACCCGAGCCAGTGCATATGGAATGAAAATCAGCGCTGAAAAGTTTCGTTTCATTGGTATACCTCAAGATGGACGACGACAAATAATTATGACTGCTGCAGTCAGAAATCGACTGTTTTCTTTGGGACAAGTCTGATAGAAACCATTTCAACAGAGATATGATTGCTGCAGCATGGACGAACATTGCAAAAGAAGTCAGAGGAGGTGGTAAGTGTTCCGTTGATTTTAGATTTTATTTATTTATTTTATTATTCCACCAGAAAAAGTCAGAGGAGGTGGTCTGTTCTCTCTCTCTCTCTCTCTCTCTCTCTCTCTCTCTCTCTCTCTCTCTCTCTCTCTCTCTCTCTCTCTCTCTCAGCTCCAAGCTATAAGATTTTGTTCTTCTACCAGTGTTACTAGCGCCGATTTTGTCTAACCTTTGCCCGTCTGTCATCGCGTCATTTACCCTCGTCGACCAAACTTCCTCTAGGAAAACGTACGGAACAGTATGAAGGTTTTTACACACGCGCGTGCGATTGTGGATGGCTGGGGATGGGGCAAGGAAAGTAGAGGGGAAGAGAGATGTAGTGGTGGCGGTTCGGTTTTTCCCCCAGAACACATCAAGACCACAATTTTTTTCCCCAGGATTTTATTTCGAAAACACGGGTTAATTCGCCTAACTTCAGGTGACAAGACTGGTAAAACATTCGGGGATGTAGAACACACACACACACACACACACACACACACACACACACACACACACACACACACACACACACACACACACACACACACGTAACACATATTCAAATAAGTCATTTATTCAAGGAATTTGTTTTGAAAGCCACCCAATCAATAGTAGACCAACTATGCACTTCTTCTTATAGCTGAAGTGTCAATATGCTTCCCTCTGTCTCCATCTCTGTCTGTCTCCCCCCCCCCCCCCCCCCCCTCTCTCTCTCTCTCTCTCTCTCTCTCCCTCTCTCTCTCTTGTGTTTTCAAGATAGCCACGTGCTATGTATATTACACAGGTTACACAGGGACCAATGGACCTTGGGACTAATGGCGTGACTGTTGCGGCACAAAGTGTCGCAATGCAACATTTTGTGTGCTATTTCACTCTCCTCCCAGCACAAAGTGTCGCACAGCATAGAATTTGACTTGTGACAGTTTGATCAGCCTTACCAGCACAAAATGTCGCAATGTTTTGAGTGAGCAAGTGAGTGATGTATGTGAAGAGAGATACAGTGAAGGTAAGACAGACAGACAGACCGCACAGACCTATATATATATATATATATATATATATATATATATATATATATATATATGTGTGTGTGTGTGTGTGTGTGTGTGTGTGTGTGTGTGTGTGTGTGTGTGTGTGTGTGTGTGTGTGTGTGTGGTAGATAGAGAGAGATAAATAAATTTCCAAAATAATACGGACAACAAGCTGTTGCAGTAAAAGTTGATATGCCCAGCTTTATTCGCCTTCATCAGCAAATGAGCGCCACACTGAGTGCCAGCAGTATGGTTGTGAGGGAAGAGACGTGTGTATATATATATATATATATATATATATATATATATATATATATATATATATATATATATATATATATATGTGTGTGTGTGTGTGTGTGTGTGTGTGTGTGTGTGTGTGTGTGTGTGTGTGTGTGTGTAGTAGACTTTACCGTCATCATATTTTTTTTAAGTTTCATCACTCTGTCGTATATTTCAGAGAGAGAGAGAGAAAGGGGGGGGGGGGGGGGGGGGGGAGGAAGAGAGAGACAGACAGAGAACGAGATAGGGTGCCGGGGGAGCAGTTCTCTTTTCCTATCTCCGTTTGGTATTGTTTTGCATTCTTTACATGGGATATTTTGTCTCTTGGTGGTGGTGGATTTGGTTCATTGAAAAGTGTTGGTACTCCACTCTAAGTCAGTCAGTTTTTGCGGTGTGGTCCATGAACTGATTGGCTTCAAAATATTCAGAACAAAAAGAGCAGTTTGCATGAAGGTACGCAGCTGATCTTCACGCCTATGGTTCTGAACCATTATTTGCATCTGTAAAAACACACAAAAAGAATGGTGAAACTCGGCCAGTGTCCTTCGCCCCCACTTGTACTGAATTTGGCACGTAGACAGCTATGATTTCTCTTAACTCTGCTTTGAGCGTCGTCTTCTTGTAATTCTTTGAGAAGAGAATGGTATGCACCAAACGTTTGCCACCCTTGCGATTATGCATAGTCTCACCCACCATCTTCGACTTTTTTTTTAAAAATTCTTCAGTTATTCTCACATTCATCAGGATGAGGTTAAAATAAACATACACTTATAGTATTCGCCCAGACTATACCAGCTAGTCAGTCAGTCGGCCCGTAAACTGATCCAACAATCAATCAACAGCAAGGAGTGGCACAGGCGCGTGCCTATGTGTGTGTACGTCTGTACGTGTGTGTGTGTGTGTGTGTGTGTGTGTGTGTGTGTGAGAGAGAGAGAGAGAGAGAGAGAGAGAGAGAGAGAGAGAGAGAGAGAGCACAAGGGAAGGGCTGAGGGTTGGAGTGGGGTGGGGAGGAGGGGGAGGGGGGGGGGGAGGGGAGGAGTGCCGCAAATTCCATTCTTACATTCTTGGAGTCCCAGACAAGAAGCATTTGACCGACTCCAACCGCTTTTTTGATCTTTTGCTGCCGTTCTATGTACACGAGAGAGAGAGAGAGAGAGAGAGAGAGAGAGAGAGAGAGAGAGAGAGAGTCCCCCCCCCAAGAAATTCTGGTCACGTCAAATGCAGGGTAAATTGAGACCCACAAGTCGGGAGCTTCCAGCGAGTCTTTTGTGACAGTATATATAGGTACAACAATGCCGGGGGGATTAGGAGTATGTGTTACAAGTGCCAAAGCTTACAGGGTGCCCCACGCTTTAATCTGTCGGCTAATGCTCTCTGGTTCACGGGACTGCCCCCTCGGCGTGTCCTGCCTGGCTCGGGCGCGCGTGCAGTGCAAGGCTCTGGGGCGTTTTACACGAGGCGCTATTGGTGACGGACGGATGGCTTCGTCGTGTGTGTGTGTGTGTGTGTGTGTGTGTGTTTTGTCTGTCAGCCACTACTCTCTCTCCTCTCCCTCTCTCTCTCTCTCTCTCTCTCTGAGTGTGCTTTAAACTCATGTATATACACATGCACACAAAATCTCTCTCTCTCTCTCTCTCTCTCTCTCTCTCTCTCTCTCACGTACGCACACACACACACACACACACACACACACACACACCACACACACACACACACACACACACACACACACACATGTGGCTGCATGCGTTCTTGTGTTCTGGCACGCGCACTCACGCATGCGTGCTGGCGCATACATGCTCGCACATACATTTTACATACAAACACATACATTTGCATACACAAGCAATACTCAATAGACTTACCTTTGTTACTACGAGCTACACGTTTTTTTTTTTTTTTTAATGAACATGACATTAAAACCAATCAAAAGTTAAATGGAAACAAAAATAGACAGAGCTAGGGACTCTGGCAGAACTATTCTCTCTCTCTCTCTCTCTCTCTCTCTCTCTCTCTCTCTCTCTCTCTCTCTCTCTCTCTCTCTCTCTCTCTCTCTCTCTCTCTCTCTCTCTCTCTCTCTCTCTCTCTCTCTCATACACGCATGCGCATGCGCATACAGAGATTTCAGTGCAACCACCCGCCGACAACTGCTTCATCAAACTGTGCAACAGACCCCAGACACATCCCACCCACTGACCACTAGAACAGTCTTTATCATAGTGTGACAGACACAGACACATCCCACCCACTGACAACTAGAACAGTCTTTATCATAGTGTGACAGACACTGACATCCCACCCACTGACAACTAGAACAGTCTTCATCACAGTGTGACAGACACAGACACATCCCACCCACTGACAACTAGAACAGTCTTCATGATAGTGTGACAGACACAGACACATCCCACCCACTGACCACTAGAACAGTCTTCATGATAGTGTGACAGACACTGACACATCCCACCCACTGACAACTAGAACAGTCTTCATCATAGTGTGACAGACACTGACATTCCACCCACTGACAACTAGAAGTCTTCATCATAGTGTGACAGACACCGACATTCCACCCACTGACAACTAGAACAGTCTTCATCATA
>JADBJO010000847.1:387500-390000 GCA_016801955.1 Conus betulinus
CACTCCTCATAGTAATTACAGAAATATAAATTCAGTGCTTGACGACTTACAAAATAATGCTGACCTGTCTGTAATTGGACTGATCTTAATCAGGTGAGCCTTCATGCTCAATGATATACACGTGTGTTGATCACAGCTAAACAAAAACACAGACCATTAAAACCAAGATGAGTCAGTGAAATATTGCAGAAGCTGTATAACGTAAATTATCAGTCCTCAGGAATGACAATAATTTGTCCTTATCTGATATTTTTACTACTTAGTCCAGAAGTTATATACAAAATATTGAACACTAAAATTCAAGCACTTCCTAATTATCATGCTCGAAAATCATTTTTTCCATGCACACATACAACTGCATATCGATTTTGCATTTATATGTTAGGTTTTCGGTGGGTAACAAAAATACCAGTCGAGAGCTTCTGTGATGTTTTTTTTTTTAAAGTCTGCAAGTTAAGATTTCACGGAACTGAACATTCTTCCATTCAACATGAAATGTCGCTTTGATACCAGTATATCTATGTATGAAGTAATTCTAAAAATAATGAACCGTCGTATCTTTGCAAGAAACCCCAAGTAGGCTGAATAATGTTTCGAACGAAAACTGTTCACCTTTTCATTTTCTGTCACGTCTGAGGACAAGAAGATTGACTGGTCCAGGTCGAGTAGCTCTTCACTGCCCTCCATGAAAGGGGGGTTCTTAGCTCCTCAAAGGCATTCACCGTTGCCAGAACTTGTATCTGGCTTGGAACCTAACGGTACTGCTGACAGTGTATCAGTTTGTCGGTCTCCTTCTGGCATTACTATCAAATTGTCCGTGAATTATGTTCTTACAAAGCATAAAAAACTATGAAGTTTGTGAATGGTTGTCCCACATTTGATCTTTAAATGCTCCGAAAATGCCATCTTAATGCCAGAGATGAGTTCAGGAACCTGGCAGAACACTGAAAATGGTTTTTAAAGCACATGTATCATCACGGTCTGTATCACATACTCTTCGTGTGACAGGAGTGATCATGCTTTCTAATATGGCCGATAGCAGCCACTATAGAGTTTTAAATTCAGCGAGTGTCTGTGGATACTTTGTTTTCCATGGCCCAGTAGAGCTTTCATGCCGAAGGGGACCTCTTCATTATGACTTGAAAAGAAATGACTCTTGATATAAGGAAGCCTTCCTGACTTTGCAGTCTATCACACTGTCTAATATGGTCGAAGGCAGCCATTTTGGATTTTCATGATTCTGCATGTGTCTTTGGAAATATGTTCTTTGTGGTCCTTGGAGCTTCGGGAGTCTTTGCACCGTCCAAGCCTGTCCAATATGGTCGACGGCAGCTATTTTTTTTTTATTTATTTTTTTTTTTTTTTAGTGATTCAGCATGTGTCTTTGGAAAATATATTCTTTGTGGTCCTCAGGAGCGTCGAGAGCCTTCGTATCGTTTGTTTTTTTGCAGTTTTTTTTTTATTTTTTTTTGATGTACCAGTTCAGCATGTGTCTTTGGATGTAAATATATTCTTTGTGGTCCTCAGGAGCGTCGAGAGCCTTCGTATCGTCTTCGCTGTTGTATTTGCAGTTAGCATTTCCATTGTTCTTATTCTCAGTAACGCCTGTCCTGATGTACCAGTACATGGACGTGTTCTTCGCTCAGTAACGCCTGTCCTGATGTACCAGTACATGACATGTACTTCTTCGCTCAGTAACGCCTGTCCTGATGTAACAGTACATGGCATGTTCTTCGCTCAGTAACGCCTGTCCTGATGTACCAGTACATGGCATGTTCTTCGCTCAGTAACGCCTGTCCGGATGTACCAGTACATGGCATGTTCTTCGCTCAGTAACGCCTGTCCGGATGTAACAGTACATGACATGTTCTTCGCTCAGTAACGCCTGTCCGGATGTAACAGTACATGACACGTTCTTCCCTCCCAACTGGCGAAAATGATTGCTCACGTCACGGAGCCAGCATGAATGAACACGTGTACCCATGCTTTCATTGCTGTCTTCCTTCCTCTCTCTCTTTGTTAGATAGAGGAAGGAAGGAAGCAAGGAAAGCATGGGTACACGTGTTCATTCATGCTGGCTCCATGACTGAGCAATCATTTTCCGCTTATCCTCTTATGAGCTTCCACCTGATTTTTTTTTTTTTTTTTTTTTTTTTTTTTTTGCACACACCATACATTCCATGACATGACATCTGTACTTGAACACACAAGACACCACCACAAAAAAAAAGTAATTGAAAAATCCCTTCTATTTAGCCCGAAGGCGATTTTCTTTATTCCATGACCCGTATTGGAGTGACTGATTTGTGTGTGTATACACTCTGAAGTGGTGTCTGCCTTAGAGCCAAAATCAACCCAAAGTGATTGTGAGTTCTTTTCACTGGAAGCGAAGGGATGATGAACGTGACAAAAAACTTCAGTCTTTGGACATACTGTGTTAAGCCAGGTTAAAATACAACAGTGTATGCTGAACGTTATTTAACAGCATGGGGTACCTCTC
>JADBJO010000847.1:407500-412500 GCA_016801955.1 Conus betulinus
TTATTAAATTGGCTTTGTACAATCTCTTTTTCTTTCTAATAATTTTGTTATATGTTTTCCTTGCAACGAAATATTTTTGGTGAAGTATCTTGTTAAATGGCTGTCTGTTTAGTGCGTTTAACAAAGATTTAGTTTCTCGACGTTGTGACTGACATTCCTTATCAAACCACTTTTTATTCTTTCTTTTTCTTTTCTTCCATTTCCCTTTTGTTCTATAGGCAATACTTTGTTTGCCAGTGTCATACAACATTTGTGTGAACTCCTGAACGACATTATTCACAACTGTCGTGGATTTAAAATGTTTCTCGTCATTTGTTATCATAATGTCGTTAATTGACTTATTGCGCTTTTTCATTTCTGAAGATTTTAATACCCTCAGGAATTTCATATCCGAGTTTTCATCCCAAAAGAACATTACATTTTCATCCTGCGAGTCATGGTATTCTATTTCTACATGATCTTTGTCAGTTAATTGGCACTCAGTTTTGTATGGAAGATATTGTGTGTGTGTGTGTGTGTGTGTGTGTGTGTGTGTGTGTGTGTGTGTGTGTGTGTGTGTGTGTGTGTGTGTGTGTGTGTGATGTAGGTGCATGCGTGTATGTGCAGTGTGTGTGTGTGTGTG
Organism: Conus betulinus; assembly: GCA_016801955.1. Taxonomy (NCBI): domain Eukaryota; kingdom Metazoa; phylum Mollusca; class Gastropoda; order Neogastropoda; family Conidae; genus Conus; species Conus betulinus. The sequence goes on from JADBJO010000847.1 coordinate 408,123, forward strand.
TGTGTGTGTGTGTGTGTGTGTGTGTGTGTGTGTGTGTGAATGAGAGATTGATATGTATGCAGATAAATACACATACATACATACATACATACATACATACATACATGCGTACATGCATACATACATACATACATACATACATACATACATACATACACACACATACATACACACACATACATACATAATATACATACATGTATCCAGACTACCTCAGCACATCAAACAACGCAAGAAGTCAATACACAAACGCAAGCACTCCAGAATATCCAATGTCTCAGCGTTTCAAAGGAAGGAAAAAAAGCCTCCATATATTTTCAGCCTGGACAACTGTAAGTGTGCACACTTTCTCACGAGGAATACAGGTGCTGCGAGAATGGAAGGAAGTAAGTAGTCAACGAAATCTTTTTCCTGGTGATGGAGAGTATAGGCCCAAGGACTGAGCAGTTGTAGAAGACACAGTCATTGTTGATCAGGAAAACTGCCCTGTTATATAGAGTATGAGCCCAAGGACTGAGTAGTTGTAGAAGACACTGTCATTGATGTTGACCAGGAAAACTACCCTGTTATAGAGAGTGTGAGCCCAAGGACTGAGCAGCAGTTGTAGAAGACACAGACATTGTTGATCAGGAAAAAACTGGCCTGTTATATAGAGTATGAGCCCAAGGACTGAGTAGTTGTAGAAGACACTGTCATTGATTGTTGATCAGGAAAAAACTGCCCTGTTATATAGAGAGTGTGAGCCCAAGGACTGAGCAGTTGTAGAAGACACAGTCATTGTTGATCAGGAAAACGGCCCTGTTATAGAGAGTATGAGCCCAAGGACTGAGCAGTTGTAGAAGACACGGTCATTGTTGATCAGGAAAACGGCCCTGTTATAGACAGTATGAGCCCAAAGGACTGAGCAGTTGTAGAAGAGACACTGTCATTGTTGATCAGGAAAACTACCCTGTTATAGAGAGTATGAGCCCAAGGACTGAGCAGTTGTGTAGAAGACACAGTCATTGTTGATCAGGAAAACGGCCCTGTTATAGAGAGTGTGAGCCAAGGACTGAGTAGTTGTAGAAGACACTGTCATTGTTTGTTGATCAGGAAAACTGCCCCTGTTATAGAGAGTGTGAGCCCAAGGACTGAGCAGTTGTAGAAGACACAGTCACTGTTGATCAGGAAAACTGTCCTGTTATAGGAGTGTGAGCCCAAGGACTGAGCAGTTGTAGAAGACACAGTCATTGTTGATCAAGAAAACTGCCCAGTTATAGAGAGTATGAGTCCAAGGACTGAGTAGTTGTAGAAGACACTGTCACTGTTGATCAGGAATTCTTCTCTGTTATGGAAAGTGTGGGCCCAAGGACTGACCAGTCACAGAAGACACTGCCCTTGATTGTTGATCAGGAAAACTTCTTCTCTGTTATAGGGAGTGTGCGCCCCCAAGGACTGAGCAGTTATAGAAGACACTGTGGTTGATTGTTGATCAGTCAGTGTTTCTCTCACTGTCGGTAGTGTGGGGCCAGGGACTGAGCAGTCAGTCAAGAAAACACTGTTGTTATTAGTCAGGAAGAGTTCTCCCCCCATTACAGGCAGTGTGAGGCCAGGGATTGGGCAGTCACAGAAAACACTGTTGTTATTAGTCAGGAAGAGTTCTCCCCCATCATGGGCAGTGTTTGGCCAGGCAGCCATCACAGAAAACTGTTGTTATTACTCAGGAAGAGTTCTCCCCCCCATTACAGGCAGCGCGTTGCCAGGGAGCCGTCACAGAAAACACTGTTATTATCAGTCAGGAAGAGTTCTCCATTACGGGCAGTTTTGGGCCAGAGAACACTCAGTGAAGACACCGCCATTACTAATTAGGAAGGGTTCTCCTCCATTACGGGCAGTGTTGGGCCAGAGAACACTCAGTGTGAAGACACCGCCATTACTAATTAGGAAGGGTTCTCCTCCATTACGGGCAGTGTTGGGCCAGAGAACACTCAGTGAAGACACCGCCATTACTAATTAGGAAGGGTTCTCCTCCATTACGGGCAGTGTTGGACCAGAGAACACTCAGTGAAGACACCGCCATTACTAATTAGGAAGGGTTCTCCTCCACTACGGGCAGTTTTGGGCCAGAGAACACTCAGTGAAGACACCGCCATTACTAATTAGGAAGGGTTCTCCTCCATTACGGGCAGTGTTGGACCAGGGAACACTCAGTGAAGACACTTCCATTACTAATTAGGAAGGGTTCTCTCCTCCATAACGGGCAGTTTTGGGCCAGGGAACACTCAGTGAAGACACTTCCATTACTAATTAGGAAGGGTTCTCCTCCATAACGGGCAGTTTTGGACCAGGGAACAGTCACAAAAATATCCACTACTAATTATCAGTCACGAGGGAGTTCTCTTTCCATTAGGGACAATGTGAAGCTAAAGGGTCGAACAGTCACAGGAAACATTGAAAGGAAGAATTCTCCTTCATGATTGGTAGGTTTGCTGCTATGGACCAAGCATCATGAGAGGAAGAGTTCTCTTCCATCATTGGCAGTGTGGGGGCTAAGGATTGAGCAGTCACAGAAAACATTGTCAGGGAAAGGGGGAGTGAGCGGTCACAGAAAGCGCTGTCCTTGTTCGTCACGAAGAGGTCTCCTGTGTGTGTCACGTGGGACCAGGGAGTGAGCGGTCACAGAAAGCACTGTCATTGTTCGTCACGAAGAGGTCTCCTGTGTGTGTCACGTGGGACCAGGGAGTGAGCGGTCACAGAAAGCGCTGTCCTTGTTCGTCACGAAGAGGTCTCCTGTGTGTGTCACGTGGGACCACGGGAGTGAGCGGTCACAGAAAGCACTGTCATTGTTCGTCACGAAGAGGTCTCCTGTGTGTATTACGTGGGACCAGGGACTGAGCGGTCACAGAAAGCGCTGTCCTTGTTCGTCACGAAGAGGTCTCCTGTGTGTGTGTCACGTGGGACCACGGAGTGAGCGGTCACAGAAAGCACTGTCCTTGTTCGTCACGAAGAGGTTTCCTGTGTGTGTCACGTGGGACCAGGGAGTGAGCGGTCACAGAAAGCACTGTCCTTGTTCGTCACGAAGAGGTCTCCTGTGTGTGTCACGTGGGACCAGGGAGTGAGCGGTCACAGAAAGCACTGTCATTAGAGAGCAGGGAAGCGGAAAACAAGCTCTTTGGCGAACGGTAGAAACGGATCTACCGCACGCCATTGACAAGCCATGTCCACGAACAAGTGACAGAGAGAGAGAGAGAGAGAGAGAGGGTGGGAGGAGAAGCGGCTGAGGGGGGAGAGAGGAGAAGAAGAAGAGGGGAGTTGGGAGGGGGTGGGGAACGGAGCTAGGAGCTTTCCCTCCATATACCCCAGGCCATGATTCAAACGTTTGAATTTTAGTCACTGAACCTGGGCTGGTCGTGGTCGTGTTACTGAGTTTGCTACTGCACTGCCTGTGTGTGTGTGTGTGTGTGTGTGTGTGTGGGCACTGTCCACAGAAAGACACAGCTGCTGACTATGTTTGGAGGCAAGAGTGTCAAATTCTTGTCATGCACAGAATAACATTTACTGAGATTCAGTTCAGTAGATTCGTTGTTGTTGCTGCTGCTGTTATTGTTGCTTGATTGCTTTCGGTGGTGGAGGTGGTGGTGGTAGTGGAAGTGGTGTGTGTGTGTGTGTGTGTGTGTGTGTGGTGTGTGTGTGTGTGTGCGAGCGAGCGAGCGTGCGTGCGTGTGTGTGTCTGTGTGTGTGTGTGTGTGCGCGCGCGCGCGTGCGCACGCGTGTGTGTATGTGTGCGCGTGCGCGCGCGCACGTGTGTGTGTATGTGTGTGTGTGTGTGTGTGCGTGTGCGTGTGTGTGTTTTGAGTGTAAGTTTGGATCGATGACTCCCCCCCCCCCCCCCCCCCCCCCCCTTCCCGAACCTGGAGCGTGGATACAAACAGTCACATCAAACGCTAATCATCAATCAGAGGGAGTTCTCCTCCGTTATAGGGAGTATAGTGCCAGGACACCAGCATTCGCATTCCCCCCCCTCCCCTCCCCCCCCCCCCCCCCCCCCCCCCCCCCCAAATGCTATCATTATTAATCAGAAAGAGTTCTCTTTTATGGCCAATGTGTTAGCTAGCTACTCCAGGGACCTGAGGTTCAGATCACACACATTATTACCAGTGAGGAAGAGTTCTCTTCCATTAGCTGGAGTGGGGGGGGGGGGGGTCAGGGGGCTGAGCAGTCACACAACGCACTGTAATTACAAGTCAGGCAAGCGGAAAACAAGCTCTTTTCCAAACGGAAACAGATCTACCGCACGCAACTGAAAAGCCGTGTCCACGAAGGAGGAGAGAGGAGAGAGAGAGAGAGAGAGAGAGAGAGAGAGAGAGAGAGAGAGAGAGAGAGAGAGAGATACAGAGAG
>JADBJO010000847.1:420000-425000 GCA_016801955.1 Conus betulinus
AACACACATGATCACCGTTGATTACGATTTTTTCCCAGAGGCAGAATCGTCCTTGTCAACCTTAAAAACAAACAATTCTAGCATTCATGCACTTACGAATACAACAATACGTTCAAGACAGATTTTAAGACCACTCAAAGAGAAGCAAATCTTGGAGAGAGTCAGCTAGGCTGAAAGATGTTGGTGAGCTGTTTATACCATTTTCAGATCGGTTGGACTTCAACTGTGCCGCCTAAAGCTCATAGAGGCATGCACTGTAATTCATAGTCTCTCTCTCTCTCTCTCTCTCTCTCTCTCTCTCTCTCTCTCTCTCTCTCTCTCTCTCTCTCTCTCTCTCTCTCTCTCTGTTCTATTTTTCAGAAGCCAAATTTCCAAAATGGTAGAGTCATATTCAACCAGGGTTTCACTTTTGTTTGTTTGTTTGTTTGTTTGTTTTTCACAAAGAGTGTCTTCATATTTTGCATACTCATATCATTGTGTGCATCACAACGTCAGAACATTTATCGATGTTGGTTGCTTTTCGTTGCTCCTATTTACAACAAACCTCATCGAGTAAATTGTGACAAGGCTGTTGTTTCAGTTGTTGCTGTTGCTCTCTCTCTCTCTCTCTCTCTCTCTCTCTCTCTCTCTCTCTCTCTCTCTCTCTCTCTCTCTCCCAGCTATATATATATACTCTCTCTCTGTGGGTGTGGGTCTCTCTCTCTCTCTCTCTCTCTCTCTCTCTCTCTCTCTCTCACTCACACTCTCTCTCTCTTTCTCAAACAAACACACACGCACACACACAGACCACCACCACCAACACAAGCTACAACAACAACAACAATAACAACGACAGCAACATCAGAAAATAACAACGAAGCCCAGAGTCACACACCAACAGGCAGAAGTCACTGAGGTTGGTAGACAGCAAGCACAACAAAAAGACACCGTGTGGACAAAACAGCCAGGTGCAAAGCTACTTGTTATGCCGTGATCCCCGACCCTCTCCCTGCCTGCCCTCTCCCCTCTCGCTATCAGCCCCACCCCCACACCCACACTCCTCCCTCCTCTCCCATACATGCACACAGACATATACACCTCTGCCAGTTACTGATTATGACCAGTCTTCGTGTTTCATGTCATGTTCATGATAATGCCCTTCTCCTCTACACACACACACACACGCGCGCGCGCGCGCGCGCGCGCACGCACGCACACACGCACGCACGCACGCACGCACGCACATGATACACACACACACACACACACACACACACACCACACACACACACACACACACACACACACACACACACACACACATGCTGGCCAAGCCCCGATCTTTTTTTTCCATAGTTTCATGCTCTGTCCACGCTGTGCCCCCCCCCCCCCCCCCCTCGACCCCTTCCCCCTCCCCACACACACACATACACAAACCTCTCCCCAGCCACTGACCAAGCCCAATCTTTTTCACGTTTCAGTGACCATGAGCGGCTTGGGCGGCAGCTTCACTGGGTCGGAGCGAACGCCTGGTCAGTCTTGTCGTGTCCAATGAAGTGCGTCAGCCAGCCACACAGAAGGGATTGAGAACGGGGTGGAGGAAGAAAGAACGAGAGACACAGAGAGAGACAGAGAGAGAGAGAGAGAGAGAGAGAGAGAGAGAGAGAGAGAGAGAGAGAGAGAGAGAGAGAGAGAGAGAGAGAGAGAGAGAGAGGAAGGGAGGAAGAAGAGAAAAAAAACCCGGGGTGGGTGGGTCTCGAGGGGAGGGGGTGGGTAGGGGACAGGAGAAGTGAGCGGGGTGTGCGAACCGAAGCTCCTACCACCACGGCTTTTCCATCCCCTAAAACAACAGCAGCCTTCCCGGCCTGGCCATGTTCCAGAGAGAGGTGCCGCTCCAACACGCACCCACCAGTCTGGCTGGCGCCGCCACCTCGGCCAGTGCTCAGGCCTCGCAGAGGTCAGTACCAGAAGCGAGAGCAGCAGCACACCCACCACCACCAACAGCCGCAACAGCAGCGTCGCGTCGTCGTGGTCGTCATCCCTCGCGGGTGGCAGCAGCGGTCAGCAGGCAGCAGAAGCTAGGCCGCTCACCATCGCCACGGCCTCCCCCCCAGCCCGGGGAAGATCCCCCCCCTGACAGGCCCAGGCCACCGCTAGCAAGCCGACAGCTCCGCGCCCTCCACGCCTCGGGGGAGAGAGACAAGTTGAGAGATCGAAGAGCGAAAGCGGCCACGCTTGACAGGCCGTCGGCCGAGAGGAAGGGGAGAGAGGGAAAGAGGGGGCAGACCTCAACGACGACAGGGCGAAGGACTCGATCACTCAACCGGAGCTACGGCAAGCGCGGTTCTCCGCCCCGCCCCCAAGCAGCGGCAGCGGTTCACGTGCGTCGTGTGAGGTGGGAGAGGCGGAGCTGTCGGTGGACGCACGTGCCCCGGGGTGATCAAGCTTTTCGGGGAGTCCGTGGTGCAGGGAGCTCAGTACAAAGCGGTGTTAGCCTCCACCAGGTCTACCTGCCAGGAGCTGCTCAAACAGGCTTTGGAACGTTACGGGTTACCTGCCGACTCCTATCCTCAGTACGTCATCTGTGACGCCGTCGGTATCGTCAACCATCCGCAAAACCCCATCCCTGCCGAGGACACCACTGTTTCGAATCCTCGAGATGAGGACGACAACAACTCTGACCCTTCCTATGCCAGTATAGGAGATGTAGTTGCTGACTGTGGGGCTTCAGGCGGAGCTAAAAGTGGTGCTCAAAGTTCAGGATGGATTCCAGTCTCCACACGGATTCTGGACTGTTCCGATCGTCCACTGGAGCTGCAGATGTTCTGGAAACCCCCCGAAGGTCTCAGCAGAAGGTTCGAGTTACACAGACGTGATGACGTCATCAAACAGAAAGGCGTTGATGACACGTGTGGTCTCAACGACAACGCGCGGAGGATCATGATGTCCAAGGTTCCCCCTGGTGCCATTCCTCTCTTGCCCTCCCTGTCGTCTCCCCAGACACAGAGAGGAGGAATGAAGGGAACTACATTCGGACAGCACCAGACGGCAGAGTGATATACAACCCCAGTCCTCCCGCAGTGAGAACTACGTCAGCAAGGCTTCCTTGGACTCGGAAGTCAAGTATGCCTTCTTGTGTCCCTCTATGTACCCCTACCTTCTGACCCTGCGCGGTCAGGACATTCAGAAGGACCTGGTGTTGTACCCCCTCAAATCCAAGACGCTCACCGTGGGCAGAAACCACAGACATTCCCGCGCTGATGATATTGGCCTGCTGGCTGATGACGTGCAGGATGTCCACTGTCTCATCCACCTCAGGACGTTGCCGGCAGACCCCAGTTCAGTTCCCGACGGTGACAAACGGCGCTACTGGTACTGCCTGCACGTGGAGCTCGTTGACCGAGCCGTTGTGTTCGTGAACGGGGTACGGGTGGAAAGTTCCGCCACTGTCCATCCTGGTGACCTTCTGGGCGTGGGTCACAAGTACCTCTTTCTGTTCAAAGATCCCACCGGGGGCTATGACATCCCTGAGTCGTTGCCCTGGTACCCTGGGGCCTCCTCCCTGTACGCCAAGGTCAACAAGACAGGGTCAGGGACATCAGGGGGTCATTCAGGCACCTCCGGAGGACAGTCTGGGGGACTGGAGGCACGGAGAGCCTGGAGCTGGACACCTGTGAGCAAGACGTGCTGAAGGCTTTGGTGGCTGAGGTGAACAGCCAGGAGTACATTGATCTGGAGGACGGGGACCAGAATGCTAGGTAGGCTTTGAGTGTGTGTGTGTGTGTGTGTGTGTGTGTGTGTGTGTGTGTGTGTGTGTGTGTGTGTGTGTGTGTGTGTGTGTGTGTGTGTGTGTGTGCGCGCGCGTGTGCGCGCGTGTGTGTGTGTGTTGTGTTGTTGTTGTTGTCGTTTGCTGTTGTTGTTGTTGTGTTTTTGTTGGCTATAATAGATGTTTTTGGTAATTAACAATTGCTTTCATTTCTGGTTCTACAGATACAATGATTATCATGGTAATAAGGACGGTAATTGTCTTGTTTTTTGTTGTTGTTGTTGTTGTTCTTGTTGTTCTTGTTCTGTTGTAACTTCTATTGGAGATTAACTTTTCGTCAATTGTTGTTACAGTAAATCTGCCTCTGTTGTTGTTTTGTTTGTCATTATTGCTGTTTTTTGTTGTTGTTGAATGATGCATTCGGTTTTTGTTGTTGATTGACGTGTGTTTCCTGTGTTGTTGGTGGTGTCGCTGTTTTGGCAATTTATTTTGACCAAAAACTGTTTTCTTCTATCCAGTCATGCAAAAAAAAAGTTTTTTTCCCTCTCCTCCCTCCATATTGTATGGTATGGCATTGCTTAACGTTGTGTTGTGTTGTGTTTGTTGTTGTGTTGCGTTGTTGCGTGTTGTTGCGTTGCGTTGCGTTGCGTTGCGTTGCGTTGCGTTGTGCGTTGCGTTGCGTTGTGTTGCGTTGTGTTGTGTTGTGTTGTGTTGTTGTGTTGTGTTGTGTTGTGTTGTGTTGTGCTGTACTGTGCTGTGCAGTACTGTTCTGAGCTGTGTTGTGCTGTATTGTGTTGTGTTGTATGTTACTCAGGGCAAAGGTTCTCAAAACATAGCATCTCCACCATTTTCCTCTCTTTATTTTTCTGTCCAGATTCTACAGTTTTTAAAAGAGGATTGTAGACTTCTATTGCTATGGGGTCTTGACGTGCGACAAGTGCGTGCTCCATGTGACACTTGTTCCTTGACTCTATCCAACCCGAAAGACTAGCGCCCTGACTCATTTATAGAAATGCATCTTCAGATGGAAGAGATGGACCTCTGTGTGTGTGTGTGTGTGTGTGTGTGTGTGTGTGTGTGTGTGTGTGTGTGTGTGTGTGTATGTGTGTGTGTGCGCGCGCGCGTGAGTAAGTGCGTGTGTGCGTCTGAAGGAAGGGGGTGGGATGGGGGAGAGAGAGTGTGGAAATGAAAAGGGAGGAATAGGATGGGAGAGGGGCGGCATGAAAGAAAAGGGACTTCAAAAAAAAGGAATTCT
>JADBJO010000847.1:440000-442500 GCA_016801955.1 Conus betulinus
TGGAAAAAGAGTGTGCACCTTCCTCCATCAAGGGTGTCAAATCATAGGAAACTGGGAATGTGTGGGTGCTTTGGGGGCCAAACTGAATGATGTGCTTTACTGTTTGTCTTTGGCTTGCTGTGTTACGTACTTGTTCTCTTACTTCCAGTTGTGTGTGTGTGTGTGTGTGTGTGTGGTGTGTGTGTGTGTGTGTGTGTTTGTGTGTGTGTGTGTGTGTGGGTGTGTGTGTGTGTGTGACTGTCTGTCCGTCTGTCTGTGTGCGTGTACATTTTGTTCTATTTTTGAAAGTTTCCCACACGTGATTTCCCACATCTAAAAGACACTATCTCTTTGCAAAAATCAGTTTTTGTCAAAAATCTTGGCTGTAAACCGAAACTTTCCTTCGGGATATATACAGTTATTATTGTTGTTGATATTATAACGAGTATATGCTCTCTCTCTCTCTCTCTCTCTCTCTCTCTCTCTCTCTCTCTCTCTCTCTCTCTTAGGTCGGATTCAAAAAGCGGTAATCAGCAACAGTTCACGTATTCACAACAAATGCCCATTGTCTTTTAAATCGAAGCAGTAAACTGTATACTTTTCTGTTTGAACTGATGAAGACCTTTGACTTTGTCCAGAGAGGCCCTCTGACTGAAATCCTGAAAAGAAATGGAAATTGCTGGAAAATTCATGAATACTGTTATTTCTATTCATAGGTCTGTTTCTTGCATTCAAGTGGGTGATATACAGACTGAATATTTCAAATGTGTAGTGGAATTTAGACAAGTGTGTATATTCTTAATCCCGTATTATTTTTGGTTTTTATGAATGAAATCGCAAATGTAACAGATGTTCATGGTATTTGTTCTATTCAATTGTTTCCCAGTTTAGTCCAGCTGTTCTTATTGTTGTTAGCGGATGACATAGTTCTCAAGTCAGACCCACATCGAGGTCTGCAAAAACAGCTTGATGGACTTTATTCACCGTGTAAAGATCTTCACTTTACTATGAATGAAGATTTGATAAAGGTAATGGTTTTCAGAAAAAGTGTGTGTGTGTGGGTGTGTGTGTGTGTGTGTGTGTGTGTGTGTGTGTGTGTGTGTGTGGTGTGTGTGTGTGTGTGGTGAGCATGAGAAATGGAAGATTGGTGGAAATGAGGTTAGAAATTGTCAATGAGTATAACTATTCGGGCATCGCTTTTACCACACAAAAAAATGAGTGTTTCTAAGCGGATTAGTCGTGTTAACAGCGAAAAACAAAAGAGTTTGCATTGAATATGTGAAGTACGTGATCATGTTGATCGAATCGACAGATTTTCAAAGTACTTATAATAACCCCGCCGAACAACGTGGACAAACGAATCACAAGGCAAAATACGACACGTTTCGACCTTTTAAGCAAAAAAATATTTAAAAAAGCTTCTTCAGAGGTCGAAACGTGTCGTGTTTTTGCTTGTGATTTGTTGTCCACGTTGTTCGGTGGAGTTATTATCAATACCTTTAAAAATGTGATTAGATTTCCGCCTGCAGTCGCCACACGTTGCAACTCACTCCGAATCGATTGAGTTATTTGCTATGCATTTAAAAAAAAAAAAAAAAAAAAGATTTGGGACTTACAAAGACTGAAAGCTGTGAGAAATTGCACACATTCGCTGCTAAACAATATCTCAACGTGCCAGTAAGAAGTGCTACACAAATGTGTATATGGGGAGACTGGACAATACCCATTGTATAAAACGTTAGCTACAGTTATTCAGAATGGGTGATACAGATCTTCTCAAACAGACACACATTACGTTACCTGCTCTTGAGGAAAAGGGTTTTTTAAAAAAAATGCCAGGGATGCTTTTTTTAATCTCGGTATCGATCTGGTTGCGATCAAGTGTGGAGGATGTGAAACATCTGTTATTTGTATGTTTTAAAAAATGCTTAATTAGAAACCTTTTCAACATGGAAAAGCTCTGTTTTGTATAACGACACCTACAGTAACTACATACAGAACGTTCAATTATACTTTGGAGCGTGAAAGATATTCTGATTTTGTGGATATTAAGGGCTTCAGGGATTACCTTGTGAAACTACACTTTTGGACTTTTAACATGGAAAGGAGTTGCGTTCAGATGATATTTTAACAATATAGAGGATAATTTATTGACGATGATTGAAAATGAAATACATTTTTTTTCCTTTATACAGCAAACCTAGATGCAAATATTTAAATTTTAAGAATGTGCAATCCTTAGCTCGGTCAACAAAGTGTGAACACTTTCTTAATACAAGAAGCTTAGAGTCTATCTTCTCTATGCTGTTGAAATACGAACTCCTTTTATAGAGAATGCAGAACAAGTGGTTTGTCAGTCCAACTCAAGGGTATGGTGTATTCGGCAAATAGCCGACGTCAGTATATGACTCGATCATTTTGTCGTTTCTGTATCGTACTTTTTGCTTCTCTCTCTCTCTCTCTCTCGCTCTCTCTCTCTCATCACCTCTCCTCTCTCGTCTCTCTCTCCTCTCTCTCTCTC
>JADBJO010000847.1:447500-450000 GCA_016801955.1 Conus betulinus
CACACACACACACACACACACACACACACACACACACACACACACACACACACGCTTGGCAAATTCTGTGGGACTCCCCCTCTATGACTGATGACCGATGGTATGGTGTCTGGTGTACATTTGTCACGAAGATGGTGACATTTTCAACCATCAACCAGCAATAAAGCTCTGGACTTTATATCCGTGCACCTATAACATGGGACAGACATTAAAGCGGGCGACATTTTCAAACTTTCAAAACGGTGTGGTGTTGTTTTATTTGTTTCTTTGTTTCAAAGAACTACCGAAAACAAAATTAACGTTTCCCCTCACTTTTGTTTGAAATTATGATGCTTTAATTAAAGATTGGTTCAGGCGGCATTTGAGACTGGGAACAAGCCATATGCCGGGGGAGGGGTACATCGTCATTTTTAAATAAAGATATCGATCGGTTTTACCTCATTCCACGCCATTGAGAGTTAGTACAGCGACCTGCTAGACTTGTAGCTCTATGCATACGACTTGTTACCTTTTTTTGTTGTGATGTTGGGTGTTTGGGGGGGGGGGGGGGGGGGGGTCAAAATTGCCGGGACATTTTTAAGTTTGGACTGAGATCAGGTGACTTAACTGGCCAATGCAAGATCGGAATGGACTGCTCCAATCTTCTCCGATGGAGTTCTGATGTTCGGTTTCACAGGATTTGTGAATGAGTCGTTGTTTTCTTGGAGGTGGTATTTTCTCATATAAGAACTAGTTGCTCAACAGATCGGAGGAAACGGGTCTTGTGGCACCAGAGTGAGGTCTGTTGGAACCTTACACACAGAGAGATTGTTTGTCTGCCCCTTTTGCTGCTGTTGCACTCGCATACAGAACAGTAAGAGCCTTTTTTCTCCTAATGATCTTTTAATGTCGTGGTAGGGATCGCAGCTTGTCGTGTTTTCTGTGTGAGTGGCCGTGTTGACGGAGACGAAGAATGCAGACAGAACCCCTTGTGACGTCACAATTTCTTTTTTTTTTACTTTTTTTTTTCTTTTTCTTTTTTTTTTTTTTGGTCCGTAGCGCGGCATTGAAATAGGTTAGCACAGCAAATGTGCTTTTACATCCACTAACGGTTGTTTTTATTATTTTTTGTTTGTTTGTTTTGTTTTGTTTTCTTCGGCAAATATTTTGGCAAGATGAACCCCACACTGTAGTTAGACAACATGTAGACGTTGATGACAAATAATTGCCAGTCTCAAAAGGAGAGCCTTAAGGTGACTGTTAAGTTCAGTGTACACTGCCATGTTTGATAATGATTTGTCATGATGATGTAGTTTGCTGCCTTTCATCTTTCTATGCATATATCACACACACACACACACACACACACACACACACACACACACACACACACACACACACACACAGACGCACACATACGCGCGCGCACACACACACACACGCGCACACACACACACACACACACACAGACACACATGCATGCACACACACACACACACACACACACACACACACACACACACACACACACACATCGATCTTTTACCATTCTCCCATCGCGTCCAGATCCCCACCTCCCCTACCACCGAATCACCACACACACACACACACACACACGTCGACACAACTTTCGATCCTCCTTTCTATCCTCCACCCCCCCCCCCCGTCCTCCTCTCCCATTCTTCTTCCCCTGTCCCCCATCACCACCACCACTACCACAACTACCACCACCCACCCATCCCTTTCTATCCCGGTCCGCTCTGGGTCCCCTCCCTCCTGTCTTCTTGATGAAGTTAGTAAAGTAACTTGGTGTGTTCATCTCTCCGTGGGATGGCTTTTATCTGACGGTGACTCGCTGGCTGTCGCCGCAGGGCAGGGAGGGCTGCTATGTCAGCTTCCCCCCCACCCCCACCCCCATCCCCACCCCCACGCCCCTGACCTCCTCCCCCCCCACCCCACCCCTTCACCTTCCCCCACACCTCCATCCTTGTCAGCACTCTCACACACACACACACACACACACACACACGCGCAGCAGGGCTGTCAATCACACACGCGGGGTCATAGTCGGTAACCGGGAGCCCACCTGAGAGAGTAGACCAGCAACGCACTCACTTCATCTCTCTCTCTCTCTCTCTCTCTCTCTCTCTCTCTCTCTATATCTCTCTCTCTCTATATATATATATATATATATATATATATATACGCCAATAAAAATACCGGTTGGTTTTCTAATCCGTTTAGGCCAGTAGGACAGATAGAGACACACGACCTGTCTAGGTCTACGACGGATCGTTCGTTTGCTAGGTCGGGCGGTGTATACCGGTGCTGAGTGTCAGTCAACAGTCGTTTGAGAAACCTACAGGTGGGACTGAAGGCGGGGCTTCAGTCTGTCTCCCTTCTTATGTTTGTTTGTCTCTTGGTTGCTAGCGGTGCTGGCGAACACGCAATTACGCTTGCAGGAATATGTAATACTCACACATACACATATACGCTTGCAGACATACAAAAAACACACTCA
>JADBJO010000847.1:455000-460000 GCA_016801955.1 Conus betulinus
GTGTGTGTGTGTGTGTGTGTGTGTGTGTGTGTAAGTGCGTGTATGTGTGAGTGTGTGTCTGTGTGAGTGTGTGTACGGCGTGCATGTGTGTGTAAGTGCGTTTGTGTGTGTGTGTGTGTAAGTGTGCGCATGTGCGTGCATGTGTAAGTGTGTACATACATGTGTTTGTGATGGTATGCGTGCGCGTGCATCTTTTCTTTCGCTTAGATGTGACTGCCTAGAACCTATTCAACTTTTACCACATGCACTTAATGACTTGCAGGACTTGTAATGATACTGTGGTGCTGGATTGCATTACATGCTGACTTAAGAGGGCGTACATAACTCGAAGCAACATGTTTGCTCTGGGAGTCATATTTTGCTTCTTTTCAAACTGACACGGAAATAGACAAATAATGGAATACTGATTTTTCGGTAACTCTCTCTCTCTCTCTCTCTCTCCTCTCTCTCTCTCTCTCTCTCTCTCTCTCTCTCTCTCTCTCTCTCTCTCTCTCTCTCTCTCTCCTCTCTCTCTCTCTCTCTCTCTCTCTCTCTCTCTGTTCCTTTCATTTCTACTTTGACCATTCCAAGTTCCCGTTACACAGACGACTACGGATCGAAGCTCACGCACGGTTCTTTGCACCAGCTCTGAACTTTTGGTGGTTCCAGTGGTCTAAATCTGACATCAGCCGGTCGTGGTGCCGCCGCCAGTTCTGTGCCTCTGGAACTCGGCATTCTTCAACGTCTTAGTTGACGCAGACCTCCAAGTCAGATTAGTTTTGCTTGACCGTTTTTGTCTGCTTGCCAAACACCCGCGGAGACCAACACCCGAGAAGAAAAAAAATCATGGACAAAAAAAAAACTCCACGTTCACATTCATAATATGTCATGACCTGTCCTAGGTATGTGTGTGGGGAGCGGGGGTGGAGGGGGGGGGGGGGGGGGCGTGGTGGTTGGGGGGGGGGAGGGGTTGAGGTTGGGAAGGGTGGGGTTAGGGGAAGAGCGAGTGGGGAGTAAGGGCGATTTGGGGGAGGTTGTGGGGGGTAGGGGCGCCTGTGGTGGGTGGGGGGGGCGGGAGGGTGGGGGGAGAGGCACAAGGGGGAAGTGGGAGAGAGTTGTCATAATCAAGCTTGGGCTGAGAGGGAGAGAGAGAGGGGGGAGGGGAGAAACAGGGTTACAGACAGAGAGAGAGAGAGAGAGAGAGAGAGAGAGAGAGAGAGAGAGAGAGAGAGAGAGAGAGAGAGAGAGAGAGAGAGAGAAGAGAGATGAAAAGAATTAGTGAGTGACTACTGGTTTATTTCGTTTAGACCTGTGCTCGATACGAAAGGGCGCCCCAATAGCATATTATGCTTTATAACACAAAAGAAACTAAAATTCGGATGACTGCAATAACTATCAAACTATGTAACATGTGCATTTACCTAATGCTATATATGTAAAGTCAAGTCATGGTGCTACAGGCCCAATCAGAGCAGCAAGTGAGTGAGAAATGACTCAACGTATAAGCTTTACAATCCAAGACTCGACCACTTAAAAATCAAACAAAGTTTTGTTTTAATCAAAAACCAAGGATATGACCATCCCATTTTAATTCAGATGAAATGAAAATACTGATTTGTTTTGAGAAATAAAGAATCACATCAGGTAACACGTTTGGGAATAAGCTGCTCTGTTGCAGCCCCTCCACTGGCTTCCAATCCAGAGGCGAATTGACTACAAGCCGGCTTCTATCGTTTTCTCTTCTGTTTCTGGCACTGGACCAAAATGTCTTTCCGACATCCTCCACTTCTACACACCTCATCCCGTCAACTTCGTTCCTCTGCCGACAGTCGCCTCTTGCGCATTCCTTCTGCCAGAACAAAATCTTTTGGTCAACGTTCTCTCTCCTTCGCCTTCGAAGGACCAGCTGTCTGGAATACCTTTCCCATCAGTGTCAGACACCTACCTTCACCCTCTTCTTTCAAATCTGCCGTTAAAACAAATTTCTTTCATCATTCAGTCGTAACCACACGCCTCCCCCCTTCCCTCCAACTTCCCAATCCACCTTCCGAGTGTCTGAGTGGGGTTTTGCGTGCACGCGTGAGTGCCTGGTGGTTGTTTTTGCTTGTACGTGCAGGCTGTGCAGGATGTGAGTGCCGTGCGTGCGGGTGTCTGTGAGCGTGGATGTGTGGTCATGCGTGAGCACGTGTACGCGCGCGCTCCTGCGCGGGTGCGCGTATGTGTGTGTGTGTGTGTGTGGTGTGTGTGTGTGTGTGTGTGTGTGTGTGTGTGTGTGTGTGTGTGTTTGGTTATGTAAAGCGCTTACAGCCCTAATTTTTGAGAGAATAGGCCCTATTTAAATTAACATTATTATTATTATCATTATTATTATTATTATTGATATTATTAACACCTTAACACCTAGAAATCAGTCCTGACCCAAATTAATACATGTGTGTGTGTGTGTGTGTGTGTGTGTGTGTGTGTGTGTGTGTGTGTGTGTGTGTGTGTGTGCGCGCGCGCGCGCGCGCGCGCGCGTGTTGTGTGTTTGTTTGTGGTGTGTGTGGGGAGGGGGGGTGCGCGCGCGCGCTGTGTATGTATGTGTATGTGTGTGTATGTGTGTGTGTGTGTGCGCGCGCGCGCGCGCGTGAGTGTGTGTGTGTGTGTTTGCGCGTGCGCATGCACGCGCACTGATGTAAGCCATTAAATAACGCTAATGATAAATCTCTTATGTCGTCCATGTTCTTTCTTTTGGCAGGTGGTGTCGAAAGCCTTGTCTGTGCAAAAGTATCAGAGGTAAGTCTGTATGTTTGTCCATCTCTGTATTTGAGTATACATGTGTGTGTATTATGTATATGTATGTATAGGGACCGGAGTACCTCAGTGGCAGAGCGAGGGACCCGTAATCTTTGTGATTCTGGGGTTGCAGGTTCGAATCTCCGCCGGGCCTTTTCGATACATGGGGATTTTTTCCCTCGGAGTTAACACTTGTTCTGACTCCATTTTCCCATACAGTCCGAATGAGACTATAAACCGAGGTTTTTCCGTGTGTGAACACACGCAGAACATCTTGCACCACACGTAAAATCCCATCACCAACTTTCGGAAGAGAAGGCCCAGTTTAGCCGTTGGTATGGATAACACGTTACACATAACATGCACCCTGCGTGAGAATATTGAAAGACTGAAAGAAGCAAGGAAATTGAGTGAACGATATTGACTGGATGTCACGGAAAACGACTGAATGAAGCGCCAGCTGGCAGCTCTTCAGTCGGCACTACCCAGGTAGGCAGCCCGTTGTGTAAACAAGTGTGGATTGTATAGCACTTAGAGTTTGGTCTCTAGCCGAGGATAGGCCCTATGTAAGTATTCAACATATATATATATATATATATATATATATATATATGACGTATAAAAACATTACAAATCCAGAAGCACCACTTTCTCACTGCTGAGGTCCGTTTTCTTGTTATCATGAGACGATAAAATAGAAGAAGAAAAAAAAAAAGGTGGATCACAAACCGCTTGGTTGACTCCGTTTCCTCTTTATTTTTGTCCAGTATTTCGGTCCCCAAAGGAGGACCTGGGACAGGAAAGCTGCAGACATAATTCCACCATGAGTAGGAAGACATTGTGCACATATGTCTGCAGCTTTCCTGTCCCAGAAGAAGGTCCCTTTTTGGGGCCGAAATATTGGACAAAAATAAAGAGGAAAAGGAGTCAACCAAGCGGTTTTGTGATCCTTTTTTTTTCCTTCTTCTATTCCATTTTTTCCTCTTCTATGTATATATATATATATATGTATATGTGTGTGTGTGTGTGTGTGTGTGTGTGTGTGTGTGTGTGTGTGTGTGTTGTGTGTGTGTAAACACTACCAGCGTGTCTGCCTCTATGTCTCTCTCTCTCTCTCTCTCTTCTCTCTCTCGCTCTCTCTCTCTCTCTCCTCTCTCTCTCTCATTCCATCCCCCTCTTCTTCTCCTCTCTCTCTCTCCTCTGGCTCTGTCTCTGTCTTCTTTCTCTCGGCGGGTGTTCATGTATTAATTATTGTATTGACTGATTATATATAAAACCCAATATAATAATGATAATAATAATAATGATAATAATAATATCTTGGATACATATTTTTTCTCCTATTTTTTCGGTTTCCTACTTTCTTGCATTTTGCCCGGAGGATTAGAATTTTTTTAAGGCGTTTATGCTGATCTGCCTACCGTGTACCCTCTTCAAATTGAATTCGCTCGTCTGTTTTCTCTTTCTTTCGCCAAAAACGTGCCTAGAGCGCCACCACCCAAACGCCATCTCCGGCCCTTCCTCCTGTTCCCAGTCACCCCCTCCACCTCAGTTTCTCTGTCTCATCTCGCCCTTTTGTCCCCGTCCCTCTGTGTCTCAGTCTCCCCTCTCTCTCTCTCCTCTCGCTCTATCTCTCTTCTCTCTCTCTCGTTGTTCTCTGTTTCTCTCTCTCTCTCTCTCTCTCTCTCTCTCTCCTCTTGTCCCTTGCCTTTTTGTCTTTTCTGTCTGTTTCTCTCTCTCTCTGTCTCTCTGAACTCTGTCTCTGCTCTCTCTCTCTCTCTCATCTCTCTCTCTCGCTCTCTCTCTCTCTCTCTGTCCTGTTGTGTGTGTGGTGTGTTTGTGTCTGTCTGTCTGTCTGTCTGGTATGCATGTCTGTCTGTCTGTCTGTTTGACTCTCTCTCTCTCTCTCATTTTCCTCCCCCCCCCCCCCCCCCCCCCACTTTAGGACCTCCACCTTTCAGTCCTTCGCCCTACCCGGTTTTGCCCCTGCTCTCCGCCTATTTTTTTCGCCCCCACTAACCTCCGCCCCCCCCCCCCCCCCCCCCCACACACACACACACACAACCCTACCCCCGTTCTCTCACCTCCTTCCCTCCCTTCAACACACCCACACACACACACCACACAAACACACACACACACACACGGTCTCCCTACTCGCTCTTCCTCCATTCAAAACGCTGACATTGCTAGCGTACTTTACAGCTCGTGTTGATTTGACCAGGAGTAGCGTGGGGGGGGGGGGG
>JADBJO010000847.1:472500-480000 GCA_016801955.1 Conus betulinus
AAACACCAAAGCCGACCTTGTTGCCGCTCGCAGAGGGACTGGTTTTCTGGCCTGTTCGCTGACGTGTACAAACCACAAGACAAACAGGCCGACCACGAAGAGGACACTTGAAGTAAAACTGAATCAAACTGAATGTAAAATCGTGTAAATGAACGCTGAAAATAGACTCCGTTTTTCAATCAAAGGAAGTGAAAGTTCAAACTCTTTCAAAATGCAAATAAATTAATCAAATGAACACAAAATCGCATGAAAAAAAATTCAATAAAGTTAAGTCACTAAAATTAAATGGTCTGACGCAAACTTAAATTTTAATTCGTATTCTAAAAAAAAAAAATAAAAAAAAAAAATGCCAAAAATCAACTCAAATGAAATTGCGAACATAAAAATACTGGCAGAATAACTTGATTTCACCTGCTGTACTTACACGTTTGTGTCCTGCATATGGAATCCCCAGCATCCACAAGCAGTGAGAAATAAACTAAATGAAGCTGATTCCAACCAAGTGAAATCAGTTCGAATCATCTAAACGAGTCTAGAACGTGTAAAACGCAAGGGGCCAACAGACTGACTAGGCCTGCATCACGTGACTTGCAGATGGATTGGCCCAGCTTCCGGAAGCAGTACTCTCCCCTGTCGGAAGCCCAGTTGCTCAAAGTGCTGACGGAGTACCAGTTCTCTGATGCCCAGTCCCCGCCCGCCTCCTGGCTCCCCCACCCGGGGTGCAGCCCTCAGATGGTCTGTATTCCACTGTCTGTGTTGCGTGTCGGATTGAGTTGATGTGGCTTCAGCATCATCCTGTAGGTCAGTTTAATGCAGTTGAGTTGTGTTCTCTTTGGTACATTCAGTTTTATGGAGATTAGTTCAGTTTCAGTAGGTCACTGTCTAGTCTGGTTTAACCCTGTACAGCCTAGCCTTATCTAGCATAAGCCTGATCTAGTATAGACTACACCACCTTTGTGAAATGTGGTCCGGCTCAGTCAGTCCAGGCCGAGTATAGAGTACACGGGACCATCTAACGTGTTTCATTTTGTTCCGCTAGCCTGCTGTAGTGTAGTGAAGACCAGTGTGTACATCATGTTCTCCTGGCCTCCCATAGTGTAGTGTAAGCCTATGTATGCATCATGTTTCTCTGGCATACTATAATGTAGTGTAAGCCCATGTATACATCATGTTCTTTTGGCCTACTATAGTGTAGTGTAAGCCAATGCATACATCTTGTTCTCCTAGCCTACTATAGTATAGTGTAAGCCAATGCATACATCTTGTTCTCCTGGCCTACTATAGTATAGTGTAAAGCTCGTATATACATGTCCTGGCCTACATCTTGTGGAAGCCCTGTATACATCTTGTTCTCTACTATAGTATAGTGGAACCCCATGTATACATCATGTTCTCCTGGCCTACCCATATACATAGTGTAAGCCCATGTATACATCTTGTTCTCATGGCCTACTGTAGTATTGTGGAAGTCCATGTATACATTTTGTTCTCCTGGCCTACTATAGTACAATGTAAGCCCGTGTATACATCTTTCCTCCTGGTTTACTATAGAGTAGTATAGTGTGAGCCCATGTATACATCCTATTCCCCTGGCCTGCTGCAGTATAGTGAAGGCCCGTGTGTACATCATGTTCTCCTGGGCTACTGTTGTGTAAGTCAGTGCCGTCACGATGTTTCCTCTGGACCCACCGTATCAAAGTGTATGCCCGTGTATTCATCATGTTCCCCTTGCCTACTGCAGTCCAGTGTGAGTCGGTGCCTTCATCATGTTCCTCAGGCCTTCTGCATTGTAGTGTATGCCCGTGTGGACAATATATGTTCTTCTGGCAGTTTTAGTCCAGTGTGAGTCAATGCCTTCACCACGCTCTTCATGCCTTCCAGACGTGCTGATCAGCCTGTCGTCCCACCCGTCTTTCGCCCTGCCTGTTGACGGGCCCAGGGTGGATCTGAGGGTCACCTTCCCCCCGGCCCCTCTACAGACACCTGGATGCTCTCATTGCAGCCTTCTCCGCTCGCTCTGCCGTCAATGGTACTGGACGATGGAGGACATGTGCTGAAAACAACAAGGCAAAAGGGGGGGGGGGGGGGGGGGGGCGTGATAGGAATGGAATTAGGAAAGGATGAGAGACAATCCGCTTGGAAGTGGGGAGGGGAGGGACAGATCAAGCGAAAATGGAAGAGAACAAGAGATATGGATAAAGATACAGAAAGCAAGAAGACAAAAATGGGTGCACGGGGGAGGAGAGAGAGAGAGAGAGAGAGAGAGAGAGAGAGAGAGAGAGAGAGAGAGAGAGAGAATGATAACAATAACGGTAACGGTATCGATTATTTATTCAAGATAAGTCCGCATCCCATTTGAAGGGGGTGAGTAATAATCAGCATACTTAGACAAGTTATGTTATCACTCAAATATAAACATCCACCACACATGCACTTACTTATGTCAATCACTCCTCCTTTGAATAACATGTATAGAAACAAAGCAAGATGCCTTGTAACATTTTCATTTTTTGATGACAGAAGGCAAACTTGAAAACTGCCGGATGTCGATAATACGTTAACGGAATAGTTTTTTTGTCGTAGATCTGTGGGTTTTTTTAAACTGGCGGACAGATGAGCTGAAAGAGCAAGATGGTAACAAGACGGAACTGAAAGAGAGGGAGGAGGGAGGGGGGGGGGGGGGGGGGGGCTGGAAGCAAGCATTGGAATGTGGGAAGAGAAGATGTTTAGGATGATATGAACACACCCAGTTTCTCCATACTCTCTGATCATATTCAGTTTTTACAAACAGATGTGTTAAATGCGTCAGGACAGGCGAGATAGAGTTAACAGACAAAGGGTGAAGAGAGCAAAAAAGTAGGACACACAAATACAGAGGGGGGATAGGGACACAGAGAGAGAGAGGGGGGGGGGGAGAGATAGAGAGAGAGAGAGAGTGATAGAGAAAAAGAGATTTAAGAGAGAGAGATAAACAAAGCGAGATATGTTTGGATGGATGTATGCATGAATGCATGTATGTATATGAATACAGAAAGAGCTAAAATGTTCCAGAAGGATCGCATGGAGAGTGGAATACAGACTCTGCCCGCACACCACGCCGCTCAGAACCTCCCCTGCCTAAGCCTCCTCCCTCCGCCTCTTCTACTGCTGCCTCTGCCCACGAGACGTTCTTCACCTCAGACGTGTCCCACAGCCTCAGCACACACACCCCACCACCACCACCACCACCTCAACAAAATGGCGTCTCCACCACTACCACCACCACCCTCACCACCACCACCCTCACCGCCTCCGCCACCACTACCTCCACAACAGCCCAAGATGAACGGGAACAGCACGCAAGATCCTCAGAGCCCGCCCCTCCCTCAGCGGCACAAGCCTCGGGACGATGAGTCCCCTCCACCTCTACCTCCTAAACTGCCTCCCAGAAGTTCCACGATCCAGTTCGCTGACCCTCCTGTTCAGCCGTTTCCTCTGGAGCACAGAACAACAACAACAACCACGGCCAGTGTTCTGAGTCCCAGAGTCCGTGCCGGAAACAGCAGCTCAAAGGTTTCTTTCAAGAACGTTCCGGACTATGCCAAAGTGACGAGGACCTCCCAAAGGCAACAGCGGTGGGAAAGGTGTGAGTGTCAGTGATGGGATTATTCGTTCTAGACAGGAGCATAAAGGCACAGAACGTCTGACTCAGAGTGCAGGGACGCCTCATTATAGTGTGCCTTCCAGTCACAGCAATGGCAGAGCGAAAGATCAGCAGGACTCTCTTAGCAGATCGAAAGATCACAGAGATCTGCACGGCGCTCCGCCTCATCCCTCAGGACCTCCGTCTAATTCTACCGACGTGCATCCACACTCCTGTTTAAAACGGGAACCGCCTCCTTATCATAAAGTCAACAACATTTCACACAACAGACAGTTCTCCCCTGACGGCAAAAGAGTCCCTCTCCAGCACTCGCATCTGATACACGACTCAGGGACACTCGCACAGTCCAAATCTTCTATACCGCTTGACCCCAAGGGTGTAGACCCTAGACGGAGACCTCTCAACGGCATCGTAAAGAACGGCCCTCTGTCGTTGAAGGACAAAAGCGTGATAAACAAGGTCCCCCCGCTAGAAATCCCTTTAGAGGATTTGTCAGGCACAACTTCGGACTCGGCTGTTTCGGATGAAGTTTTCGTTCAGACGAGTACGGAAGTTCCGCCTCTGGCTCGAGTACCTTCTCAAGGTTCTGCGGATTTTCGTCGTAGTTTATCCACTGGCATGTTGAACAAAGAGAAGGCCGAGAAAAATAAGGAGGGCAAACCGGAAATAGTGAAAATAGACATGCACCAGGAATCGGACAGTGGTCACGTGACGGTGGAAAACTTCCCGGATGATATTTATATAGACGTGTTGAAAGAAGCGACACCTAGCGGCAGTGCTGGGCAGCTCAAAGTCTTACCTCTGGAGGATGTGGCTGATGATCCTTTGATGAACGGTGAGTGGCGCTGGTGTGAAAGGGATGTTAAGGCACGGTGCTCTCTTTGTGGGTTTATGTTGCATTGCATCGTAGGGTATTATGTTATATTGTGTTGTGTTGTGTTGAATCGTACAGTGTTGTTTTGTACTTCGTAACTTGTATTATACTATATCATCTGTCTTGTATGTAAAAAACGTGTACTGTACTTTACAATTTCAATGTTTTAATGAGCACAGTTGCATGTAGTCATGTGGAAAGTGTTAAACAAAAATCTATTGCAGTCACAAAAAGTTTGTTTGTGTGAATTACGCAAATTTGTTCCCAGAAAAAAGCATGGCCTTTTTTTGTTGTTGTTGTTGTTGTTGTTGTCTGTTTGTCTGTTTGTTTCGTTTTTTTTTTTTTCTTTTTCGGTTTGGTTTTTGTTCCTTGTTTGATCGTTTTCATGTTTTACCACCCAGCGCGTTTTTTCTTTTTTTTTTTTTTTTTTTTTTTTTTTTTAGTTTTTTTTGACATGGAGATGGAGAATTTTTTTTCTGTGACTATTTTTTCTGCACTAGAGGGATACTGCTTTGGGGGTTCACGCTTTATCGCCTGTCCGAAAGAGACTAGCTCTCAGACCATCACTTAGCGTCCAGGAGTTAAAGGGGAAAGAAGGGAAGGGGGTGTGGGAGAAAGGAAGGGTGGGGGAGGAGGGAGGGGTGAAGTCCATGCTATATTCAAAGCTTGGTCCTGAGGGTCCTCCTATATCCTTAGTGAGAGCGCTATCCAGCAGGTCACTATTCTATGTTCCATGTCATCAGTCATATTACTTTTTACCCCTTAAGTTCTGGCTCCCCGTTCAAATTCACGCCTCAAAATAATGTCCTCAGCTGTTACGTATTATGTACAACATTCGTGGTAGATACCCCGTGCACAGCCACACGATGTATACTCTCGCAGCAACCTAGCATAAGCAAACCACAAGGAGCAATTAGCATGCAACTATGAGGCCACCCACCAGAGAAGACTTCGCCCTGCTGGTGGGTCTCTTCGATGTTTCAGTAGTGCTTGATCTGATCCAGCGCCCTCTTGACGACATGAAGAACTAGCCCCAATCTTTGGCCAGTTTCATTCTGCACTGCATCAGGGGGTTTTCACTTCGAGGAAGTATGTCAGCGATTTTGTGTTTGCTCATGAGGGTTCCTGTTATAGTCTTCATCACTTCGTTCACCTGTCGTTACTTCTGATCAAAGTTCCTTGTGTTTGTCTTCGCTTCTCGTTTCTCCTTCTCCTAGCCGGTCTTTTTTTCCTCTTCCTTTTTTCTGTTTTTCTTTATTTTTTTTGTTAAAATTAACTTATTTGTTTTGCTTTCTTTTGTAGTTCTTTCTTTCTTTTTTTTTTCTTCATTTTTCGTTTTCTTTTTCCAGCTTCTTTTTACCTCTTTTTCTTCTTCTTCTTCTTCTTCTTCTTCTTTTTTGTCTTCTTGTTTTTTCTGGCATTCTTCTTTCTTCTTCTTCTTCTTCTTCTCGTCGTTTTTTGTCGTCTCCGTCGTCGTCGTCGTCGTCGTTTCGTCTTTCTTTCTTCCCGTTTCTTCTTCTTTCTTCTTCTTCTTCTTCTTCTTCTTCTTCTTCTTCTTCTTCTTCTTCTTCTTCTTCCTCTTATACTACTACATCTGTTTGTCCCCCCCACCTCCTCCCCCGTCCCTTTGTTCTTTTTCTTCTCCCCACCTCCTCCTCCTCCTCCTCCTCCTCCTCCTCCAACTCCTTCTTTTCCCCCTTCTCTTATTCCAGACCTCTCCACTCTTTTGGAAGTGATACCATGTCGTGTGAGGACAAGTCATAAGGCCCATATTGAAACATGCCTACATCTGTTTTCTATATGTTGTATACGTTTGTTAAATTTGCGTCTGTTATTCTAACTTTATCTTGACAGTTATTTGCTTGCAACGTTCAACAGCTTCACAATACACACACATACACACACACACACACACACACACACACACACACACACACACACACACACACACACACACACACACACTGGTTACAGGTCACTTGCCCGTTGACTGTGGATAACTGGTTACAGGTCGATCTAGCTTGCCAAGTGATTATGGATAACTGGTAATTGGTCGGTCTGACTGCCCAGTGATTATGGATAACATTACCGGTAACAGGTCGGTCCGACTTGCCCATGGACTGTGGATACCTGGTAACGCGTCGGTCAGACCTAGCAACTACAGATACACGTTCACAAGTCGGTCTAAGTGACCCATGAAACGCAGATAACTGGTTGCATGTGGCTCGAATGAACTGCTGCCTGTGGATAGTTTATCATGCTTTTCGAAGAGTGAAGATATTTTTATACTTCACTTTGATTTTGTTTTTTTCAAAGCAATGTAGATCATACCTGTGGTTTTCTTCTGAATATACTGGTCTTCTTCCATCATACTCTTTTGTCTCACCCTGCAGTAGGTTTCTCTTACTCTTACATGCTTCTGGTCTTCTTCCGGTACACTTTTGTCTTCTCCGAACACGCTTCTGCCTAATTCGTATATACTTCTCTCTTCTTCCTGTACAGTCTTTTGCCTCCCTCCGTCGTTAAGTATGTCTTCTTCTTATATACGTCTATGGTCTTCCAACAGCAGTTTTGTCTTCTTTCAAAACACTTTTTAAGTCTTCTTCCTGTATGTATATTTTTTTGTTTTGTTTTGTTTTCTTGCAGCACACTTTTTTTCTTCTTTGTACAAACTTAAGTCTTCTTCTTATAGCGCACTTTCGTGTTCTCAAACTTTTTTTTTTTTTAGGGGGGGGGGGGGGGGGGGAGGGGCTGATTTCTGCATAGGGATGTCTTCCTCCTACATACTTTTTGTCTTTCTCTCCTACATGCTCTTGTCTTTCTCCTACATGCTCTTTTCTTCCCCCTGTATACTCTTGCTTTTCTCCTGCTTACTTTTGTCTTCTCCCAGCACTCTTTAGTCTTCTTCTTGCATACATCCCACCTTCTCTTGTCTTTCTCCTAAATCCTCTTGTCTTTCTCCTACATACTCTTGTCTGTCTCC
>JADBJO010000847.1:485000-490000 GCA_016801955.1 Conus betulinus
CCCACATCTCCGCATCCTGACAGCCCAAGTGCTTGACCATGCACGTGCAACCGGTTTTCCTAGCAGCCTCCTGATTGGTTAGCTATGATGCTTCACGTGTACACGGCTTGTTCCTGTCCCAGTTGGCTGCTCGAGCACCCAGCGTCCTTCCTGTTCCAACTGCGCAGTTCGGTTGCTGAATAGGGCTTCCTCATCTCCCACCCCTGATTGGCCAGCTCGGTTGATGTGTGTACGGCTCTCTTCCCTCATTGGTTAGATCAGCCGCTGCACGTGCGCAAAGTGCCCTCGGCTGCCTCCGGATTGGCTTGCTGGGCTTCAGCACATGCTCTTGACTTTCCCCTGATCGGCTGGCTGGACGGCGTCACGTGCGTTAGTTTTCCTTTCTGCCATCGCATTGGCTAGCTTGGTGTAGCATGTGTCCACGTTGTCCTGCCCTGATTGGCTACCTGGGCATTTGTATGTGCACAAAAGTTTTCCTTATCTAATCTGTGATTGGTTTGTTGGGAACTTGTATACATATATAAAGCCCCCACGCCTCTTGTAACTGGCTGGCTTGTCCGTAGCATAAGCACACAGTCAATGACTAACTTGCATGGTTGCTATATGCACACATCCCTTGTCTGATTCCTGGAGTTGCTTTCGCTGTGACTTCATCGACAGCTTAGTCAATACAGTGGCTGATTGCAAGATGGAGAAGGTGTTGTGATGACAAATTTCATGTCGGTGAATAGTGAGGAATATCACTGGTGTTAAGCATCTCCTCCTCTCTGCGTGTCTGGGTACATCTAGAAGAAAGGGTATGCACAGTTCGAGGCTGTTCTTCAGGAAACTGTAGGAGTGAACAACAAAGGGCAGTGTAAAGGCATGGTCCATGTCGTCTCCTTTCATGGGTCCACTCAAACTCTTTCGGGGCTTCAACACGAGTTCCTGTCCTTGTTGCAGGACCTCCAGCAGACCTCCATTGTTTTAGAGCCTTCAAGAACACGGAGGTGTCCATGGCAAAACTCAGCACACCAGTCTGAGTTGATGACAGAAATATACGCAGACAATGAAGAAGGGGATTCCATATGATAGTGGTGCGTTCTTACTTGAGGAGAGCAGCTGGGAATTCCCCAATGACCAATCCGTTGTGACAACGAACTGTACCGTACTCTCCCCATTCCCCATGCAACACATCCTATCCTCTTTCTGCGCCCCCCCCCCTCCTTCCCTCTGCCTCACACTCTCTCTCTCTCTCTCTCCGCGAAGTTCTCTTGCCACACACGACAGGAAATCTTCGCCTGAACTTGTGTTCCTATCTTATCCACTGTTCATTCTATGTCTCTGTCTATCCAAGTTGTTCATTCTATGTCTCTGTCTATCCACTGTTCATTCTATGTCTCTTGTCCATCTGTCTGTCTCTCCTTGTCTTTCTCTTCACACACACACACACACACACACACACACACACACACACGCGCGCGCGCGCGCGCGCGCACACACACACACACACTCTCTCACACACACACACACACACACACACACACACACACACACACACACACATATATATATATATATATATATGTGTGTGTGTGTGTGTGTCTGTGTGTGTGTGAAGAGAGAGAGGGGGAGGCGAAAAAAGAGAGAGAGAGAGAGAAAGAGATTGTGCATGTGTCTGTTTGTCTGTCTGTCTGTCTCTCATAATGGTAAAATATATGTTTGACCGGTGATTCTGTTATTTAAAAAATCGTTCAGTTCTGCTATAAATGTTCTCAGTGTCAGCAACTACTTCTCAATGTGATGCAAACAGGAGCACATATTTGAGCTTTCTATGTTTCTTAGTCACTGGGCTTTGGTGTGTTTTGTTTTTCATTCATCCTCTGCAGTCCAACTAACAAGAGCAATACCGCAAAAAAAAAAGCTGTTTCCTCTGATACGCAAAACTCCGGCCTTGCAACATCGGACAAGTTTTCAGTATTTTGACAGCTATCGTTAACAGACTTGTCTTGGAGTTGAATGCGCCTATAGATGTCCGTCTAAGCTTTTAGTTTGGTGCGATTACACATGCGGTTCTACAATAGAGCTCTTGCTGTTTCTTTTCTCTTTCTCTGTCCTTCTCTCTCTCTCTCTCTCTCTCTCTCTCTCTCTCTCTCTCTCTCTCTCTCTCTCTCTCTCTGCCACTGAACTGTTCAGCTGACTGATGGGGCAAAATTGCTTTGAGCATGCCAACCAACGGCATCTGTCCCATGAAAACAGTGGAGTTACTCTGGCCGAACGCGAAATTTTAACACAGATTACTTCCCTTGCAAATGTCAGCACATCGTCTATCATTTGTGTCCTTCGATTTCTCTTTCTTTTCCATTCAAGAACTGCATACACTGCTACATTTTGAGAGTGTCTTTTTAGGATTTTTCAAAATTTTGCCATTGAAGTACATAGATATCAGTCTTTGTATATTTGTTTCTTTGTTTGATGAAAACTGTTTTATGGCAATGAAGTTTACAGGATTAACGCATGCGCGGTAAATGCCCAGTTTCATTATCTTCCATGTGTGTGTGTGTGTGTGTGTGTGTGTGTGTGTGTGTGTGTGAAGGTGGGGAGAGAGAGTAAATTCCTTAATCTTTGCTGTCTTCAGTTTTGAAAGCACGGATTATACAACTTTAGCCTTTATCTCAGGGTTACAAAGCGCACAAAAAAACGTGTAAATATTTTTCAGTTTCAAACTGTACATGTCTTCTGGCCACTGTGCTGTGAATGAATGCAATTAGTGTATATATCATAACGCTCTAAAAGTCTGTTTTTGGAGATAGCTTGTGTATATATCTACATAATATATTGTTATACTCTCAGAAATATGACGGTGTTTTCAGAGTGCTTGTGATAGTTTGTTTGCTCAACTGTTTTAACAACTATGCCTGTGTGAAGCGGTGGTCATGTTACTGGTAGAAACTCAGGGATATTTCTAATCAATGACAGTGGCGACAAAACAACTGGAAATGCTGTTTATAGAGTGTTTGTTTATCAGAAGATTGGGGACTGTGTATCTGGGCCTTATACAGGTCTCTTCAATCCGTGTGTTGTTTGCAGATATACGAGACTTGTAGATATACACCATACTAAAGATGAGTTTGCTGACACGGAGAGAGAGAGAGAGAGAGAGAGAGAGAGAGAGAGAGAGAGAGAGCGTGTGAGAGCGTTTTTGTGTGTGTGTGTGTGTGTGTGTGTGTGTGTGTGTGTGTGTGTGTGTGTGTGTGTGCTGGATGGTGAAATGCGATGTCCAATGTAGACACATGCTACAGATCTGTACAGTACTGGTCTCTCAGAAAATAAATTTATTGCCTCCATCATCAGCACACTGTGGCTTTGCTGTTCATTCTGGAATGTACCTCTCTCTCTCTCTCTCTCTCTCTCTCTCTCTCTCTCTCTCTCTCTCTCTCTCTGTGTGTGTGTGTGTGTGTGTGTGTGTGTGTGTGTGTGTGTGGCGAGGTGGGGGGGGGGGGGGGGGGTAAGGGGCTCTGGTGAAGGAAGACGTGTTCGTGTCACTTTCTCATTGATGGATTTTCACGGTGTAACAGTTCAGCAACCTGCGAGCTTTTTGCAAACTGTTGAAGCGTGACCTCATGATATTCAAATGTGACCGTTACAGTGCTCTGTGACTCAAGGGAGAGCAATCTGCAACACGCAGTGGAGGAGAGAAAATAAAAAGAAAGAGAAAAAGACAATTGGGCACGAAAGGGAAAAGGATGCCGTGCACGCACGGCTATACATCTGGTGTGAACTGTGCTTTAGGCACGACCTTGAACAGTGTTCTCTCTCTCTCTCTCTTCCTCTCTCTCTCTCTCTCTCTCTCTCTCTCTCTCTCTCTATTACTCTCCCCGACCTGCCTCACTGTCTCTCTCTCTCTCTCTCTCTCTCATTCTCTCTCACCCTCTCTCTTCCACATCCCCAACCCCCCGAGTGACATGCATCATTAATATGTATCCATCACCCATCTTATTCCACATCCAAGCGGCAAGTGAAAGAAGACCAATTCACGTCCTGTTTGTTCAGAAATACCGTGTGCCTAGACTACCATGGGTATCACTGGTGTGATTGAAAACAGTTAAATTTGGCTCGCTGTGGAGAGACTACGAAGTTTTTTGTTGCTCCGAGAAAGAGTTTACTGCATGGAGAAACAGGCTATATTGATTTTTTTTTTTCTGGCAGTTACCATCCAAAGAATGATTTTGACGGAAAGAACAAACATGCTGTCCATTCCCATTTCCAACACAGTCGGTGGTGCTGAAGAAAATAAATGACTAGACCGTTTTACTTAACAAGGCAAGGCGTTGGCATGTCGTTCTGTCTGACTGTATAAACTGAGACAAAGAAGGATGTGAGATATTGAAAATGTGTTCACAATGACTTTGGTGAAAGCGAAGAGCAGTACACACTTAGTGACTGCAATAACTTCTCTTCTAGTTACTTTTCTGACGGCTAATGGGATCACCATTTAGGAGCGAAACCAGCAACAGTTCTTCCTTTCCGATCGTTCCGTTGGACTCGTTGTAGCTAAACGTTGGTGTGATCTGAGAGCTATGTGTGTGTGTGTGTGTGTGGGGGGGGGGGGGGGGGGGGGGGTTCTCCATCTGCTTAGGCTACCATCGTTCCATTCCCCCTGCTCGCAGATCATCAGCACCAAACAAACAACGCCATCCAACGCGGGCTTCCACCAGACATCCCCCCCCCCCCCCCCCCTCCCTTCACTGCAGGTGGACAGACACAATTGATCACTACGAACAGTACGAACAAGTGGTTGGAAGCTGTTGTGGGATGGACTTGGTGGTGCACTCACTCAGTTCGGGTGCGCTCTCTGGTGCCAGGCGAGAGCGGTTACTGTCGTCTGTAGGGAGCTCCGTTACTAAGTGTTGCATGGAGTATTTCGGATAATGAGAAGCACCAATGAAACACCAGCGAAGTGACTCGGGCCGCAGTGCATCGTCTCCGCTGACGGGTTGCCCACGGGGACGTGATTTTGA
>JADBJO010000847.1:495000-500000 GCA_016801955.1 Conus betulinus
CAAGACAAATGATAAACAGTAGAAAAAAGTAGTGCTGTCACAGCAAGACAAATGATAAACAGTAGAAAAATAGTGCTGTCACACCAAGACAAATGATAAACAGTAGAAAAATAGTGCTGTCAGACCAAGACAAATGATAAACAGTAGAAAAATAGTGCTGTCAGACCAAGACAAATGATAAACAGTAGAAAAGTAGTGCTGTCAGACCAAGACAAATGATAAACAGTAGAAAAAGTAGTGCTGTCAGACCAAGACAAATGATAAACAGTAGAAAAAGTAGTGCTGTCAGAGCAAGACAAATGATAAACAGTAGAAAATAGTAGTGCTGTCAGACCAAGACAAATGATAAACAGTAGAAAAAATAGTGCTGTGATAAACAATAGCAAGACAAATGATAAACAGTAGAAAAGTAGTGCTGTCAGACCAAGACAAATGATAACCAAGACAGTAGAAAAATAGTGCTGTCACAGCAAGACAAATGATAAACAGTAGAAAAGTAGTGCTGTCATAGCAAGACAAATGATAAACAGTAGAAAAATAGTGCTGTCTTACCTTTCAAATCTTTTACCTGTTGGTAGTGCTGTCAAGCAAGACAATGATAAACAGTAGAATGTGCTTGAACAAGAACAGTAGAAAAATGGTGAAAGTCTGTAGCAAGATTGTGGGCGAGAGCAAGACAGATGAAAGTCTGTAGTTTGAATGTTTGTTGTTTGAACAAAGTGCAGTTCGAAAGGCGCAGATGATTGTAAGCGACAGCAGCCATAATCTTAGTCGGTAGTGTGAACTTTTGCCATCTGGAAGACGTTATAGGACCCCCAAAGTAGACTATGTAGAACAAAAAAAAAGAGTTTATCCCCATGCCCATCCAACTTTTAAAAAAATGATTCTTTTATAAGTGACGAACGAAAACATTCAGAAATTGAAACTGACGCGCGCGCGCGCGCGCGCGCGTGCGCGCGCGCGTGTGTGTGTGTGTGTGTGTGTGTGGTGTGTGTGTGTGTGTGTGTGTGTGTGTGTGTGTGTGTGTGTGTGTTGTGTGTGTTGGTGCATAATTGTGTTGAAGTGCATAACATAAAATGACATAAATAGAATGCTGTTTTATTGGATATGTAATTTTATTTATTGTGTTATGTTTTTAAAAATCAAAAGACGTTGCCACATTGAATTTCACGTTAGTGATAATAAAGTCGTTTGAATTTGAATTTGAATCAGAGCAAATTAAATGACAAACAGTAGAACAGCAGTGCTGTCAGACCAAGACAAATGATAAACAGTAGAAAAATAGTGCTGTCAGACCAAGACAATGATGATAAAACAGTAGAAAAGTAGTGCTGTCAGACCAAGACAAATGATAAACAGTAGAGAAGTAGTGCTGTCAGACCAAGACAAATGATAAACAGTAGAGAAGTAGTGTTGTCAGACCAAGACAAATGATAAACAGTAGAGAAAGTAGTGCTGTCAGACCAAAGAAAAATTTAAACAGTAGAGAAGTAGTGCTGTCAGAGCAGAACAAATGGTAAACAGTAGAAAAATAGTGCTGTCAGAGCAGAACAAATGATAAACAGTAGAGAAGTAGTGCTGTCAGAGCAGAACAAATGATAAACAGTAGAGAAGTAGTGCTGTCAGAGCAGAACAAAATGATAAACAGTAGAGAAGTAGTGCTGTCAGACCAAGACAAATGATAAACAGTAGAGAAGTAGTGCTGTCAGACCAAGACAAATGATAAACAGTAGAAAAATAGTGCTGTCAACGCAAGACGAATGATCAGTAGTAGAAAAATAGTACTGTCAGAGCAAGACGAATGATCAGTAGTAGAAAGGGATTGCTGGCTGAGCGACAACTGTAGTCAAAAGTAGTGGAGAGCGTGTGTTGACTGAACGTAACCTGTGGTGGTGTTGGAGATGATGTGAGGCCCTCTACTGACATATAAAGACTGTCAGGTTCGGGCACCGGTGGTGTGGGTGCTGTGATCACTCGGTGTGGTTCTCCTCGTTCCCAGTAGAACTGAAAGACAGAGCTGCTCTCTACGAAGAAGGCGACTGTGGATATTGTCAAGAACAGTTGAAGGTAAGGTGGTGGAGTTGTATGATGAATGGCTATGTCCGTTGTTTTGGTGTTTTGGATGTGTGTGTGTGTGTGTGTGTGTGTGTGTGTGTGTGTGTGTGTGTGTGTGTGTGTGTGTGTGTGTGTGTGTGTGTGCGCGAGAGAGAGAGAGAGAGAGAGAGAGTGAGAGAGAGAGAGAGAGGCGGTGAGAGAGAGAGAGAGAGAGAGAGAGAGAGAGAGAGAGAGAGAGAGCATCACGTGTACACCGCTATGTAATCAACAGATCAACAATCAAACCGATACTAGTGACAGGCCACGTGATATTATATCACAGGCAAGGACAGAAACCAGTTCGTTATTAGGATATCCGAGGTTGCCGTCGTGTGAGCTGGAGGCCTTGGGCAGCATATTTGCTAAAATCCTTTTCCCCACAGCATATCCCTCCTACACCCAAACCCTCCTCCTCCATACCCCTCCGCCTCTACACACACACACACACACACACACACACACACACATATCTGCTCGCTTTTCTTTGATAAACGTGTACTCCGCCTTCACCTACTTACCAAAAGCTCGAGCAAAGTCAGTGTTATAGTCTGTTGGATTCAAACATTCCGGTGCGGTAGTTCAGAGCATGCGTGTGTGTGTGTGTGTGTGTGTGTGTGTGTGTGTGTGTGTGTGCGTGCGTGTGCGTGCGTGCGCGTGCGTGCGTGCGTGCGTGCATGCGTGTGTGTGTGTGTGTGTGTGTGTGTGTGTGTGTGTGTGTGTGTGTGTGTGCGTGCGTGCGTGCGTATTCGTAGTTGTGGTGTGGTGTGTGTGTGTGTGTGTGTGTGTGTGTGTGTGTGTGTGTGTGTGTGTGTGTGTAATATAACAAATTAGACATACGGTTTATGCACTCTGAGGTATATTATAAACTAAACTTTTTGCATACAATCCAAATTTTAAAATTACGACAAGGACAAAGATCGTCGTATGCATATCGTTCATGTTTTTGCTTTGATGCATGCATATAGAGCAGAAACATTTGAATTATCATTTATTCCCGTATTTGATTGCTGTACTTGTGAGTAGTATTGACAAGTTTCGATCATTTCATCAAAATCATGGTTGATTGCAGAGAAACTGTGTTGATTCTGAATGTCTTCCTCTGACTACCTCACAGCCTCTAGGGTATAGAGGAATCAGTCTCTG
This sequence comes from Conus betulinus, assembly GCA_016801955.1. Classification (NCBI taxonomy): domain Eukaryota; kingdom Metazoa; phylum Mollusca; class Gastropoda; order Neogastropoda; family Conidae; genus Conus; species Conus betulinus. The sequence continues at coordinate 498,238 of JADBJO010000847.1, forward strand.
GCAGAATGTCCTGGAGGTGGTATACCATAGAGAACGTTAATCCCTAGCAGAATGCTTGTGAACGATATATATCATAGACAACATCAGCCTCCGGTAGAATGCCTTGGGAACGATATATCATAGACAACATCAGCCTCTGGCAGAATACCTTGGGAACGATATATCATAGACAACATCAGCCTCTGATAGAATACCTTGGGAACGATATGTCATAGACAACATTAGCCTCTGGTAGAATGCCTGGGAACGATATATCATAGATAACACAGTATCCGGTAGAATGCGGCGGGGGGACAGTATATCATACATAACATTTTTCTTAATTACGCTTTTATTTTATTTTCAAGTTTCTGTACATATAATTTCAACATTTCACAAATGAAACACTAAGGAAAAATATAAGTCAACACTGGACAGAATAAGGAAAAGCCAGAAAAAGAGCAACATAAACAAATCGAAAATGCATATACACACAAAAGAAGAATATGAATAACTACCAGGCATCACTAGGAAAAAAAATCACGTAATTATCATTATGTATTAATGGCATCCTAGAGCATGAAGGACTAATTTCAATGAATACGCAGAGGTTATAATTACATACTCTTAACTGGCTTGTAGAGGTTTTGTGTGTTAATTTTTTTTTGATGAAGCATATATTTTCGTGTTTACATTCTTTCCCTTTCAATTAATTCTATATAATTAATGTCAGTCAGTGTTAAACTTTGCCATGTTAAACCATACAGAACGTTAACCTCTAGATAGCAAAACGCCTTTGGGACAGTCTATCATTGAGAATATCAATTTCGAAGGGGGCGGGGGGGGGGGGGGGGGGGGGGGGGGGGGCGGGGGGGGGGTAGCCTGAGAACGGCATACCATAGACAGCATCAGCCTTTGGTACAATGCCCAGGGAACGACATACCAGAGAGAAAAACAGCTTCCGGAAGGTTACACGAGGAGCAACACACCATTGTGAACATTTACCACTGGAAGAATGCCCTTGGAAAGGCATACCACGGCAAATACCAATCACTGGAAAATGTCCCGAAAACGGTGTATGATAAGGAACATTAGCCTCTGGCAGAATACCCTTAAAACGGTATTTCAGAAGGAATATTAGCCTCTGAAAGAATGCCCTTGCAACGGTGTATCATAAGGAACATTAGCCTCTGCAAAGAATACCCAGAGAACAGTATATCATAGAGAACATTAGCCTCTGGAAAAGAAATGCCCAAGGAACGATATATCATAAGGAACATAAGCCTCTGGAAGAATGTCCTAGGAACGGTATATCAGAAGAAACATAAGCCTCTGGAAGAATGTTCTAGGAACGGTGTATCATAAGGAACATTAGCCTCTGGAAGAATGCCCTAGGAATGTATGCAATAGAAAATATAAATACCGAAAGAATGCCCTGGGAACGGAATATCATAACGAACATTACCCTCTGGAAAATGCGCTAGGAACAATAATATATGATAGTGAACATTATCCTCTGGAAGAATGCCCTGTGAACAGTATATAATAGCGAACATTACCCTCTGGAAGAATGCCCTGTGAACAGTATATAATAGCGAGCATAGGCCTCTGGAAGAATGCCCTGGGAAACAGTATATAATAGCGAACATTACCCTCTGGAAGAATGCCCTGGGAACAGTATATAATAGCGAACATTACCCTCTGGAAGAATGCCTGGGAACAGTATATAATAGCGAACATTACCCTCTGGAAGAATGCCTGGGAACAGTATATAATAGCGAACA
>JADBJO010000847.1:517500-522500 GCA_016801955.1 Conus betulinus
TTCTTCTTCTTCTTCTTCTTCTTCTTCTTCGTCTTCTTCTTCTTCTGGTCTGACGGATGGCTAGATGTCAAAAGTTGTTGACTGCCTGTGCAATGTTCCATTCGAAAATAAAATGTTGACTTTGCTTTTGCTTTTGGACTTTGACTTCGATATCACCTCCTCCTCCCCCCCCCCCCCCCCCCCCCCCCACACACACACACACACACACACGCACACACACGAGAGCGCGCGCACGCAGAGAGAGAGAGAGAGAGAGAGAGAGAGAGAGGGAGTTTCTCCAAAGCAGGAATCTTGTAAACACGTTTGAGAATATAATGTCAAAGAAGAAGGCAAAGCAGACAGAGAAAGGCGTTATACATACATTTTTTTTTTTTTTAAGTAAATGAGCCAACCACGGTAGCAACATTAAAAATTCAAACAAGTTGAAACGTGAAGACTGAAATACAATTTTAAGGCAAGTCGAATAATCAATTACACCACTGATCTGGTTCAAAATTAACCACCAACCACGTGTATGTCAGATCAAAAGAAAAATCAGGATTTGCTGGAAAAAAAAAAAAAAAAAATTAAAAGAGTTAGTCTGAAAGTCGCATTGTGGACAAACCTCCGAACCAGATCTTTGTGGAATCTGCAGAAAAATGTTGGTGCCTATAATCATACCCATCCCGAAGCCCTATAAAAACCATGTTTAATGATGTGCGGTTTATCTTGATATAGGCCTGCTGCACCATGTAGCCTCTCGCTATGTCAAAAAGTAGGAATGTGAAAAGTAGGTGTGACCAGTGTGTAGACTACGCGACACTATTTCCTTTCTTCAGTATCCGAAAAGAAATAGGGGGAAATCGATCATGTTTGGACGGATCTGAAAAAAAAGTTGTTTGTCTGTTTCTGTATTCATCCTTGAATGTTCTCTTGGATTTTCGGTAGTTTGTAGAGAGAATAGAGAGAAGGAGTTTTTTTTTTAATTCTTTCCTTGTGGCCGTTTTGGTCAGCCATTTACAGCCTTGTGATTACCATGGCCTGAGCGGGAGAGAGACAAGAACAGACATGCTGGCTGTAACCGGGGCGGGCAAGCCATCCGCACGCGGGGGCTACATCAGGGCTCGGCACGCGCGTATACACGCAGGCGCGCGCGCACACACTTCACACACACGCATGCACACACACACACACACACACATGCGCACGCGCGAACGCATGCAAGCACACACATATATGAGCAACAGCGCGCGCGCACATACGCATACGCACACACACACACACACACACACACACACACACACACACACACACACACACACGTGCGTGTGGGCACACACACACACATGCGCGCACGTGCACGCACACACACACAAGGAGGCACATGCACTAGCATATACATGTGCGCGTGCGCATACACGCACACACATACGCAGCATGCACACACACATACATACACACATCACAGACAGACAGAGGAGAGAGAGACAGACAGACAGACAGACAGACAGACAGACAGACAGACAGACAGACAGACAGACAGACAGACAGAGAGAGAGAGAGAGAGAGAGACAGAGAGAGGGGGGTCTTTAAATGAAAAAAGTTCAACAAAGCAACCGCCTGTGTGGCGTCACAGCGGGTACAAATACAAGGTATAGAGCACCGCCGCTGATGTACCGATAGCGAGTCTTCCACCCGCATTCCGTTACCCTGACAGTCCCGATAGCCGCGCCGGTCGATGAGCGCTAAGTTAGCGGCCAGTTGCGTGTGCAGGTCAGCCGCGTGAGGCGTCGATCCCCGTCACAACTACTGATTTGGGTAACAGCAACAAAGGCAGCTGTGAGAGCGTGCAGTCCAGCCATGGTTCTGCAGATCGTCTGTCCACCTTGTGATCGGGACACTCACCGAACTCTTGGGGGAGAGGGGGGGGGGGGTGGAAGGGGGGGGGGGGGTAGGAGGAACAGCGCTGACCGTGGCTCAGGAGAGCAAACAAGACGTGTAGGTAACTTCCCCATCATCATCATTTTCTTCTTCTTCTCCTTCTTCTTCTCCTCCTCCTTCTTCTTCTGTTTTAAACTTCTACGAGAAAGTAAGTACAGGGGAAGTAATAATAGACACGGACTGAAAAAGAGTTACTTCCCAGTACGTGATTTAAATGATAGGATATGTCAAACGTCCATGATTTAAAAAAAAAAAAATGAAAAAGAAACTTATCATTCCACGAAAATGCATTACTTCATCGATAGTTCTTCATACATAAACTATATTTTAATGGCTTTATGTTAAGCGGAATATTTGTAAATAGATAGTTATTGATTCATGAACAATAATGTAGTGGTTTTGTATTAAGCGGAATGTTTGTAATCATCTCATGAGTTGGTTTCCGGATGGCAGATGGTGTCTAGCGTTCATTTGATCAGAACGGGCTACCACTAAACATCGACAAAGTAACACAGTAGCAGTGTTGTGCGTCTTCTGGTGTGTTCTCATTATTGACTCACCGTCAATTGCTCTCTGTGGACTACCAGTGCTGGGACTGTGTGACAGGACCTCTCCTCCTCTTCTGCCTACGCAGGCTGATTCTCCTGCGGACACTCCCTGTATAGAAAGGCTAGGATTAATCCCATCTACTCAACAAGGGAGCGGAGTTTTTGATTATGACCGTTTTTTTTTTTTATCCCGCCATTAAGGCAGTCGTACTCCAGCTTCGGGGAAAGTGCATGCTATGTGTAACGTGTCAACCATGCCAACGGCCAAACTGGCCTTCTCTTCCGAAAATTGGTGATGGGGGTTTTACGTGTGTGCAAGATATGCGTGCTTTCACACACGGAATCTCGGTTTATAATCTCACAAGTGACCAGCTGGATGACATACAGACATAGGTGTGCACAGGTGGCCTACTGGATGACATACAGACAAAGGTGTGCACAAGTGGCCTACTGGATGACATACAGACAAAGGTGTGCACAAGTGGCCTACTGGAAGACATACAAATGTGTGCACAGGCGGCCTACTGGATGACATACAGACAAAAGTGTGCACAGACGGCCTACTGGATGACATACAAAGGTGTGCACAGGCAGCCTACTGGATGACATACAGACAAAGGTGTGCACAGGCGGCCTACTGGAAGACAGGCAAAAGTGTGCACAGATGGCCTACTGGAAGACAGACAGACAAAGGTGTGCACAGGTGGCCTACTGGGAGACAGACAAAGGTGTGCACAGGCGGCCTATTGGGAGACAGACAGGCACAATTGTGCACAGATGGCCTACTGGAGGACAGACAGACAAAAGTGTGCACAAGTGGCCTTCTAGATGACAGACAAAGGTGTGCACAGATGGCCTACTCAATGACAGAAAAAGGTGTGCACAGATGGCCTACTCAATGACAGACAAAGGTGTGCACAGGCGGCCTACTGGAAGACAAAGGTGTGCACAGATGGCCTACTCAAGGACAGATAGATAAAGGTGTACACAGGCGACCTACTGGATGACAGACAAACAAAGGTGTGCACAGGCGGCTCACTTGATGACAGACAAACAAAGGTGTGCACAGATGGCCAACTGGATGACAGACAGACAAACGTGTGCACAGATGGCCTACTGAATAACACACTCGCCCAGCAAGCGAATCTTAGGTCGTTGATTCAGGTCTCACTCTCACGAGTTTGATCATTCGTTGTTCCGCCCTACTCTACTATGCAAACCTTCAGTGGTCTGAATTTCTCTTCTAGTCCTTTGGCCGAGATCAGACGACATACGAGCTGCATGCTGCTTGCGTACATCGTAATAAAACCCACGGCTACAAAGAAATTGAATGTGTGTGTGTGTGTGTGTGTGTGTGTGTGTGTGTGTGTGTGTGTGTGTGTGTGTGTGTGTGTGTGTGTGCTTTTTAGCTTTTTTAAGTTCTCAAGAAAAATCCACTTAAACGGCGAAAAACAAAAAGCGCATAAAATGATGGCATTGTACTGTGTAGATAAGTATGCCATCGTAGGGGACAACAACTACATCTTTCATAGTTTGACAAGATATGCGGAAGAGATGTTTACAGACAGGGCAAATAGCAAACAAATGGGGGTAACTCTGCTCCCATGATGAAATAAATTCCCGCCCATAACTCCACATGAATGCTGCTTAGGACATCGAATCGCCTGGCAGATTATAACATCACAGAGCACACAGAACAAACAAGGAAACATCCCCAAGAAAGGATGCTCCAAGCTTGTCTATGTGCCCCGTACTGGACATATCTCCACAGCAAAAACAACGGGAGAAATGACTAAATACACTTTAACATCTATTCAAGACTGGCACAGCCTTTTTCAATCTTGAATATAGTCGGACTTCTTTTTTTGTGTACGCAGGCTGATACTCCTGCGGACATTCCCTATAACGGACAGACAAGTATTAATCCCATATACCTAACAAAGGGAGTGGAGTTTTTTGTGTCTATGACCGTTTTTTTTTTTTTTTTTAATCCCGCCATTAAGGCAGCATACTCCATCTTCGAAAAGATACATACTATGTGTAACGTGTCATCCATACCAACAACGGCCAAACTGGCCTTCTCGTCCGAAAGTGGGTGGTGGGATTTTACCTGTGTGCAAGATGTTATACGTGCGTTCACACACTACACGGAACCTCGGTTTATAGTCTCATTCGAAGGACTGTATGAGAAATGAGTCAGAACCAATGTTAAACTCCGAGAATTTTCCCTGTACCGAAATGGCCCGGCGGAGATTCGAACCCGCAACCCGTGGATTAAAAGTCCGGCGCTCTACCACCTGAGCTATTCCGGCCCCTATAGTCAGATAAGTTCACGGACGAACGGCAACAAATACAGCTAACCTCGATTTGATTGACGTGAAAAGTAATCTTTAAAGAGGCAAGTAAGAGTGACAAACAGCAAAAGCACAAGTGATACAAAGCACGGCATGTATTACGAAAATCACGTGTTAATTTGTTTTAACCAGTCCGACCGGTTAGCCTCATACTATTCATTGTCTGGCCAGTTTGTAC
>JADBJO010000847.1:525000-527500 GCA_016801955.1 Conus betulinus
TGGTTGAAGGGCTTATGGCAGTGCCTGGATGGAGGATTAATGACAGTGTTTGTATGTTAGGCCAATGACAGTGTGTGTATACAGGGCTAATGACAGTGTCTGCGTGATAGGCTAATGACAGTGTCTGGATGATAGGCTAATGACAGTGTCTGGATGATACGCTAATGGCAGCGTCTGTATGATGGGTTAATGACAGTCTCTGGATGATAGACTAATGACAGTGTCTGTATGATGGGCTAATGACAGTGTCTGGATGATGGGCTAATGACAGTGTCTGTATGTAGGGTTAATGACAGTGTCTGTATGATGGGCTAATGACAGTGTGTGTATGATGGGCTTATGACAGTGTGTGTATGATGGGCTAATGACAGTGTCTGTATGATGGGCCAATGGCAGTGTCTGTATGAAGGGCTAATGACAGTGTGTGTATGATGGGCTAATGACAGTGTGTGTATGATGGGCTAATGACAGGCTGTTTATGATGGGCTAATGACAGTGTGTATATGATGGGCTAATGACAGTGTCTGTATGATGGGCTAATGGCAGTGTCTGTACGATGGGCTAATGACAGTGTCTGTAGGATGGGCTAATGGCAGTGTGTCTGTACGATGGGCTAATGACAGTGTCTGTATGCTGGGCTAATGACAGTGTGTATATGATGGACTAATGAAAGTGTCTGTATAATGGACTACTGACAGTGTCTGTATGATGGGCTATGACAGTGTGTGTATGATGGGCTAATGACAGTGTCTGTATGATGGACTAATGACAGTGTCTGTATAATGGACTACTGACAGTGTCTGTATGATAGGCTAATGACAGTGTTTGTATGATGGGCTAATGACAGTGTCTGTATGATGGACTAATAACAGTGTCTGTATAATGGACTACTGACAGTGTGTGTATGATGGGCTAATGACAGTGTGTGTATGATAGACTAATGACAGTGTCTGTATGATGGGTTAATGATAGTGTCTGTATGATGGGTTAATGGCAGTGTCTGTATGATAGGTTAATGACAGTGTCTGTATCATGGGCTTATGACAGTGTCTGTATGATGGGCTAATGGCAGTGTGGGATGATGGGCTAATGATAGTGTCTGTATGATGGGTTAATGACAGTGTCTGTATGAATGGCTAATGACAGTGTCTGTATGATGGGCTAATGATAGTGTCTGTATGCTGGGCTAATGACAGTGAGTATATGATGGACTAATTACAGTGTGTGTATGATGGGCTAATGGCAGTGTGTGGATGATGGGTTAATGACAGTGTCTATATGATGGGCTAATGGCAGTGTCTGTATGATGGGCTAATGACAGTGTGTGTATGATGGACTAATGACAGTGTCTGTATGATGGGTTAATGACAGTGTCTGTATGATGGGTTAATGACATGTCTGTATGATAGGTTAAAAACAGTGTCTGTATGATGGGCTATGACAGTGTCTGTATGATGGGCTCATGACAGTGTCTGCATGATGGGCTAATGACAGTGAGTGTATGATGGGCTAATGACAGTGCCTGGCTGTTGGGCTAATGACAGTGTCTGTATGATGGGCTAGTGACAGCGTGTTTATGATGGGCTAATGGAAGTGTCTGTATGATGGGCTAATGACAGTGTATGTATGAGGGGCTATGACTGTCTGTATGATGGGCTAATGACAGTGTCTGTATGATAGGCTAATGACAGTGTATGATGGGTTAATGACAGTGTGTGTGTGTGATGGGCTATGACAATGTCTGTATGATAGGCTAATGACAGTGTCTGTAAGATGGGGCTAATGGCAGTGTCTGGATGATGGGCTAATGGCAGTGTCTGTTTGATGGGCTAAGGGCAGTGTATGTATGTATGGGTTAATGACAGTGTCTGTATGATGGGCTATGACAGTGTCTGTATGATAGGCTAATGACAGTGTCTGTATGATGGGCTAATGGCAGTGTGTGGATGATGGGCTAATGGCAGTGTCTGTATGATGGGCTAATGGCAGTGTATGTATGATGGGCTAATGACAGTGTCTGGATGATGGGCTAATGACAGTGTCTGTATGATGGGCTATGACAGTGTCTGGATTGAGAGAGTTAATGACAGTGCCTAAATAATGGCCTAATGACAGTGTATGAAGGGCTAATGACAGTGTCTATGATGGCCTAATGACAGTGTCGGTATGATGAGCTAATGACGATGTCTGATTGATGGGCTAATGACAGTGTCTGACTGATGGGCTAATGACAGTGTCTGTATGATGGGCTATTGTTAGTGTCTGTGTGATGGGCTGATGACAGTGTCTAGATAGAGAGTTAATGACAGTGTCTGGATAGACGGTTAATGACAGTGTCTGGATAGACGGTTAATGACAGTGTCTGGATGAGGGGGATGAGCGCGGATTGACTACTGGTCAGATCCGGAGAGCGAACTTTATTACATAGTGTTTTCCTTTGTCCCTTAATCAATGTGATTGTGTCACTTGACGTGTCGACCTGCTCAACTTAGACACCGAA
>JADBJO010000847.1:535000-546224 GCA_016801955.1 Conus betulinus
GTTTAATTCAGTGGCAACCCAAACCCAACACTTTTACCTTTTTTTTATATTGTATAGATATCGCAATACTAGACAGCATACAGTGTGAGCAACAACATCTGAAAGAAGGATGACAGCTGGTATAATTTACTACAACCATGTATGCTTCTTTTTTTTTTTTTTAGTCGTGACACATTTCGGATCACATTAGTTCTGGGCAAGACAGAATGCAGAGACAAAATACAAAAAGCAACACAGTTCAATTTAACACTGAGAAAGACGTGCGTAACACACCAATGGGTATTCTGCTGGTATGTTGTCCTTTTCACCAAAGTGCACTTCTTGCCAACCATTTCACCCTTGGGGCATTCTTGCTGTCCTTTTCACCATTATGTACCTCTTGCTGTCCGTTTTACCATTTTGCAACTTCTTCCTGTCCCGTTTTACCATTCTGCAACTTCTCGCTGTCCTTTTTACCATTGTGTACATCTTGCTGTCCGTTTTACCATTCTGCAACTTCTTGCTGCCCTTTTCACCATTCTGCAACTTCTTGCTGTCCGTTTTTACCATTCTGCAACTTCTTGCTGCCCTTTTCACCATTCTGCAACTTCTTGCTGTCCGTTTTACCATTCTGCAACTTCTTGCCAACAGTTTGACATTTTGCAACTTTTTGCTGTCCGTTTTACCATTCTGCAACTTCTTGCTGCACTTTTCACCATTCTGCAACTTCTTGCTGCACTTTTCACCATTCTGAAGCTTCTTGCTGTCCGTTTGACTATTCTGCAACTTCTCGCTGTCCGTTTGACCATTCTGACACTTCTTGCTGTTCGTTTGACCATTCTGCAACTTCTTGCTGTTCGTTTGACCATTCTGCAACTTCTTGCTGTTCGTTTGACCATTCTGCAACTTCTCGCTGTTCGTTTGACCATTCTGCAACTTCTTGCTGTTCGTTTGACCATTCTGACACTTCTTGCTGTCCGTTTGACCATTCTGACACTTCTTGCTGTCCGTTTTACCGTTCCGCAACTTCTTGCAATCCTTCCTACCATTGTCTACTTCTTGCTGTCCTTTTTACCATTGTCTACTTCTTGCTGTCCTTTTTACCATTGTCTACTTCTTGCTGTCCGTTTTACCATTCCGCAACTTCTTGCCAATCGTTTTACCATTGTTCACTTCTTGCTAACCGTTGTGCTATTTTTCTGTTCATTTTACCATTTTGCTTTTTTTTTTTTTTGCTGTCTGCTTCACCATAGAGCACTGTTTGCTGTTAGTTTGACAGTTGCGCACTTCTTACTGTCCGATTTACCATTGTGCACTTCTAACCAACATTCACACCATAGTGCTCTTTTTCTGTCCATTTTTACCATTTTGCATTTTCGCTGTCTGCTTGAGCATAGTGCAATATTTGCTGTCAGTTTGACCATTATACACATCTTGCCAACCATTGCACCATTGTGCACTACTTGCTGTCTGCGTGACCTGTGTGTGCACCTCTTGGCTCCGTGTGACGTCATGTGTCGACCGATGCAGATTTCCTGGCCCTCCGTTCCCATCAGATGCAGCGCTGTGAGGACGAGGAGGACCCGCGTGCTCTGTGCCTCTCTTCACCACTGACAACGACATGGCCGCCTTTGTGCGTGACCTGACATTGATGACGCCATTTCCTTGTGCTTTGCTGACTTGCCCTCCGGCTATGACGACACAGTGATGTCATCGACGCGGTGAGCTGTCATTGGGGGGGGGGGGTGGGGGGGGGGGGGGGGGGGGGGGGGGGGGGGGGGGGAACTTCATAATGAAGGGAAAAAAAAGGAAATGTCTTAATTATTTGCATTGTAATTCTTTTCCTTCTTTCGTCTGTTTGATTTTGTAGGTTCGTGTGTGTGTGTGTGTGTGTGTGTGTGTGTGTGTGTGTGTGTGTGTGTGTGTTTGCGTGTGTGTCAGTTTGTTTTTTTTTTTGTCCGTCTTGTAATTTGAATTCCATAGGTTTGTTATCATTTGTGTCATGTGTATGTAACCGACCGATCTTATTCATATCTCCATCAAATATTCTAAAATGCGTTCTCTGCCTCCTCCCGCTACCTCGGTCCCCTCCGCAGATGGTGATGCCGTCAGTTTTCCAGAAAAGAAGCTTGCCGACCCATCACTAGCGGCGGGATCTGTACCTCCGCACAGACAATCTCCTGATGCCAATAGACGGCCTGCAGTCGTCAGGGACACGCCGGGTGGTGAATGCGTTCCTCAGTCCTCCAGCCGCCATTCTCGGGGCAAACCCCGGGGCTTTCTGTCTTCGCTTTTGGGGCGAGGACACAAGGGGAGACGAGGGGGGAGTCACAGAAAGCCACCACCCCACCAGAATGACGCATCTTCCAAACCTACGGATCCTCCAGCTTCTACCTTTTCTCTGGAAGAAGATCTGAAGAAAACGTCTGTAGCCAGTGAATCATCTGCAAATACAAGACAGCACCATGATGTACCAGCTGGATGGAAACCCGAGTTACTGTTAGATGGTTTGCCAGATTATCCAAACCAGGTTGTGGGTGGGAGGCAGGAGAAACCAGACGTGAAGCAGAAGCGTCTGGATATCCTGCAGTTGGGAGATACAGACGTAGAGCAGGTGACGTATGACACAGATCCAGTTGGTTTGATTGAGTTCTGTTTTCAGCACCCAGATCCTAACAGTTTGGGCACTGTTGAACATAGACTTGAGCCCACAGCACCACGCAGCGACCATCATGTAATGACGAAACCTATTATTCAAAGTGGACACGTGGTGATTGATCATGCTCACAACAGGAGCACAGAGTGCAGCGAAGCAATGATGTCGTCCAGTAGATGGATCAACAGACCCCAAAGAAATGATCCCCCAGTTTCCCTGCATTCCCATGCTCGCAGTGACCTCAGTTTACCATCAAAACACACGGAGAAACACGGCTCGAGGCAGCCAGTGGGACAAACAAGACATTCCCCAGACAGAATTCGCCAAGACAGACCAGCTGTGCTTCCTTCTCAGACACTCCCGCAGACCTCTAAATGTCCAGCCACCGAGACGAATGCTAAACTACATCCTGCAGGACAGGTACAGTTCCCACAGATACAACAGGGGGAGACGGATCAGACAGTGCCAGCGCAGAAGCCGTGGGAAGGATTATGTGATGGCATTGATGCTTTCATCGATTTTGAACGTGACCCGAATCTGGAGGTACCCCTCGACTCTCATCTTTCGGCACAGTTTCACTTTGAACGCAGAGCCAGTGAAACGTGTTCACAAGGAAATGGAGAACACGAAGTTCTTGGAAGTAAACTTCTAGCCACGGAAGGGTCTGAAGCAGCACACGTGGCGTTGCAAGCACCGGCTGTGGTCCCAGCAGAGCGAATGTCCATCTAGACCAGGCTTGATCCAAGAAGCAGCAGAACATGGGAAAGAACGATGATAAGAAAATATTACATATTCAATTTCTGATTTATTCATCTGTCTCTGCAGCTCTTTAAAAACAAGTGTATGTTTTGTCATGTAATTTTTTATTTGGTCGGTTGATTGTTGTTTTGCTGTCGTGTTTTGTTTATTTTATTTTATTTTTATTTTTTTTGCACATGCTGAGTACTTATGGTGATTGCTGTGTGAAGAATTCATTCATTTATCATATCAGCACATCTTGTGTTGAGTGGCTACTGGCTATTAAAATGCGTCACTTTTTTGTTGTTGAAGTATTAACTCCTGACTCATTCATTTTACCTTATTTAAACATGTCTTCTCGTTCATCTGTTTGATTGAATCAATCAAACCTATTTTAAGGGATTTGAAACCGTGAAAATCAACCCAGTGGAATAAATATTTCAGATAATCACACATAGTTTTGAATTGCTTTCATAGTCAATGAAATTATTTTCACAAATTTATTACCAAACAAATGTGTACAAAAGAAATAATTTTATTTGGCTTTCTGTTGCATTTTTCTATGAAAATGTTTGTGAATGTTTCTATACATGAGCAATATTATACTGTTATGTGTTGCAAATTTGTTTGTTGTTTGATATTCAAATTTGATAACAATAATGCTGAGGTAATGACAGTATAATGAATTGTTCAGAGTGTATGTTTGTTTTCTGCCTTACTTATATCAAGTCACAGTCTTGGACAATATTTGACAGAATTACAATGAAGAAAATAACCATAAGTATAGCAGCATATATATATACTACTTTTTGTGTGTGTGCATGTAAATATGATGTAAATTTTACAATCACATGAACAGATTTGCTCATGCACAATGTAAGGGCTTTGTCATAAAGCGTTCAGTAAACAGCATTTCATACCAAATGAGCATGTTTCACCATATTTTCCCTGATTTCTCTCGGAGTTATTTTTGTTAGAAATAGGTTTTGAAGCTATTTTACGGGTGAAGATGTTTCATGATGTGCTCTAGTTTTGTTGAAATGCATTTCTTGTATTTCGCAAACCCAATGAACAACACTGCTTGGTACACATGACTGAGCCTTGCTTGACAATCAAATGGTGTATGAGAACTGGACAAGCCAGTTCCAGATTTCAGTTGTGATAAAACCTGTGCATCAGATTGGTTTATTTCATTGTGACTGAATGTTCAGATGCAATATTGAAAGCTCAAAGAGACAGGCACCAAAAACCAAGCAGGCTGTCTCACTGCTAAGTTATTTAGGCCCTCAGTCTAACAGTTCTTTGTACATCACAACAACTAGAAAATATGTCATTTTGCCATGGGGGTATTTCATTGCTTGACATACCTAATACGAAAGAGGGTCAAAATGTTGCTCAGAATTGTGTTTGCGTCTTTGGATTAGAAATTTCAACAGGAAATACTGTCATGTGATGTAAACTGGCAAACATAGCATGCAGTAGCAGACTTGGTATTAGCCAGTCATCCGGTCTGACCAGTGTATTGGGTTCAACCTGTGGATCACGCTTCCAGGATTTTGTTGAAGATGACAGGTGTCATGAAAATTGACCAGAAAATGTGTGTGGTGTGTGTGTGTGTGTGTGTGTGTGTGTGTGTGTGTGGGTGTGTGTTTTCCTTTTTAAAATTTTTTGCTTCAGAAATGTTTAGAATCAGCATGTGGTGTTTATTTCTCATTTGGACCAGATATATTGTAGAAAGACGGTGTGTAAAAACTATGTACATGGATACAAAAGCATGAATGTTTCATATCCCATTTTGTTAAAACTTGCTTTTTACAAGATGGGGGCTGCATTACAGATTACTTTGGCTCTGGTTATGCTATCTTCATGACTTAAGAAGAAAACTATCCTCAATGGTCATATATAACAAGAAAATTTCTTTAATGGTCATATGCTGCAAGAACAAAGCCTTTTTTTCTTTTTTCCATTTCTCTTTTTTTTTTTTTTCTTCTTTTTTTTTTTTACAAAATAACAGACAATTCATTTTTAAATGACAACAAAGCATTAAATTACAACCACATTATAGAATATTAGCCAACATGTTATTGTACAATGGCATAAATTAATTTTTGGTTTACTTAAAATGTATAGAATAAACATGAGTTTAGAACATGAGATGTGGTGTTCAAAGGTTATGCCGCAGCGTGACTGTTCTTTGAGGACACCAAAACTGTGTTGTTTCTGGCTGGTTTGTTTGAAAAAAAAAAAAAAAAAAAAACGAAAAACAGTTGTAACCCAAATGTTACTGGAGGTGGAGTTCAATCTGTTGCTGCAAACTGTCAGTTTACAGTACATCCAGATGAAACAGTCCTGCTCTTGGCAGAAATGGTTGTTGTTTGCAGAGTTGCTGTTACTGTAGTATCGTTTTTTTTATATCCTGTTTTCAGGTTCAGGGCGGCTGGCTGCACCATGACTTTGGTCACCTGTCTGTGTTCAAGAACTCAAAGCTGGATCACTTCTGTCATTACATCATCATTGGGGTCATGAAGGTAAACACTGCTTGGGATCAGCCCTGATACGGCCCTTGCGGTCCGCTGGCTAGAAGCTACATTACCTTACTTCTTGGGATCACAACAGATTCATAACTGATCATTGTTATTGTGAAGGTTAATGAGCAATGGGGCTGTGATGATGATTTTGATAAGTGAGGCCATTATACTATGAAATTATAGAAATCATGGCAGTGAATTTGAAATCACGAAGGAAAATGATCATTATGATCATGAAGGTGACTGATTTTGGGGGTCATGATAGTATGTGATCATTGTGATGATGATGATAATCTTTATTTCCAAGGGTAACAGGTAAGCAAACACATGCTTTTTTCATCATCGGCCCTTGTCCCGTTAAGGGACTAAGTATGACTAGCGACTAAGACTTACAAAACTTTTAACAAACACACATATCTTCATAACATTAAAAAGTTCATCCATTATAGGTAAGGCGTAGATGACTTTAAAGGGGAAAAAAAAAAAAAAAAGAAGAGAGAGAGAGAGAACCGATTGAAACAGCAAACAAGAGTAAAGATTACAAAGAAGAAAGGAGTCAACACACACAGATATGGAATAAGTGATCCTCTTATCGAAGGGAGAGAGAGAGAGAGAGAGAGAGAGAGAGAGAGAGAGAGAGAGAGAGAGAGAGAGAGAGAGTTGCATTCCTTTTGAGAAGAAATTTAAAAAAAAAAAAAAAAAATTAAATGAAAAAAAAAAAAATAATAATAATAATAACATACAACAAACTACTAAGGATAATAATTAGACAACTACAATGCATCAATAACATCAACATTTTTACGTGGTTATAAGGCAAAACGAGAACGAACGGTACTACAATCAGTTATCAGTAAGCAGCAATGAATGCCTAGCATCAATAATTATAACACTAATTTTTCATGGTGTGTGTGTGTGTGTGTAGTGGTAGTACTTTAATTTAAACGTCTCTTCACCCTCAAGTGACATTAGACAAACCCGTCACGGATATTTCCGTGACAGTTCCGTGTGCAAAAATCTGCCATCAGCACGGAAAAATCCGTGATCGTCATCGTATGAATTTTCCTATCTTTATCTTTAGTTTGGGGTTTCCCAATTCACACACAAGTAAGAAAGTCTGATATGTCTGCGATGAATATTCGTGAGTGAAAGAATCCAACGAGGCAGTTAAGTGGTCAGTTTGGGCTGTTACTGATACCACCCCCTGCCGATTTTCACATGAGTTCAACATGGCTGAAGAAGAACCACGAGTGGGACCAAGTGGCGTCAAAAGAAAGCCTGCTGCACCAAAAAAAACTACAGCGAGTTTGTTACCACTGATGTTGAGGAAGTTCTTCAACTGATTGAGGACGAAGACTTTGTTGCCTATGATGACATCAGTGTGTCAGAAGACTCGCTGGATGAGGACGAAGGTGACGAATCAGCTGTTCAGAGGAGGGGGGGTGATGTTTACGTCAACATTGCCAGAATAGCTCGTGAGAACAGAGCAGAGCCGGAGGCAGAGTATGACAGCGTCACTGACCCAGATTTTGAAGTGGGCGAAGGCCCGTCAAGTGATCGCAACTCAGAAAAGGAGGGTAGTACTGTGAGGGAAGCAGAAGCGTCGTCTGCTACAGCTGGCACACACATAACGGGTCAGCCTGCTCGTGGCCAAGCCAGCACGCGTCAACATAGGCGGCCAAGCGTTGGAAGGGGAACAGGTACGACTCATAGTTATTGTCTTGTGCGAGTGTGCTGATGAATGGGTTTTGATCACATGGCATTTACCAGAAAACAGAAGACTTCACATGGTGGGCGTGGTGTGGGCGTGGCACTTTGTCTGAGCGTTTCTGATTTCACTGTGTGTGTGTGTGTGTGTGTGTGTGTGTGTGTGTGTGTGTGTGCGCTATCAAATGGTTTTTGAGTAGATACTTGAAACAAGACTCAGTGAGAAGTAGTAATGGTGCATGTGCTATTTGTGTGTGTGTGTGTGTGTGTGTGTGTGTGTGTGTGAGAGAGAGAGAGAGAGAGAGAGAGTAGAGTGTGTGTGTGTGTGTGTGTGTGTGTGGTGTGTGTGAACATGACTTTTATTTTATGTCACAGGTGTTGGCAGAGGACAGGGGACCAGAGGCAGAGGACGGGGAGCTGCTGCACAGAGGGGGAGAGGAGAGAGGTGGTGTGTTGGCCCAGCCCCTTGTGCCACCTAACAACACCCAGCCAGACAAGAAAAACACACACAGCAAGTTGGATTTTCTGACGTTCCAGCTGCAAGTCATCAGCGACCTCCTGTATGGCGACAATCCAGCATCACAAGCAGCTCTACCCCGTTCTGAAGAAATTGCATGACTGACAGAGAGGCACTTCCCCACTACTTAGAAAAGAAAAGGGGGGGGGGGGGGGGGGGGGGGGGGGGGGGGGGGGGGAGTGTTCATCAGGCAGGAGGTGCAAGGTGTGCAGCAAGAGGGGCATCCCAAAGGAAACAAACTATGTGTGTGGACAGTGTCCTCAAACACCACCTTGTGTGTGCAGCCTTGTTTCCAGGAGTAACACACAAAAAAAGACTATAAGAAAACTATTATTCACTGTCTCCTGTCCTGTATATATGATTATGTACATATGTGTGTGATTTTATCATCATTGTGTTTGTGTTGTGTGGTCATAATACTGGTGGATAAACAGAAGAAGAAAAGCAACAGTGACACATAAATTTCTTTCTGAACCTCCAAACAACCTAGATGATGTAGCTGTGGACATGTATCTGGTCAATTTGAAAACTTTGGATTTATTTTTCACATAAGGTAAGGAAATACATTTTTCCTTATAATTCTTTTTGTTTTCTAACAATAATTCACTGTTTTGTTTCACACTAATATATGATAGTATGTTTAGAAATTGAGTGAAAAAACACATAAACCTATTTCATTGGACATAAACTTTTTGCAGTGTTCTTGAATGTGATTGAAATTGTTATCAAAAGAAGATAGAGTGTTCAATTTCCTTTCAGAAAAGTATAGGTTTCATACACTTTTGTTCAGTAGTTTTTGAGCCAGAATTTTTTTTGAATTATTACCCTTCGCGACTAAAAAAGGCTTGGCAAACTGTTGTCTCAGAGCTTTAAAAGGGTGACACACACACACAGTAAGCGCCAATATGCTGTCAACGTAATATTTGAGCACAGTATAAGCCTGGAGCTTGTTGTTGCTCATTTGCCCTGATGACTGAGGATGTATTCTGTTAATTTGTTTATTGAAGAAAAGTTGTTGAAACCAAGTGATCACGGGGATCAAGAAAGTAAGTAATGTTGATTGCCAAGATAAAAGTAATGGAGATCATGGATGCATATGATCATTTGAAGCATGAAGTTCATAATGATTGTTGGAATCCTAAAGCTGAAAGCTCATCAGAATAGTAAAAACTAATATAGGATTGTTGGAATCATGAAAGTAAAATGATCATCGATGAAGGTAAATGACCATTGGGTTCATGAAAGTAAATGATCATTGGGAACATGAAGGTAAACGATTCATGGGATCATGAAGATAAATAATTGCAGTCATGATCATTATGACAATGAAGGTAATTGTCACTGGGATCATGAAGGTAAATGATCTGTAGGATCATGAAGGTAAATGATCACCGAGATCATGAAGACAAAAAAGGATACTGGGGGACAGACAGGCTGCATCTTATCTTCAGTTCCATTCCTTTCATAGGAGTTGAGTTTCAGGTGAGAGAGAGGTGGGTAGGTGAGTGATTTGGTGGATGGTTTTTGGAAACATTTGTTTGGGGAAAAAACACAAAGGAGGAAAAAAAAGGATCGGACAAGACAAGGACTCACCATGATGAATCATGAGGTAATGAGTGTCTCTGTCAGGCAGGAGAATAGAAAGTACACATATCCAACATGTAGAGTGGTTTATAGTCTTTGTTTTAAGATGTGCGTGGGCATGCAAGCATTAATTTTTGTTTCTTGTTTTCAGGTGTATACAAGTATGAGTCACAGTTCACATTGATATTAAAGAAACAACAGTTCATAGAGATGTCTGAATTATGAAGTAAACATATTCCTGTTTCCTGTACCTTGCAAGAGATTTGGAAATCGGATGGGTTACGGGATGTGATGGAATATATTGTTATAGAATCCATGGAAATAATGGCACATTATTAACAAATCTTCTCTTGTGTGTGGGAAACATACAAGTGAAATGTTTGTCAAGTACAAATTTAATTTGATCATTGATGCTTGAAATGACTGATTCATTCTTCCAGTGAGCAAAATTACGTTTGAAGAGAAATTTGTGTGTATCTGTTGCATCGATTTGAATCACAAGCATATCTGCTTTTTTTTTTTTTTTTTACAGGGAGCCTCTCCACAATGGTGGAACCACATGCACTTTCAGCATCATGCTAAGCCTAATGTGGTAAGTTAGTGTATTTTCTGACGCATAGATGAGGCTTTCAGCTCTAAAAAGTTATTTTAAAGAAAACGTTGTCAGATTCCATTATTGTCTGTAATGGGCTTTTTTTCACAGGTTTAAAATTTAAAGAAATGGAATTACAGCATGCCTTTGTACATTATTTCCACATATATAATGAACACAAGAAGATCATCCAAAGTTTTCTGGTAGCATTTTGTAATAGGGGAAAGTATAAAATCATTCATTTTGTGCTTTTGTGTATATTTGTGTTGCTGATGTGTGTTTCTCTGCAAAAAGATCTCAGTTGTGTATATTGTGTTGCTGATGTGTGTATTTCTCTGCCAAAAGATCTCAGTTGTGTATATTGTGTTGCTGATGTGTGTATTTCTCTGCCAAAAGATCTCAGTTGTGTATAGTGTGTTGCTGATGTGTGTATTTCTCTGCCAAAAGATCTCAGTTGTGTATATGTGTTGCTGATGTGTGTATTTCTCTGCCAAAGGATCTAATGACAGTGTGTCTTTTCCTTCAGATGGACAAGGACCCTGGATGTACGAGTGGAGGCGCTGTTTGTGGTTGGAAAGCAAATGCCTGTGAAGGTGTGTCGCATTCTGCATTTTGTGCTTCAGTTGCCACCTGTGTGAGATGGCATGTGTTGTTTATGCTGACATTTTTTATATTGGGGGTTGGTTAGTGATGGAAGCAGGTTAGACATAATGGATGCAACTTGTGCAGTTTTTTTCCTGTCTCATTTCCATGCTCCTTTCATCAGCATTGCTCTCATGCCATTCATTCTGTCCATCCTCCCATGCACAGCTACATCAAGGCTTGTTCTGTGACCACCTCAGCATCACAGCCTACAGTGAATGATAAAGTGTTGTGGCCATTCACTGGAGGAGACTGTGCATATGCTGTGGAGTCACTGCGGT
>JADBJO010000848.1:0-20000 GCA_016801955.1 Conus betulinus
GTGTGTGGTGGGTCCGGCTGTTATGTGTGTGGGTGTGTGGTGGTGGTATCCTATAGCACCTACTTTTTTCCACTTTTTTTTTTAACAAAGGTGGAGTTCCCATTCCTCCACTGTCCCTCCTTATCTTTTTCAATAATCACAACTCTCATACACTACCATACTTGTAGTTCTTTCACTATGGACATTATCTAGCGGGCTTTATGGGTTTGGTTTTTGATCAAAGCGGCAGGGTTCATTCATGTTCTTTGGTAGGTGGCTGGTTGTGTTTCGGCGGTGGGATTTTTTCTTTCTTGCTGCATAACGCCACGGCTATACTCCTGCATACACTGCCCGTATAGAACGGAAGTTGGAGTTTTGTGTGTATGACTTTCGCTCATTCCCGCCATGAGGCAGAATTATACTCCATCCTGGGGAAGGGACCATGCGATGTGTAACGTGCATCAAGACAACGGAAAACTGCTTCTAGGTCCAAAAGTTGTGATGGGAGTTAACGGTGTGCAAGAGGTTGTGAGTGCGTTAAACACGGAACCCTGGTTTTAGTTTAGAGTCTCGCTCATTCGAGGACTGTATGGGGAATAGTTACGTCCAGTACCCAATTATATTCCGAGGGCGGGGCAGGGAAACAAACAAAAACTCCCCACTGTACCGACATTCGAACCCGAACCCATAGGGACACGGTCCGGCGCTCGTCTACACAAGCTGAGCTATCCGGGCCCACACGGAAGGGGTGGCTACCAGGTTGGGTGGGTATGACTAGTTTAGTGGGCTGATTTTCAAACGCTGACCGAGGAATTAATCTTGTTTCCTAAGGTTGAAATTCGGGCGACAGTTATCAACGGATGGTGTGTTAAGGTGTTTGTGAATTGGAAGTTTCGTATCAACACTCGTTAGATTGATAGAGTATTGTGATTTAACTGAGGTGAAATTTGGTGAATACATTAAATATGCTGACACATTATGGTTGATTGCCCATACTTCAATACTATGCCATATTCTTTGCGGATCAAGCAGGAAAGGGACAGTGTATCACTCTTACTGGCGTGAATTGCGATGATGGGCGGAACGCGGTAGTTACTGGCCCTTTACATGATATTCAAGGAAACATACCAGTGTCTAACCCCCACACACCCCCCCACCCCCCCCCCCCCCCCCCCCCCCACCCCCCCCCTCCCCCCCCCCCCCACCCCCCCCACACCCCCACCACCCCCCCCCCCCCAAAAAAAAAAATGATAAAATACATACAGTAAAAAAATTTTTAAAAGAAGAACAGAAAGAAAAGAAAAAAAGACCAAAGAGACGATGAAAAAAATAAACCAACATGAGAACCAGCGCATGGGGGCGGAAGTAGCCGAGTAGTAGAGCGCCTGACTCCGTAATCTTGCCGGGTTGCGGATTCACAATCTCAGCCGGGCCGACGTTCTCACGGGACAGCGGGGTGTTTTCCCTCGGAGTTAACAATGGTTCTGAACTCCTTTCCCATTACAGTCCTTCGAATTGAGACATTAACCGAGGTTCCGTGTAGTGAACGCACGAGTAACATCTTGCTACACACGTCAATTCCCATCACCAACTTTCGGAAGAGCAGGCAAGTTGGCAGGTGGTAGAGAACACGTTTACACAACAGGCACTTCCGATAAGTGGAGTTAGCGCCTATAGAAGGATTAAAAAAAAAAAAACAAAAAAACGGCCATGCACACTAAAACCCATCCCTTTGTTGGGTAGATGGGATCAATCCTGCCTTCTCTCCAGGGAGTGTCGCAGGAGTATCAAGCCGCGTAAGACCGATGTCAAAAAAAAAAAAAAGAAAAAAAAAGAAGAAAAGAAAAAAAAGAAAGATAACGAAAAATAAAAGACAGCGCCCTCGGAAAAGAGGTGGACTGTCTGGCGAAGCACGTCAGTGGTATTCTCGGTCAAGCGCGATCAGACCGGTGAGCAAAACCTGGTGCTGTTGTCTGTCTCCGGCCCCGCTCAGGCGTGCTACAAGCCACGGCACGGGTCCCATGACCTGGGAGCACAGGCACAGGACTGGATCCCCTCATCCTCCCCCCCCCCCCCCCCACTTCATCTTCCCCGATAGCTGAGACGATCCATGTGTCCATAAAACACACGCTGTTAACACATAAAACACAGGCATGAAACCCATAGAACTGGTAACAGTCGTGACATATTAGTAGTAGTACGTATTAGTGCTATTACTTATACTTTTACTCTTACTACTAACACTAGATAAACATTTATTATATTATTGTGTTCTCTCATTATTATATTATTATTTTATTATTATCAGTGTAGGTGTGGTTTCGTATTAGTCTTCGTCTTCTCCATTCGGGTGTGTGTAGTTTATTTATTTATTTGTTTTTTTTTTTTTTTTTTGGGCGGGGGGGGGGGGCGACCGGCGGGTTCATAGAATCACAAATGCAAATGGCCCATGTGTCACGCAGCATGTAACGCCGGACCTTTCGGCCACACTTTGCCAAGATGGCCACCGTGCCAAACGGAAGGAGCAGTGCACACAGCCTGCTGGGAAGGTGCGCAGCGGAGGTGACAAAGGATGGACCGGGCTTCGACTGTCCGACACGGATGGAATGTGACGTGGCGTTGTTTGTTCGTTCGTTTTGTTTTACAAGAGCACACTGCACCAAAACACAGCTGAGAACCGAGCCGTTGCCTCTCGAGAACTATGGAATTTGGGGCGGCTTCAAAATCTACATGTTTCCCGTCCAGAAAGAACACAGGTGCCAACCAAGAAAGACGAAGGAGGAACTCTGGGAAATGCTAACCCCAACGGAAACCGTCCCTCCAGAAGCAGCGCCGCGCAACCGGAAGCCCAAACAGGGACTACGGCACTGGACTGAGAAACCATGATCAATCGGCGATCCATGCCAGTGTCAGCGAAGCCTTCAAGCAAATCTGGGTAGGATAACGCAAGCAAGGACGGCGGTGTTGCGTATAGACCCCACTTCTCTTTGATTTCAAGCCATCTCAAACCCAGGTCACACGCACACACAAACAAAGTGTGAAGTAACGCACTTTAATGAACGACACAAAACAAGACAAGAAATTTTCGGCAATAAGCCTTCCTCAGCGACAAAACAATGAAAACAGTACAGACATTAACATGCACAATACTCCCCTTGTGAAGCCAAAGTGGTGAATGAAGTTGAAAGAGGGCAGTGGAGAGGGGAAAGAGGAGAGAGGGGGGAGAGAGAGAGAGCGAGAGGGATCGATGAGAGAGGAGGAGAGAGAGAGGAGAGCAGAATGAAAGTAAGCAGGAGGAGTGGCTGGAAAATGGGTCAGCAGTGGTGGGAGACTGCGTACTGTGGGTATGTCCGAAATGGAAGGAGGAATCCTGGACACAGAAGGTATTTCGACCTGGTTACGGAGGCAGGAGGAGCAAGAACTGCGGAAGACACCAGCCGCCTTGGCGAAGTGGTTAGCGTCGCGGACTCCTGGCTGGGAGGTCGTGGGTTCGATTCTCATCAGAGCCATGTGGGATTTTTTTCTGCCCCGATCGGCTCCTACCCAGAGTTGAGGCTTGCCACGGGCTCATTAGGAAGACTGGGACCACGCAGTTGAGTTTTCATTCAAATTTTCTCCCATTTTCTGACCAGCACCGCTGATGTCTGTGTCTTCGGGCCTGGTTGACGTCGGGATACATTATGAAAGTATGCGTAAAGTACAGCCCTGTCGTGCAGTCTCACACCGGAATTATGGAAATCCGTTCGTTTAGCATCGATCTTCATCATCATCATTCTCATTGATCAGCATAACAAAGATCACTGCTGAAGACATCTCTGTGCGACGTGGAGCTGCTGTCGGGGGTCAAGGAAGCCGGCAGTACCTCCAGCCAGTCCTGAGCGATTTGTGTCCAGGCGTGAGAAACACTGAGGTGTTGGGTCCCAGGAAGAACCCTAAAGGAAAGGAGCAGTTCAAGAACGTTTTTGTGTGTTGTGTGTGTGTGTGTGTGGGTGTGTGTGTGTGTGTGTGTGTGTTTTTCCGCGCACTCGCACGTGTGTTTGTTTGTGTGTGTGTGTGTGTGTGTGTGTGTGTGTGTGTGTGTGTGTGTGTGTGTGCGCACGCGCGCGCGACGCTCACACGCGTACGTGTGTTGTGATGTAAGTACGCACGTTCATCTGAGAGAGGGCGTCGCGAACAGTCTGAGCGGGAGAGAGATCGTGAGGAGAGAGGGCAGGGAGTCTCAGGTAGAGAGAGAGAGGAGGGAAGAGAGAGAGAGAGAGAGAGAGAGAGGAGAGGAGGAGAGAGAGAACCTCCACGATTCAAACGAGCTGTGTCGTTTTTTGTCACGTAAATCGTTCCGTTTTGCTCAGCGGTCCGGTTAAGACAATCGTGTGCCTTCTGTAACTGAAAACTGTCTTTCTGCTGTAGCGGGATTCTGCTCTGTCTCGTGTTGGTTGTTGTCGGGGGTAGCGGCGCGGTGCGCGGCCAACACTTACGGGTGGGCCTGCGAGTCCCAGTGCAAGTGCCGCAGTGACAAGCACTGCAGCCGCTTCACGGGGCCCTCCTCCGAGTGCCAGTGTCGCAAAGGCTTCTTCAACCCCCCGGAGTGCGAGCCAGGTGAGGCAGCGTTCAAAGCACGTTGAAACGTAGAATGCTTGTATTATAAGGCACACGCACAGACACTAGTTTCAGTACACAGTGCTTGTGCTCGCTCTCGATTCTATCGGAGCTCTCTCGCCTTCTCTCTCTCTATCTCGAGCTGTTTCTGTCTGTCTGTCTGTCTATCTATCTCTATCTATCTCTCTCTCTCTCTCTCTCTCTCTAGAGATGTAGTCTCCATTTTCCCTCAATCTTCACCCTTCTCTCAAGTCACCACTTTTCAACCAGGTGCTTAGGCTTTCTCTCGGCTCTCTCTGGAGATCTCGCTACGCTCTATCTCTCATCTCTCTCTCTCCCACTTTCAGCTGCCGGTCCCCCTCAATCTCTCTCTACTCTGAATGGATTGTGATGCTTAAAAGAAAAGAAATTTTTGGACTTTCAGGTAAGGCAAACAGGCATTGACAACACACACAACACACACACACACAACACACACACACACACACGCCACACCACACACACACATCACAGCACAAACGGAACGTTTACGTTTGTATTCTTTCGAGGGGGGGAGAAGTAGAGGGAAGAGGATTACACAAATCTGACGTCCAGATTAATTGTAGCAGCTCATTAATAGAATGAATGGCAGGGTCTTTGTTTTCGTATTGCAAATCTATGCACACGCGACAAACGAAAACCGAAATCATAGAAATGTGTTGAAATAAAAAAAAAAATGTATCAAAACTTCGAACATAAAATATAATGTTCAAAGTCGGAACATAGATTTTTTTTTTTTAGAGCAGCTGATTATATTTTTAAAAAAAAAAACCGCGGGCCGAGGGATGAAAGACATCGTCGTCCTGATTCTGCGCACAAGCTGGACAGTCACTAGAGGATACTGCCACTAAGAAGAAGATGAGGGGTGTTCTGGTTACGTAGACCCGGGCACAATGAGCACATTCCAACGAAACAGAATAAAATAAATATCCCTGCAATTGCATAGAGGAGGAGATTCTAGTTACGTGCCCAGGGCACAGCGAACATATTCCAACCAAAACAGGAATAAATAACTATCCCTGCAATTGCATAGATGAGGATGTTCTAGGTACGTGACACCCAGGCACACCGAGCATATTTCTACCAACAATAGTATAAATGTATCCCGGCAATGTTATTCCTGGTGGCCTGTTTCCCGGTTTGTGCTTCCGCCTTGCGATGGAACGCATTAGCCACGCCACAGGAGGGAGGGGGGTGGGGGGGGAGGGGGGGATTGGAGATGTAGACAAAGTGGGAGGGTGAGTTGGGCAATGGGGGCTAGGCAGAGATCTAGGGGATGGGTGGTATGGTGGGAGGGGAGGGGAGGGGGAGGCTGACCACTCTGTTGCATATCTATTGTATCTGGAACAGTTTGTTTTTTTTTATAATAATTGGGAAAACGGAGGAGGGAGGGGGGGGGAGGGGCAGGAGTGGGAGGG
This sequence comes from Conus betulinus, assembly GCA_016801955.1. Classification (NCBI taxonomy): domain Eukaryota; kingdom Metazoa; phylum Mollusca; class Gastropoda; order Neogastropoda; family Conidae; genus Conus; species Conus betulinus. The sequence continues at coordinate 6,033 of JADBJO010000848.1, forward strand.
GGAGGGGGGAGGTGGAGGGACAGGGGAAGAAGAGGGAGGGGGCGGAAGGGGAGGGGAGGAGATTGCGGGGAGGGAAGACAGTGCGTGTTAACATGACTGTCTTCGTGACCGAAAATGAACGAAAAGAAAAGCACGCTCGCTCTCGCTCTCTCTCAGGGCCTCCTCTCTCTCTCTCTCTCCTCTCTCTCTCTCTTCTATCTCGATCTCTCTCTCTCTCTCTCTCTCTCCACACCCCCCCCCCTTTCCAGAGCACTTACATACACGATCCAATCGAGTTCCTTTCTAACCACATGCACGCGTGCGTGCCATGTGTGTGCGTGTGTGCGTGTGTGTGTGTGTGGTGTGTGTCGGTGTGTCGTGTGTGTGTAGTGTGTGTGTGTGTGGTGGTGTGAAGAGAGACAGAGAAACAGAGACAGACGAGAAGCAGAGTATCAGTGGTGTGTGTGTGTGGTGTGGTGTAGTGGGAGCGTGTTGAAGATATGGGGGGGGGTGATGTTTGCGTGTCGGTGGTAAGTGGTCGCAAATGACTGCCGTTGTCTATGCTCTGTCGTAAATGATGCTCAATGCAGTAGCAGCACACGGAAGTAAATGTGATGTTCGGACTTCAGGAGAGAAGGAAAAATATAATACACGAACATAAGTGTAACCTGAAACTATTATAATTGCTATGATCACCCAGGATCATTGTCTCAGATGGCAGGACCACTCAAACTGAGGGCTACTGTCCTGGGAAAATCAAACATTTTAGTCAAGACCCACGAGATTGGTTGCTAGGCAGCATACACATGTATACACCAACACCTCTCGTCAATTCAGCAACAGCGAAGGTTGTCAACACACTGGGTTGGGGGATTGACAGATTCATTTGTCGAATTTGTTCACTTGTTGTTTAGGCTGGGTTGGTGGTGCGTTTATGCGTGTTTGTGTATGTGCGTTGCGCGCGCGTGGTGAGCGCGTTCGTTGTGTATGGTGCACGTGCGCTAACGCATGCGGTAGTTGTGCTGGGTGTGTGTGTGGGTGTGTGTGTGCGTCCATCAGTCAGTGTGGGAGTGTGGGTTCGCGTCGCGGCGCGCGGGGCGTGCTGCAGTGTTTGTGGTATGGGTGTGCGTGCACGCCCGGGTGGCTCTTGTGGGTGGTGTGTGTGTGTGTGTGTTCTGCCGCTGTGTGTGTTGTGTGTGTGTCCTGTGTTTGGTTGTATAGGGTGCGCACGCTTACGCGCACTGGCAAGCATGCAGGACAGATAAGGAGATAGAGGTGTCATCTGCATCTCCTCCTGCGGTCCTGTGTGTGTGTGTGTGGGAGGGGGGGGGGGGGCAGGACGAGCGAGAGTGTGGGGTGTGTGTGGGTGGGCCCCCCCCTCCCTGGTGGTGCTGTGGGTGTACTCTGTGTGTGTTGTTGTGAGACGACATCTGATAAAAGTGTTACCCGTGTTCCGATGCTTTTACTGCTGTCTGGATCTTCTGTGCCTGCGTTTTGACCCCAGCTATCATTATTCAGCGCCGTTGAAACCACCAAGGCGGGGGGGCGGGGGGTAAAGAGGGCGGGCAAGGGCGGGCGTTATGGGTAGGGAGGAATGGCGAGAAAGGGGAAGGGAGGGGTCTGAGGAGAGCGTGGGGAGGGAGAGAGTTTGATCCTATGCTTATTTCCGATTATGCCATGCAAAATACGATGCCCTCTTTCTCTATGTATAGACCTCTCCTCTCCTCATCTCTTCTCTCTCTCTCGCTTCTTCTTCTCTATTTGCCTGATGCATTATCTTAAAACAGTACTTTGTAGGGTGCAATATTTTGATGTTGTAGTTATAGCAACGTTTGTGGTAATTATAATAATGGTGACAGCAATTTCTGCTCTGCCCTTTCCACTCCCTGCTGTTGCGCCGCTGTCAGTTTCGGTCTGCCTCTCTCTCTCTCTCTCTCTCCTATCCTCTCTCTCTCTTAGCAAATGCAACAATTCAACACACACCCCACAACACGCCGCGCGCGCCGCGCGCGCAAGCATCCGCGCGCGCCGCTCGCACGCCAATGCGCGCTTCGGAGCTGTTCTTTATACGGTCGGTAGATGATGATAGACAAGATTATACATCAACAGGTTATAATACATATCTACCCCCCCCCCCCCCCCCCCATATTTTTACCAATTTTTACCATATATCTGTACTGCCCAGCATACTCCGCATGTAGTTACGTAGTTTCCCACAACGCTCAGTCACCGTCCTACATCCTAATGTTTCCCTGCTTGCATCCTCCATTCAGCTTACATGCAGGCTACATGCCTGGCATGCTGCCTGATGCATGTGCATACATCCATCATCCATACCTACTATACTCCCTATATACAACATACCTGCATTGCCGAGCAGACCCGCCACGACGCCGAGCATACCCCCGCTCAGAAGGGTTTTGTTTGTCGGGGACATCTCCGCGGAGCGCGGAATGAAAGCAGAGAATTGTCATGTGTCCGCCTCTGCTCTGCCCGATCCTTTGCCCCTATTGTGCTGTGCGCGGCTCATTCGCTCCCTTTGCTTTCATTCTTCTTTGTTGTGTGTTTTGTTATACAGGACAGTTTTGTTGTTGCTTCTTTGTTTACTATCGGATTCCAATGCCATTATTTAGAACAGCCTAAGCACGGGTTGTAAATGTCCCCTGCCACGAGAGTCGGATTTTACGTGGCCTTCGAGTTTTTATTACTGAAAACACCGTGTTTCTTGCTTCTCTGATTGTTCTATGTAGTCTTTCTTTATTCGTTCTTATGTATGCTTATTTTCTTATGTTATTTAGCTTTGTTTTGTAGATTATTTCTGTATGGTCTGTCTGTTATTATTGTTCTTTAAGTGAAGAGTTCACTCCATTGTGCCCTTTTGAATGGTTTCCTGTTCATCATCCTCCCACGGCTTCACACTGTCCAGTCCACGACTGCCGCGCATCGTGGAGTTTGCCCGTGGCCGTGAAGGGCAGCGGCCCGTGTTCAATCGCACCGGGTAGTATCCTTCCCACCGAAGGCGAAGGGATGCAGCCTTGCAGGACCTGAGGGCGTGCCCCGGTACCTTAAGTTGCCCAGGAGTCGAACTACCGCACCCGAGGAAGAAAATGTTCTAGGTGAGGGGGTGGAGGGCGCCGGGTGGGGGGGGGGGGGGTTGGGGCCCCAGGTCAGGGGCTCTGCGAGAAAACAGATTCTATATACTGATGACCACGCCGCGATGCACAACACCTGCGCGCCCATTTTGCGGACTGAACCACACCCAACCCAACCACACCCTACACCCCCACCACCACCCCAACACACACCCCACACACTCCATACAGCGGCCCACCGCACGCGCGACCCACTAACACAATAAGCGCACGCGATGACGGGACCGACGCCCGAGCACGCACACAAGACAACACAACACACTAACACACCCAAAACCCTACCCACACCCCCAAAAACCTACCAAACCACCCCCCATGACCCTCCGGAACCCAACACTATCACACCACCCCACACCACACCCACACACCCCTCACTCCCAGTTCACCAAGTACCCCTTTTGTCTCTTCAGTACCCACAACTGCCCACAGCACCCACACACAACCCTCGCCACCTACATTCAGCCATCGCATGCTGCGCGAGAAAAACACATGTAGTGGAAAAAAATGGGGTAATTTTCTGCCTTACTTTCGCTCCCGACTCTGTTCCCGGCTCGAACCCCAGACAGTTGGTGTCCTGTTTGTCTGTGATTGGCCCCGGTAACTCAACCCTCTCTTTTCAATTGCTATTTGACCAGTCATTCACGTTGAAACAAACTTGTGTGATTTAAACACGAGACAGACGCGCACGATTCAATGGGAGAAACGCAATTGCCAAGGGCCCTCTCCATTTTTTTGTTTTGTGTGGGGGCGATTCGTTTTTAGTGTTTTTTTCTTTATGCTTTCCGCCATTGTGCTTATAATTTTTTGAATTGATTTGTGGGGTGTGTGTGTGTGTGGGTGGCGTGGTGTGTGTGTGGGTGGTGTGCTCGTGTGGGTGTGTGGGGAGAGCTGGCGGGGTGGTGTGTGTGTGTGGTTGGTGGTGGGCGCGCGGGCGTTATGTGTGTTTCTCGTGGTGGTGTGGAGTGTGGGTGGACGTGGTGTGGTCGTGTTGGTCGTGTTTCGCCGCCGTGGCGCTACCCCCGCTCAGCGCTCTGTTTTCGACGGACTTGCGCCACGATTGTGTTGTTCTGGTGTTTGTCGCTGTCTTTTTGTGTGGGTTGCTCGTATGCTTATTACCTTTTCCTTGTCCTGTCTGCTTTGTTTTTGTTGTGCGCTGCCGGGGGTGCTGTGTGGGTCGTGCTCGCCGGGCCGGCGGTTGTTTGTGTGTTGTGTTTATCGGTCTCGTGGAGTTGGCACCAAGTTTTTGGGTAGTTAACAAAAGCGGACTATCGGGTGGGGACGTTCACGACGACTGAGGGGTCGCGGCTTCTGTTTTGGGTACGGGTGGACCGGGTGTTTGGGTTTCTGTGCGCGCGCCGTGGTTCTTGTTTTTTATTTTCATGTTTTTCTCGTTTTTTTTATTGTTTTTCCCCTTCAACCCCCCGTTACATATCTGCTCTGGGCCGCTTCCCTTTAATAATCACCGACTATCGTCTGCGCTCCTTCAGCCCCCTCGTCACCCGGCTGCTCTTCTACTGAATTCCTTCATCCACTCTTCGCTCTTATCCATCGATCTTCTTTGGTTCATTAGTTGGTTTAGAGGTTAATTTGTGGGCTGCATTTTTGTAGTGCTGTCAGCAGTGGTCTATCTTCCTTTGTCTTTGTTTTGGCTATGTTTACGTGATGATATCGTTTATTGAGTGGATGTTCAGGGGGCTACATGGGGATTTTGACATTGTTCGTGGGTGCTAGGAACTAAAGGTGAGCTTTTGAAGTTATCGTGTAGGGGGTGTTTGGACCTATTTGTTGTGTGTGGGTAGTGGTAAGTGTGCTTGATGATGATGAGTAATGCTAAAGCCAGAGGCCCGGTTATGCTGTATTATGGCGTTGTATGCGGGAAGGGAGGCACTTAAGTGGAGGGTGGGGGGGGGGGGTGTGCGGGGTGGAGGGGTGTGTTCGGGCGCACCGGAGGGCGGGGTGCAGATGGGTTGGTGGGAGGGTGGTACGGGGGGGTGGGGTGGTGTGGGTTGTGTTGAGGTTCCTCGCTTGCGAGGGAAGTGAGGGGGAAGGGGCGGGGAGGGGGTGTAGTGGGTTTGGTGGGGAGTGTTTAAAGGATTGGGGGGGAGGTGTGCACACACAACCTGGCAAGGACCTGTTGTCAGACAAAAACTCACACAAAAGCTAAGTTGGTGGGTGGGAGCGCACGAGGAGAGCGGTGGGTGGGGGGGGTGAGGGGGAGGGATAATGATGACGAAGATTTGGATTGGGGGAGATGTGGTACACCCGGCGGTATTTGTGGCCTGGCCCAGCTTCGGCGCGCACCCCCCGCCGACCTGCGTTTCTGCTGTGTTGTGCCTGGGGAGGGGGTTGGTGGTTGGGCGGCCAAGCAGGAGGCAGGGAGGGGCTCTTCCGTTTACTGATTGTGCGTTCCGCAGTTCACCCCGTGCCGGCCCCAGCACTGCGTTCACCGACTGGGTCTCGGTTCCAAGGTCTGGTCCAAACTTCCATTTGTCCTTTTTGGTATTCTTCTTCCCCCCCCCTTTGATCTTCGCGCGCTTGTGGGCTTTTTTGCCGCTGGTTTTACTGTGCTTGCCCTCCAAGGCCTCAGTTACCGGTTTTCTGTCCGAACGTACCTTTTTTTTGTGTGTCTGTGTGGCGTGTGTCGGAGCCTGTTGGGTTGTGCTTTTCGCGTCGTGTTTCGCTCCGTGTGTCGCATGTGCGGGTGGTGGTGCTCGTTGTGCGTCTGTGGGACTGGGTTGGTGTTTTGGTTTTTTGCTGTTGGTGCGGGTGCTGTTGACCGTGCGGTTTGGTTTTTGTTTTTGGTTTTTCTTGGTGTGTTTGTTTATTTGGACGTGCCTCGTTGCCTGTGCGTGATTTTTGTGTGGTTTTTTCTCTAGCCCGGTGTATTTGTCATATGCGTGTTCCACTTGCATCCACGTAAATATTGATCCTTTGTCGCTTCCTCTGTTTTCGGTCTTTGGCCCACGCCCCGCTTCGCCCTTTGGTTGGTCGTTGGCCCTGAAGACTGGTTTACCTTTTTTCAGCGCGTTTATTGTCCGACGCAGTGTTGCGGCGCTCCCCGCCAGTAAACCCTTGTTTGAGATGATCAGTCGACCGGACCCTGGCAATTCCACCCTAGTTGGCTTGTGGAGTCTTGCGTTTTGAGAACTACTTTCTTCTCCCTCCTCGACGTTTTCCTTGCTTTTTTCGAGTAGGCTGCCTTTTTACACGCTCACACTCCGCGCACCCGCGGCCGGACCGGGCACCGCCCACACGCGCCGCCCGACGAATCGCCTAGAAGTCTATCCCTTGTTAGAGCTTGCATTTGAAATCCGACGATTTGCAATGTGAGAGGGACAACAGCTCGCTTGTATGCCTGTGCTCTCACAGTCCCACACCATGCACATTACACTACGCAATCACTGAAGACACCATCCTATCTCAGAGGTAAGGTTGTTCTTGGATGGGGGACGGGTTTGGAGGTTTTGACCACCTCGTATTTCACTTTTTCGTCTACGAGACATGGGGCTTTAACCTTCTATGCAGTGAATTATTTGATATAGATGCTTCAGAAACAGCAGGGGTTTGAGCTAAATTGTACGCCATTTCGATGAATTGCCGACTCAAGGGCTTGAAGAACAAAGGAACAACACTTTGGGAAACAATACTGTTAGCGGTTTCTGTGTTTTACTTTTGTTTTATGTACCCATCAGAGATCCCTCTGCACGTTAACTATCGCTATCCACTGTGTGGATCGGTGGTTGTGTGTGTGGTGTGTGTTGTGGTCGTGTGGGTGGTTTTTGTGTGATGGCGTGCGCGCCGCGAGTACCCAGTGCAATTAGGTGTGATTTGATTGTGTGTGCATTTTTTCTCTCTTTGGTTGTGTAGTTTCGTGGGCTGTTTGTTGTTGTTGTTTTTGTGTGTTCGTTGTGTTGGTCGGGGGTTTGGGCGCGTGATCGTGTTAAATTAAGGGATACCGCGAATTGTTCGTTTTCATTTGTTGTAATGAAAAATAGAAAAAGATCTATATCACACTTGCAAAGGATTCAGTTCGGCAAGAGGTTGTGTTTGGAGGCGGCTGAAACGGATGTGTGCCGGCGCGCGTGCTGCTCTGTGTGTGTGTGTGTGTGTGGTGTGTTGTGTGTGTGGTCGTGTGCGCGTGCGTGACGTGTCGGGTGGCGTGTGTGTGTGCGTGCGGTTGTGCGCGCGTTGCTTTGCGGGTTTAGCGCGAGCGTTTGTGCGTGTAAGCGTAACACTGTGTGTGTGTGTGTGTGGTGTGGGTGTGTTTTGACACCTTTTGTGGTGTGTGTGTGCGTGCGCGTGCGCGCGTGTGTGCGTGTGTGTGTGCATACGGCTGTGCGTCTGGTGTGTTGCGTTGTGCGTGTTTGCACCACAATTGGACCCAGTGTGTGTGGTGTTGTGTGCCGCGCGCGCGCGTGTGTGTGTGGCGTGTATTGCGTGGGTGTGTAGTGCGCATTGCGCGTGTTGAATCGAGTTGTGCCGCTTGCGTGTCTTCGCGCGTGCGTGACGTGCTTGCCTTGCTCCGCTGAAAAGGTGTGTCTTAGTGCTAGTTTACGAGAGGGAGAACGACAAAGTTTACTACCATCGCCGACACGTCAGAAGCCGTCGGAATGAATGCTGCATCAGATGAAGGCCGATGTATCATTTGCCTCCTGATCTCTCCTTGTAGCCTGTCCCACACAGATAAACGGTAGTCGTCTCCCTGTAACAAGCTTTACAACCCGTACACAGCCAGAGTACACACCGACAAATTCAATCGCCACAACGCTGTAAAAGTGATCCTAAAACGACAGAAGCGTCTTGCAGCTCCAGTGGATATTTCTCTTTTGTCTAGCGATCTTAAGACGAAAAGGTTCTTGCAACTCCAGCAATATTTCTCTTTGTCTGTCTGTCTGTTTGCCTCTCTCTCTCTCTCCTCTCTCTCTCTCTCTCCTCTCTCTCTCTCTCTCTCTCTCTCTCTCTCTCTCTCTCTCTAACCAAAACACGACTGATTCATAGTGTATGAAGTAGAAAGAAAATCGACATTCATAACTACGTTTCATAATCGGTAACAATGCATGAAATATTCTAGAAAGCTCAGGAACTCGAAGTTTACTCCCTGAGCTTACTCAGTGACTTCAAATACGAGGCCATTTTGAGACACAATTTTTGGAATCGTCTGTTAGCACCCAGAATTGTCGGATGATCGGGGGACTGTCAAAAGTAACCGCTGAAACATTTACTCGTTTCTAATTGTGTCACGCGCATCTGGTACGTAAGCGTAAACGTGGAACAATGCTTTGAAATACGTAAAGCAAGACAGAAACATTGTGATCTGAACTATCCAAGAATGTTGGGCAAAGTCGGTTTGTTTCTGACTCTGTGTGTGTGTGTGGGGTGGGGGGGGGGGGGTGCCTGCCTGCCTGCTGCGTGCGTGCGTGCGTGCGCGCGCGCGCAGCAGAGTAAACATTGTTTTAAAAAATTCGCGCCTTTCTTCGTAGTGGCAGAGAATAATGCAAGAATTTAAAAGAAGAACAGATACGTGGCTTCCTGTTTGGCAACAATTTAGGTTCTTTACCAAGAATATTTTCTCACACACACACACACACACACACACACACACACACACACACACACACACACACACACACACAGCCTGGTTTGTTTGCCTGTTCAAAGGCTCACACAATAATTTCCGAACTGATTATTCATACACAAAATTCGTGGACAGGTGGAATGTTCACCAAGATGAAACCATTCTAGTTAGGTCCGCAGCTTGAATGTTGATCAAACAACAGATCCAAGGATCCGTTCAACAACAGAATTATTTTTCCACTGAACCTAAATACTGTGAAATTATTATGTCAACTGGACATAGCCGTTAACATTTTAAAAGGTACGGTATGTCAACCTGACATAGCCGTTAACATTTTAAAAGGTACGGTATGTCAACCTGACATAGCCGTTAACACATTTAAAAGGTACGGTATGTCAACCTGACATAGCCGTTAACATTGGCACGAATGGCGGATTTTTATTGTAATAAAATATGTCGGAGAGAAACTGCGGAATAGCCGTTTCCATGCCAATGATACATTTTGTATTCTTTATAAAAATGGTAATGTGATATGATTCTCGTGATCATCCGTATCATGATAATCATCATTTTTGTCGTCGTCATCGTCGAATTCGTCATAAACATCGTCATCTGCAAAAGTCAGCTTAAAAAAAAAAAAAAAAGAAGAAGAAGAAATCCAACACGTCAATGTTTCCGAGCAACCCGATAACGCTTTGTAGCCGATGAGCGGGTTGTGTGTGTGTGTGGGTTTGTGTGTGTGTGTGTTGTGTGTGTGTGTGTGTGTGTGTGTGTGTGTGTGTGTGTGTGTGTGTGTGTGTGTGTGAATTTGTTTGTGTTTTTTTTTTTTTGGGGGGGGGTGGTGGAAGTGGTGGTGGTTTGGTTTTTGTCGAGTCGTCGTGTTTCCCCCCGATTCGGAACTATTCCCACACAGGAAATTGCGGATTACCCCGAGGTTGTAACTTCTGATAATGGCCGCCTGGGTCATCAGCACCGTGAAAGGTGACACCATCGTTTCCCTGCCTGATTTTCTGGTTCCAGACAGTCTGCTGATGTGGTAGTGGCGCTGTGTTGTTTTGCGTTGCGGACAAAAGGCAAAGGACAACAAGATGGGATGGCGTCCTGTTGTCACGGCAATGTGCTCTTTCCGAAGAGCGCAGCCAGAATTCCGTAAAGATTTTATTTTTGTTTATGTAAAAAGGAAAGCGGTTACATTACAACATCAAGTTACAGCAATGGTATATATAGATACATGATGAATTATGAGAAACAGCCACCGCCACAGCAACAACAAGAGAAATGACAACAAACGAACGAATAACCAAAAGGGCAGCAGTGACAACGAAGAGAATCTTCGCAAGGATGCCTGCGCGCACGCACGCACGCACGCACGCACGCACACACGTACACACACAGACTCACACACACACACTCACACACACATACACACACACACGCGCGCGCGCGCGCACACACACACACACACACACACACACACACACACACACACACACACACACACACACACACACACACACATCCACACACACACACGCGCACGCACACACGCGCAACGCACACACACATCCACACACACATGCACGCGCATGCACACACACACACGCACGCGCGCGCACACACACACAAACATATATATATATATATATATATATATATATATATATATATATATTTTATATTATTAATATATATTTTCAAATTTTTTAAGTATCTATTAGGAAAGTCATTGCATTGGAATTTCCGTTTTTCGTCCTTAGCTGAATATGTGCCTCATCGGTTTTTTTCTTCATGTCTTCCTTGTAGCTTACGAAAGGGTGTCTGGACCGTAGGCACGACATTCTGGTATTTGAACATAACTTGATATCTGGCCGAGACTGAAAATTAATTTGTCTGCTGTGTGTAAGCTGTGACATTTTTCGGAAGTCCGAAGGGAATTCATTTTTTCTCGAATACAAGATGACCTTATTCACACTTTTCTTCATCTGTATCAATATCAATAGGTCATTCTCTCTCTCTCTCTCTCTCTCTCTCTCTCTCTCTCTCTCTCTCTCTCTCTCTCACACACACACACACACACACACACACACACACACACACACACACACACACACACACACACACACACACACACAACACACACATACACACGCACGCACACACACGGCACGCACGCACGCGGGCATGCACGCACACGAAGAGAGAGAGACAGACAGACAGAGAGCGTAGATTTCCCAGGCGTACATCTGTCTTACATAAGGCAGAATCTGCTGTACTGCAGATTGATAGATATTGACCAGTAGGAAGCATTTGATGCTGCAGTCTGATTGGAAACATCTCAGCAGAATCTGCTGTCTTGCTCATTGATGAGTATCCACTAGTCAGACGAGTTCGATTCAGCAAATTTATTTGAAAACACGTAAGCAGAACATCGAGTGTTTAGTACTCGGACAAATGCGATTCAGCACATTTATTTGAAAGCACGTAAGCTGAACATTAGAGACAGTTTTTTTTGTCCAAACACTTAGAGAAGAAAGTTTTCCGGTTAAAAGCCAAGCGAAGATGCAGTTCCATTAAGTTGCCGCAGCTGGTGAAGATGGCTATCCCTCAAGGACTGTCATCGTCACTGCTTGATTCCCTCGTCAAACACATAGCCCAGACGCCATTGTTTTTGTCTTTCCTATGCAAAAAAGTGTACAAGCTGATTTAAACTGATATTGCTTTTAGGCCTGGATTATTTCTTCATGCATTGAAAAAATTGACTCTTGTGATTGTGCAATATATATTCTTTGAATTCCTCGTAATTTGAAACAAAGCTGGCATTTTCAGTTACAAAGTCTTCAACGAGGCGAAATCAATTTTGCATTCAGCCATTCTTTCACGATGATCTTTTTTGCTGTTTGTTTGTTTCATTGAAGCAGTATGATTGATTATGTTCAGCAGTTCTAACCACTGTTGACTTCATACTTTTTTTTACAGAATTTTCTGTCGTGTTTTATGAGTACTGGGTTATATGGTTACCAGTGCTTCCTGCGAGTTCTGTGTTACATGGTTACCAGTGCTACCTGCATGTACTTGATTACATAGTTCCAGTACTACCTGCGTGTACTGGGTTTCATAGTTACCAGTACTACCTGCGAATACAGGGTCACATGGGTACCAGTACTACCTGCGAATACAGGGTCACATGGTTACTAGCAAAACCTGCGAGTACTCGGTTCAGTGTTTAACAGCACTACGGGCAAGACATGGACACTCACAGAGGATCTGAACAGAAGAACCCAAGCCATGAAAATGAGGTGTTAGCGCAAAGAAACGGAACACAGGACATACTGATCATATCACCAGCGAACTTTCTGCGTCAAAACCATCAAGCAGAGCATCGGACCGGAAGAAGATCTGCTGTCAGTAGCGTCAGAGGAGGGAGAACTACATCAGTATGGCCACGCAACCAATATCCAATAATGGCCTTGCTGAAACAATCGTCCAGGGAACAATTCGAGAGAGGGGTATGTGGAGGTGAAAACAGGAAGAACCGGTGGACTGTCAGCATCGCCAGAGTGGACAAAGAAACCCCCTGCAGAGACCCAGGCCCTGGCCCACAGAGAGGACAAATAAACCACCTGCAGAGACCCAGGCCCTGGCCCACAGAGAGGACAAATAAACCACCTGCAGAGACCCAGGCCTTGACCCACAGAGAGGACAAAAAAAACCACCTGCAGAGACCCAGGCCTTGGCCCACAGAGAGGAAAATAAACCACCTGCAGAGACCCAGGCCTTGACCCACAGAGAGGACAAAGAAACCCCCTGCAGAGACCCAGGCCCTGGCCCACAGAGAGGACAAAGAAACCCCCTGCAGAGACCCAGGCCCTGGCCCACAGAGAGGACAAAGAAAACCCCCTGCAGAGACCCAGGCCCTGGCCCACAGAGTGGACAAAGAAACCACCTGCAGAGACCCAGGCCCTGGCCCACAGAGTGGACAAAGAAAACCACCTGCAGAGACCCAGGCCCTGGCCCACAGAGTGGACATGGAACCACCTGCAGAGACCCTGGCCCACAGAGTGGACAAAGAAACCACCTGCAGAGACCCAGGCCCTGGCCCACAGAGTGGACAAAGAAACCACCTGCAGAGACCCAGGCCCTGGCCCACAGACAGGACAAAGAAACCACCTGCAGAGACCCAGGCCCTGGCCCCAGAGTGGACATGAACCACCCAGAGACAGAGTGGGACACAACCACCTGCAGAAGACCTGAGTGGAGACCCAGAGCCCTGGCCCACAGAGTGGACAAAGAAACCCCCTGCAGAGACCCAGGCCCTGGCCCACAGACAGGACAAAGAACACCACCTGCAGAGACCCAGGCCTTGGCCCACAGAGTGGACATGGAACCACCTGCAGAGACCCAGGCCTTGGCCCACAGAGTGGACAAAGAAACTACCTGCAGAGACCCAGGCCTTGACCCACAGAGGGGACAAGGAACCACCTGCATAGACCCAGGCCTTGGTACACAGAATGGACAAAGAAACCACCTGCAGAGACCCAGGCCTTGGCCCACAGAGTGGACAAAGAAACCACCTGCAGAGACCCAGGCCTTGGTACACAGCCGTCGGGGCTGAGGGTAACCTGGTGAACTGTTCGTCAGTTAGGCCCCTCAATGACTCTTTACGGAGAAGAAGAAGAAGAAGAAGAAGAAGAAGATCGCCACCACCAACAACAAAACAGCAACAATAATAGGTACACAGCCCAGGTCTGAAGGCAGATGGTAATACCGCTATCACTAGTGCATATAGAGAGACCGATAGCTGCCGTGGAGCAGTGGTTAGCATCGCTGATTTCCAGCTAGGAGGTCGTGGGTTCGATTTTCTTCAGAGCCATTTATTGGCGATATTTTTTTTTCTGCCCCGACCGGCTCCTTCTCAGAGCTGAGTTTACAATCGAAAGACAGGAGGAGCCACACAGTGGGAGTTTCATCCCACTTAATGGAGGCGTCTTAGAGAGTGTTTGCTGAAAATTTCCTGACCAGCACTGCAGGTGTCTGCAATCTCCCGGGCCTGGTTGACGCTGGGTTATATCGTGATGAAGGTAAGCGTGTAGTCTCAAGCGGAAATTGAACTTGATGGCCTCACCTTCATCGTCTGCATCATCCTCATCCTCATCGATCAGCATAAAGAAAAAAAGCAATCAAATTCTGTGGTCTTTCGTGACTTGCCGTCGCGGGGACTTTAGTTTCGATTTCCTCTCCGCATCTGGCCATTGGTGGGTTCGT
>JADBJO010000848.1:35000-37500 GCA_016801955.1 Conus betulinus
CTTCCCAAAGATGATGTCACTTGAATGTCTGAAATTCTAGCTGGTTCACAGATCCAGCTGAACTGTGTATAAAGAGCTTCACCGTCACTTTTATTAAAGATGAAGACGACTGAAAGTAATAATATATGTCGTGTTTAAAAAGGGTGATTATCGTACCACCAGAAAAAAAAACAACTGTGGACCTATATTATTGGAATAGCTGTGTATACAGTGAATCCTTAAATGTACCTTGGTGTTCACTTTTATTAACGCTTAAACTTTACTTTCGCTCGCAAGATCTTCGAAAAGGGGATAAAGATGCTCTTTTGTGTATCTTGAAGAATCAGCACTGTTAAAGAATGAATCTCTGATATTTCAAAAGAATTGTTTTATACTCAAATTTCAGCCGCTGTTACAATATTGTGCCGAGCTCTGGATTTTTGATTCTGCTGCTATACATATTGAGAAGATTAATTTGTACGCACTGAAGAACTTTGCTGACGTTTCTTTGAAAAGTGCCGAAAGATTTGATTTACGGAGAAACTGAACAATACACAAGATACTTGATTTCAGTGATTAGATGTATTCGTTACTGGTTACGAATATCACACAAATGGAATCAGACGGGTTGCCTCTATAAAGCCTAAACGATGCTTGTAGGATTGGATGTCACCGGTAAGAAAAATCTGGATCTCGAGTATAAGACTGAAATTACAGAAGTACCGACCGATTGGGTTCTGTGTGGGAGAATCGGGGTGTCGGTGATTTGAATGCTTTTATTGATTCCTTTCGGCAAAGACTGGTTGATTATGTTTTGGCAGATAGAACTTACGCATGAAAGACCGTAGCAGTGTCGATATTTACTTAATGTTAAGACAACTAAGCTTTGTGTTCCAAGTATTTGTCAGTGATTATTGACAGGCATTTGGCATTTGACATAATTCAAATTTTGATATGAAAATTTGAATGATGATTGTGTGAGTATTCTTCCCTTATGTCACGAATCACAAGAAAAATGAAGATTATTTTGTTCTTTCTTATCCAGAATTAAACGCTCTCAGGAATTAACTCCACCTAAATATTTCAGATATCCTTATTTTTCAAATAACTTTTGTTCATGGCTTAGACAAATAATCAAATAGTGAAACAAATTGCTGCACATTTGTGTACATGGTTTGAACGGCGACATTTCGTAATATCTTAACTTGTTCGCCTTCTCTGTGTGGGAATGGATTTTGCAATGCCATTGTGATTGTTTCACTTCTAAGGGACCACAACATTTATGAATAATTTTTTTTTTCTTTTCTCTTCTCTTCTCTTCTCTTCTCTTCTCTTCTCTTCTCTTCTCTTCCCCTTCTCTTCCCCTTCTCTTCTCTCCTCTCTTGTCTTCTCTTCTGTGTCTGTCTGTCTGTCTGTCTGTCTGTCTCTCTCTCTCTCTCTCTCTCTCTCTCTCTCTCTCTTCTCTCTCTCTCTCTTTCCTTCCCTTTCTTTCTCTCTCTCTCTCTCTCTCTCTCTCTCTCTCTCTCTCTTTTCCAACAGTCCTGTCTCTGTCTATGTGTTTATGTTTATGCTTCTCCCTCTTTCTCTTTTCCTGTCACAATTTCTGTCTTTCCCTATCTCTTTCTCTGTCTCTGTGTCTCTTGTTGTCTGTCTCTCTGTCTCTGTCGGTCTATCTGTCTGTCTATATGTCTGTCTCTCTTTCTCTCTCTCGCTGTCTCTCTCTCGCTGTCTCGCTCTCTTTCTTTCTCTCTGTCTCTCTGTCTGTCTCTCTGCCTCTGTCTCTGTCTCTGTCTCTGTCTCTCTCTCTCTCTCTGTGTGTGTGTGTGTGTGTGTGTGTGTGTGTGTGTGTGTGTGTGTGTGTGTGTGTCCGTCCCCAAAGAAGAAAAGATAGAAAGAAAGAACACAGGGAGGAAAGAGGAAGATATATACCACTTTTTAAGATCATTTTTTATCCTTTCAGTGAAACAAAGCAGCCGAGTATTCTGTACTATCCAGCTAGTTCTGCTTTAAAAATATTGCAATCGAATCTAAAGACCAAAACCAAGCCAACAGAAAAAGGAAACGATATGAGTCATCAGTACAGTCTACGGATTCCAGTTTCGCTGTTTGACAGACAAAGTGAAAAGTAGGAGGGTGAGATAGGATTTGGTGCCATTGTGTCTTGTGGGAATATGGCAGATTCCCAAGAAAGGCGACCTGAACAACTGTGCGAACTACAGAGGAATCACACTGCTGTCAGTGCCAGGAAAGGTTTTCAACAGAATCATTTTGAACAGGTTAAAGGATCCCGTTGATGCTCAACTCCGCGACCAGCAGGCTGGCTTTCGCAAGGATTGATCCTGCGCAGACCAGATCGCAACGCTTCGCATCATTGCATCATTGTTGAGCACTCGAACGAGTGGAACTCATCCCTGTATGTCAACTTTAACGACTACAAGAAAGCCTTTGACAACGTAGACTGAGACACCCTCCGGAAGCTTCTCCACATTACGGTGTGCCGGTCAAGATCACCACCATCATC
>JADBJO010000848.1:47500-50000 GCA_016801955.1 Conus betulinus
TCATCGTCATTACCTTCTTTTTATCTTCTCCTCCTCCCTCCTCCTTCTCCTCCTCCTCGCCCTTCCTCCTCCTTCCTCTGCCTCTTCCTCCTCCTCCTACTCCTCCTCCTTCTCCTCCTGCTCCTCCTCCATCCCTTCCTTCTTCTTCTTGAACCTTTCCTTAACGTACAGTCAGAACGATGTGTGTGTGTGTGTGTGTGTGTGTGTGTGTGTGTGTGTGTGTGTGTGTGTTGTGTGTGTGTGTGTGCGAGCGTGCGTGCGTGCGTGCGTGCGTATGAGTGTGTATGTGTGTGTGTGCGTGTGCGTGTGTATATGTGTGCGTGTGCGTGCGTGCGTGCGTGCGTGCGTACATGTGTGTTATTGTTCTTCAGTTTAACGTCTTCCCACTTAAAGTGATTTTCAGACGGATACATGTGTGTGTGTGTGTGTGTGTGTGTTGTAGTCTGACAAATAAGATCATCTCCTCACAGTTAGCAGCGCCCAAAGCGTGCGTGGAGCGGACATATATGTCGTCATGGCTTCTCGCCCAATACCACATCTTCATAAAATGTGGAGATCTATGCAAATATGTTCCGAATAGCCACAAACCGAACACACAAGCAAACCAGCAAAAGAAAGAAAGAAAAACCCCGCAGTGCTTCATCCTCAAATCATCAAACTAGAAATGCAATTTTCTCTCCAGTGTCTCCAATTCTTTGTCGTCGTCCTTCTATCCTTCTCCTTCTTCTTCTTCTTCTTCTCCTCCCTTTTTTTTCTTCTTCTTCTCATTTCTCCTGCTTCTTCTTCTCCTTCTCCTTTCTTCTCCCCCTCCTCCTCCTCCTCTTCCTCCTCCTCCTCTTCTTCTTCTTCTTTCTCCTTCTTCTTCTTCTTTTCGTCCTCTTCTTCCTCTTCCTCTTCTTCTTCTTCTTCTTCTCTTCTTCTACTTCGTATTCCTCTGTCTCCTCCTCCTCTCTCTTCTCCTCCATTATCATCCTTTTTTTTTTCTCTTCACTCTGATTCTCCATGTCTCACCTATTTCTCATGTTCCATGTTTCGACACCGCGCCTGATTCATTGTTCCTTTTCTTTCTGTCTTTCTCTTTCTCTCTCTGTGTCTGCCTTACTGTCTGTTTGTCTGTCTGTCTGTCCGTCTGTCTGTCCGTCTGTGGTGTGCTCTCTGTCTGTCTGTATGTCTGTGTTCTTCTCTCTCTCTCTCTCTCTCTCTCTCTCTCTCTCTCTCTCCCCTCTCTCTCTCTCTTCTTCTTCTTCTTCTTCTTCTTCTTCTTCTTCTTCTTCATCATTCATCATCATCATCATCCCCATCCCCTTCATCCCATCCCCTTCTTTTCTTGGCCTTATTCCTTCTTTCTTCCCCCCCCCCCCCCCCCCCCCCCCCCCCCCCCTTCCCCCCCCCCCCCCCCCCCCCCCCCACCCCCCCCCCCCCCCCCCCCCCCCCCCCCCCCCCCCCCCCCCCCCTTCCTCTCCAGTGTGTGTTCCAATGCTGTTCTCACGTTCTTCACGCCCAGGTGTCTTGCCATCATACCCCTAAGTGCCGACTGATGTCTGTGGAAGTATAACGGCATGCCCCACGGTATAGTGACCTTCAGCACGTCTGTCTCTTTCGTGTTTCACGTGCATATGCTAGAAAACACACACACACGCACGCACGCACGCACGTATATTAAAGTGGCAATGGCGATTTGCACCGGGTAAACAAGGAAAGGGCAACTTCAGTGGCCATGTGCGTGCACGCTGTTTTGCTCTCGTCCGTGTTGATGTAGCCAAGGAGAAATACCCACTGAACTGTGTTCGCTTGTCTGTGTGATCTCGTTCGCTCTGCCTCGGTGACAATGACGGACATCTTTACTCCAACAGCAGTTAGCTGTTGGCGTAGTAGAGTGGATTATCTATGAAAAAAAAATTATAAGAGAAACTTGGAGCTCTTGTCTCAAGTTCACTATGAACTCCATGAATATTTGGCATCAGAAACTAACAGGAGCAAACCCATAGGAGCTCGAGTTCGGACCAGTTCTACCATGCGCTGCTCTTGAAAATGCCTGTGGAACGAGGAATGCTCAACTAAAAGAAAAGTGTGGCGGTCAGTGTCACCACCGGTGGAGAGCCTCTGTCAGAACAAGACCAAGCCATGTTGTGATACATGAAGAACCAGTGCGTGAAGTTACCGACCCTGCCTGCAAAACGTCAGGTTGTTTCTAATGCCGGACCAACCAGTCTGCGGCAGTTGCTGAACGCGCCCGAGCCCCACAACACAAAGACCATGGAGTGGTGCCGCGCAGAGCCAGAACGCATTAGCGCAGGATGCTTTGGTGTTGCTGAAAGACGGTCTCCATTGGGACGGAACGGCACCAACGAAATTCCCCAAGGCTTGATCGATCTCCGTGTCGGTACAGGGACCAGTCGGCGTCATGGCGGCAGTAGTGTGCCACGTGATTGCAGAACCAGGCTCAGTCAGTGCGATTACTGCCGGACCAGCGTGTGTGTCGGTACCACAGACATGGGAG
>JADBJO010000848.1:57500-67500 GCA_016801955.1 Conus betulinus
CCCCCCCCCATCCCATCCG
Organism: Conus betulinus; assembly: GCA_016801955.1. Lineage (NCBI taxonomy): Eukaryota > Metazoa > Mollusca > Gastropoda > Neogastropoda > Conidae > Conus > Conus betulinus. Next base: position 57,520 of record JADBJO010000848.1, read on the forward strand.
GCCGTTCCCTTCCACTCCCGTTCTTTTTTTATGTATCTTCTTTTAACTTCCTCATTTTCTTCGTCCTCCTCCATGTTTCTACATGCTATTGCTCATGCCCCTCCTATTCGCTTCTCCTCGCCCTTTCCCCGATTCTCATCCTCGTTCAATCTGCTCCTTCTTCTTCTTGGTTCTTCTTCTTATTCTTCTTCTTCTTCTTCTGCCTTCTTCTTCGTCTTCTTCTTCACTACTCAACATCATCATCATCCTCTCTTCTTCTGCTTCTCCTCTTCTTCTACCGGTAAAACGTATTTCTCTTCTTTTCTTCTTCTGCTTCTTCTTCTTCTTCTTCTTCGTCATCCTCGTCACTTCTGACTTCTTCGATCTCCTGGGTCTTAATCTGGGTCCGGTCTTCTTGGCTTCTTCTTCTTTCTTTCGTCTTATTTCTTCTTGGTCGTCTTTTTTCTCCCTTCTTCCCTTTCATCACATATCATCAATCATAATCATCATAATCATCATCATCTTGCTACTTTCTTCTTCTTTTTTATTCTTCTTTTCTTCTTGTCTTCTTTTCTTGTACCTCCTGCTGCGATGTTGCTGCTGCTGCCTCCTCCTCCTCCCTCCCTCCTCAATCTCCTTCTCCTCCTCCGCCTCCTCACCTCTGCTTCTTCTTCTTCTTTTTTTCCTCTTCCCTTCTTGCTGGTCCTCCCCTGCTGCCGTGTTGCTTGTTGCTGCTGCTGCTGATCTGCTACTGCTGCTGCGCCGCCTTCTTCCTCCTCCTCCTCCTCCTCCTCCTTCTTCCTCTCCTCCTCGCTCTCCTCCTCTTCCTTCTTCTTCTTTCTTCTCTTCTTCTTCTTCTTCTTTCTGCTTCTTTTTCTTCTTCTGTTCCTCCTCCTGCTGCTGTTGCTGCTGCTGCAGGTGTTGCTGTTCTGCTCACGTTCTTCACCTTCAATGGCTCGTTTACCCTACGTCAACCCCTGCCCCCGCCCCCTTCCCCCTTTCTATGCTTTTTTTTGTTTTACCTCTGTTAATGTTCTTACTCCTACTTCTATTGCCCCGTACCCTTCTCCTCCCTTCCCCTTCTCCCTCCCCCCTCTCTCTCTCTCTCTCTCTCTCTCTCTCTCTCTATCTCTCTCTATCCTCTCTCTCTTCTCTCTCCTCCTCCTCCTCACTCCTTGCTCCTCGTCCTCGTCATTATTCTCTCTTCGTCGTCCTCATTTTTCTGTTCTTGCTCCTGCTCCTCCTCTGTGTCCGCCCACCACCTAATTCCCACGCATTCCTCCTCCTCCTACTTTCAATCTTATTCTTTTCCTCCTTCTTCCCTTCCTCCTCCCTGCCTACCCTTGTCTTCGTCAGTATTCTTTCTCATCTTCCGTTCCCCCTTCTCCTCCTCCTCCTCTCCTCCTCCTCCCTCTTCCTTTAATGCTTCTTTTCTTCGTTCTTGCTCTCATTCTTGCTCTGATTTTTTAAAACATTGTCTTCCAGTTCTAAAATCTTCTTCTTCTTCTTCTTTTCTTCTTCTTTCTCTTCTCTTCTTCTTCTTCTTCTTCTTCCTCTTCTTCTTCTCTCCTCCTCCTCCCTCCTCCTCTTCTTCTTCTTCTTTTTCTTCTTCTTTCTTGTTGAGATAACTCAAGTACTTGAAAACGTTCGTGTAGAAAAGATGAAAACTTGTAATCAGCTCTTTCGTCAAAATCTTCCTCATGACGTCAGACAAGAAGTGCCAGCGCTTTCGGGTCTTTTGTAGCAAAAAAAACCCCCCAAAAAACAAAAAAACAACAAAACAACAAAAAAAACCCACCTTTAACGAACTGTTACTGGTCTTGTAATGAACAGACTTCGAGAAGATCTTTCCTGACATGCCATTTATGCGTTTACGTTGGGGAGGGGGGGGGGGGGGGGGGAGTCAGACCACGATTCATGAAAATTATTTCCGCCTTTAAGTTGTACGAAAACTCAAATGGACCGCGTTTTCACAAAGGGTACACGGTTTATCACATGCTGTGGGAAAACAATAAACAAAGTCAGTCTTGAAATGCATCGTCTCTCTCTCTCTCTACTCTCTCCTCTCCTCTTCTCTTCTGGCTCTCTTCGCTCTTCTGTCTCTCTCATCATCACAGCTCTATGGGCATCTGTACGTACGGCAAGACATCTCTGCAAGAGACCGTGCGAGTTATAAACTGCAATGTACTGCGTCTTTTCCGGTGTTATTACCACTCTGTATTTGTAGCCGCAGATCATGAACAGCGAAGCGAAATGTGCATTGCACTCCGACTGAGATCAAAGTTTATGGTAAGTAAATATCAATCTATATCCGTCAGGTACGGTGCGCGGCATTCTGTTTGAGAAGAATTCCTCTGCAGAAGTTCTTTTCGTTCAGATGGAATGGATTCTCCCTCCATAGGGGAAATAAAAAGGGATGGAACTCTAACAGCTCTTTCGTCAAAATCTTGCTTATGACGTCAGACAAGAAGTGCCAGCGCTGTCGGGGTCTTTTGATATTGCTCTCGACTCTGCGGGTGAGTTTAGAAGCGGACAAGGGTAATGTTTCACCCAGAGAGGTATTTGTAAGCCCCCCCCCCCCCCCCCCCCCACACACACACACACCTCTCTCTCTCTCACTCTCTCTGTCTCTGTCTCTCTCTCTCTCTCTCTCTCTCTCTTTCTCCCCCTCTCTCTCTTTCTCTCTCTCTCTTCTCTCTCTCTCTCTCTCTCTCTTGGAGGTGGCTGGAAGGGGGTGTCTGTGATGTTTTTGATTTTCTTTTTGTTTTGTTTTTCTCTTAACGAAAAACGGCCAGCGCTCGAAGTGTAGGCAGAGTGTGGGGGAAAACGGAAAAACGTTCTTTTTCTCTCTTGTTTACAGGACGTTTATGATGGACAGAGAGAAGGAGGTGCAGGGTGGGGGTGGGGGGGGCGGTGGGTGGCGAAAGGAAGAGGGGAGGAAAAAAGAGCAAGGAGAATAGAGGGAAGGAGGGGAGGAGGGGGATGGAGAGTGTGTAGGGTATTCTCATGTTGCAGTGTGTGTATAAGCCGATTCTCTGCTCCCCTGACGATGATGCTGGAAAGCAGAGGGGACGTGGTCAGATTCAGACAGTGATGCGTGTGTGATGGATGTCCACAAATACTTCCGACCGTGGTGACGCCTTAGTGGGTGGGATGGGGGATTTGGGGGCGTGGGGGGGGGGCTTGGGGAGATGGTGGGAGGGGTTTTCTTTTAGGGTGTGAAAGGGCATGGAATTGTGTGCGGTGGAGCTTTTGTGTCCATTAGAGCGATGGATGGGCTTGCAATGTGGTTTGTTTCTCAGGACGACGCCATCAAATGGCTATCAGTAATTAACTAGGGGGGGGAGGGGGGGGGGGGGGGGGGGGGGGGGTTCTCCGTCTCTCAACTGTCTCTGTGTGTACAGTCCTGGTCGTGATTCATGTATGTCTGATGGAGAAAGAATGTGTGGGTGAGGTGATCGGGCAGCTGATGTTTCTGGCACATGGCAGGCTGTGGTCAGCGGGAGGGTATAGGAGGCAGCATGGAACTGTTGAAGAGATGCATCTCCTTATGCCTCCTCTCCTCCTCCTCATCCTCCCTCCCCTCGCCTCGTCCATCCTTCCTGCTCCTGCTCCTATTAGTCCATCCTTCCTGCTCCTGCCTCCTGCTCCTCATCCCCTACCCTCCCTTCCTCTTCCTACAGTTTTCTGCACTCCTTTCCTTTTTGCGTCACCTTTTTTATTCCTTTTCCGTCTCCTCCTTCTTCGTCGTCCTGTACCGTTTCGCTTTTTCTTCTTCTTTTTCTCTTCTTTCTTCTTCGTTTTCTTCTTTTCTTCTTCTAATGATTATAATGATAAAAACTGTGATAATAATGATAGTGATAATGATAAACAGCAGTAATAATGATAATCATGGTGATTATGGTTATTACTGCTACTTAAGCTATGATGCTGCTGCTTCGGTTTAATAATGAAAAATGGTGATTATTATATTATATCATCATCATTTACTGCTACTTATGCTATGGTGCTGGCTGCTACTGCTGCTGCTGCTGCTGGTGTTTAACGAACTCTTGCAAAATCACCTTCTTGTAGCAAGGGTTGAATGTCGTATTTGTACAAGCGACTTATTTCTTTCAGCTTTGGGTGGATGTCTGGCATGAAAACTGTTCTCCACCCTAATTTTCTCTTGTCTACCCCGAACTGTTTCTTTCCTTCTTTCGCCTCGCGGTAAATGGGAGAGGAAAAGGCCTGTTTGTGCTTTGGTGAGATTTGTTTCTATAATCTATAACAAATTATGGGTGTTCGTTCGCGTCGAGCGAATGGAACCCCGAAAACGGTGGAGGCAGCAAGAACCGTTGGTTGGTTTGCGTTGAAGTGGCGGCGACACGAGTTCTGTGCTACGAGACCTTTATGATTAAAGGATTAGAGCTGTAGACCTGAAATAAAATTTTACTGGCCGGTGATCTGATGAGAATAATAGTAATAATGATGATGATGATGGTAATGTAGAGAATATAGCCACGAATGTAATAAAAACTAGACTCATCATAATGCTAAAAGATTTCTTATTTTTGACAGCTCTAAAACTAGATATCAACAACAAGAAGCAACTCCTAGCGGCTAGCAGATTGACGCAGTTATTGGTGAATCAGCAAATTCGGTCTCCATTACAACTTTTGTTACGTTGCTACATTTTTTTTTTTACCTCGGAATGGCCAAGAAACGATTACATCAGCGCCAGCGTCGTTTCCTTCAGGCAGAAGAAAAGCTACATTTGATAACCTTTTGTGAAAGGAAATACGATGAGGTTTTTTTTTTTTTTTTTTTTTTTTTTTTCAAGAATTGTTTTTTCAAGAGCGTTTGTTGTATGGCGTATTATTCTTCCCATTGAAACTAGAAATCGTTTATGTTGTGCTGGGATGCAGTTTTCAACGATTTCCCTGCAAGCACTTTCATTTTATGCCTCCAAGGCCGTGCCCGTTGAAGGAGCAATCGCCATTTCACTCATCTTTCCGAAATGTTATTATCCTATCCTCCCTCTTCAGAAACCCTCTTTCACCGCCACCCCCCACCCCCCCCCCCCCCTCACACCCCCCCCCCCCCCCCCCCCACACACCCCCCCCCACCACACACACCCAACTTTACTGTCATCCCATCTTCATTACACTCACAATCAACCTTCCTCCCGCCATCGTTTATCTCTCCCCTCCCCCTCCCCTCCCCACTCCCCCGCCACCCACCTCTTCGCCTAATCATGACAGTCTGCCGAACCCTGCAAAGCATAATATTCGATTCCAGACAGGGAAAGAAACCATGTAAGCAACAGAAAAAGGGGCTGGAATGCACAGTTTGTATAGTCGCCAGAAGGAATTTCATAGTCCAAGTGTTGCGGGTTTTTCGAATCTCCGCGGGGCCGTTTCGGTACAGGGGGGATTTTCTCCACAGGAAGGTAGGTTAACAACATTGGTTCTGACTCCGATTTCCCATACAGTCCTTTTTCGAGATGTCGACTATAAACTGATGCTTCCGGTGTGTGAACGCAACGCTTGAAAATCTTTGCACATTCTACGTAGTAATCCCAACACCAACCTTTTCGGTCGTTTGGGCTGTGGGTTACGGCATGACACGTTTCCACATATCATGCACCTTCACTCTAAGATTGAGTGGCGACCTCTGCCTTATATGTCGGGGTGAATGAAACAACGGTCCTGCACACAAAAACTGCCACTCGCCCTTGAGGGGTAAAATGGGGATTTAATACTTGCCTGCCCTTAACAAGGAGTTAGTGTCGCACAGGAGATATCAGGCCTGCGGTACCGTAAGAAGAGAAGACAAAAGAATGCAGAAAGTTTAAGACTCAGAGGGAAGATGAGGAAGCCAGAAGCATTGAAAGATCACAGAAACTTACGGAGAGTTCTATTTTTTTATACCTTTTCTCCTTACCCGGATTTCCTTTTTTTTTTTCTCTTTTTTTTTTTTTTTTTTGATTGTTTGTTTTTTGTCGTTTTTTGTATCTATCAGAGGGGGGACTTTTTTTTTGACTTCCGAATGCAAGAGTATGCATGCTGTAGAGCTAAGTGAAGGTACGAACAGGGGTTAAGAGTGGGAGGTTGGCATAGATTTTGGGGGGGGGTGGGCGGGGGGGGGGGGGGGGGCATGGAGATGGACTTGGGTTGAAAAAAATAGGGAGGGATAGGACGTGTTTCTGTTTGTGTGTCTGCTGTTGTTGTTGCTGGAGAGAGGAAGGTGGAGGGCGGATTGGGCGGGGGACATTTTTGCTTGTGTGTGGAGCGTGTGTGGTGGGAAGGAAGGAGGATTGGGCATAATAAAGGGACCAATTCGGGGTAATGGAGTGTGTTCTGGTCTTTTAGAAGTTTTTTTGGTCATTGAATATGTGTGTGTGTGTGTGTTTGTGTGTGTGTGTGTGTGTTTCACCAGTGGTTCTCTCTCTCTCTCTCTCTTCTCTCCTCTCTCTCTCTATCTCCTCTCCTCCCCTCCCCCTCTCTCTCTCCTCTCTCCCTACCATCTCGTCTCTCCTCTCGCCCTCACCCTCTATCTCCATCCCCATCTCGCTCCCTCCTTCACACCCTCTATCGCGTTTACTCTCTCTCTCTCCCTCCTCTCTCGTCATCCGCCCTCGCCTCTCCTCTCGCCCTCCCCCACTCTCTCCCTCTCTCTCTCTCTCTCTGCCTCCATCTCCCTCTATCTCTCTCTCTCGCCCTCCCCCCCCTCTCTCTCTCTCTCTCTCTCTGAGAAACCTTGCAATTGTTTTGGTGTTGGGGTCACCTGTCTTTTGTGTGTCTGTCTTCCTGTGTCAGAAAAGTAATGACAAGTGGATCGTGGGCATCTTGTGAAGAAAACTCTCGTTAGTGTCATCTGACAACCCGCCCACTTCTGGTGCTTTCTTGCAGCGGTGGGGTGGGGGGTGGGCGGGATGGAAGATTAATTGGGGGGGTAGGGTCGGAGGCGGAGGGGGTAAACGAATACTGCACGTGTGGGGGAAGAGAGACAGTTGCTGTCGTCTTTCGAAGTGAACGTTTTGTTCTAACACATTATGGAAGTCTGCTTACATACTGTTAGCTAACCGTTATACGCCACCCTCCAGTTTTACCCGAAGAGAGAGAGACGAGATGAGAGGAGAGAGCAGGAAGGGGGGAGGGGGGGGGAGGGGGAAGGGGGGGAGGAAAAGAGAGAGAGAGAGAGAGGGACATAGACAGGACAGAATAAGAGAGAGAGAGAGAGAGAGAAGGAGGAAGGATTCAATTGATAGGCTATTTCGACTGTATGCAAAGTGGGGTAAACGATTCAATTGTCGATATCCTCCTGTTCTAAATCCGTTTACCATCCCCTGCTCCTCAAGCTACCCCCCCCCCCACCCCTTTCTCTACGTGCACTCACCTTCGGCACCCTGTCACTCACACACCACAAACACACACACACAGCACACACCACACACCACACACACACACACAACACACACACAACACACACACACTCACATTCATGCACGTGCGCCACACACGCACGCACACATACACACACGCGCGCGCACACTCAGCACACCACACACACAACACACGCACCCACACATACACACACGCGCTCCGCACCACACATGGACACCACACACACACACACCACACACACACACACAACACACACACACACACATACACACACACACGTGCGCGCGCGCGCGCAGGCTGTAGCACGCCAACGCACGCAACACACACACACACACACACACACACACAAACACACACACACACACACACACACAACACACACACCACACCACCGCAACCCATTTTTACCGCCCCGCCTGTGGCAGTGGTTGGTTCCAGACATCATGTAAAGCAGCATTAATTCACAACAACAAAAAATTGATAGGAGTTCTGCTTCGTGTACACTCTCCTGACCTGATTTTTTTTTCTTAATGTTCCAGATACAAGTATTATAAATTATGTGCGGAGATTGATGTGATGGAAAGCGGATTGGGATTGTATGAGGCGGTGGGGGCGGGTGTGGTTGTGGGGGGGGGGGGGGGGGGGGGGGGGGGGGGGAGGGAGAGGGAAAGCAGGAAGGGGGAGGGGAGGGACAGGGTTTGGGGCATGGGAGGAACCGTACAATGGAGGGGAGGGGGACGTGTGTTCTGTCTGTGCGTGCGCTGTTCTGTGCTAGACATGGAGGGTATGGAGGCGGAGGAACAGGTGGTTGGAGGGAGAAGGGGGGGATGAGGAGATCGGTAGGGGAGGAAGGTGCATGTTTGGGGGGGGGTGGGGGTGGAAAGCAATGAGGGGAGTTGTGTTATGTGTAGATGAGACTACGTGGGAGTGTCAATATCCAGAGAAATGAGGGGTGTGGGGAAAAAGGGGGGGGGGTTGTCGGTCATTTTACTTCTTCTTTGTCTGTCTCTCGCTCTCTCCTCGCTCTCGCTCTCTCTCTTCTCTCTCTATCATCACTTCTATCTCGCTAGCTTTTCGGCTCTCCTCTCCCGTCTGCTCTCTATATTCTTCTCTATCTCTCTCCTCTCTCTCTCTCCTTATCTATCTCCTTGTCCATAACAACAATAAAAAGTTTATTTATCTTCATCTTTCTCTATTACTCGCCCTGCATACCCAAATATCGCTCCCTCTTACCACCACACCCCCAACCCCCGCCCCTCGTTTTTTACGCGTTACTTTCCATCCTTCTTTATATTTACTCTGTATCTGTTGGTTGTTCGTCCGTCGTCTGTCTGTCTGTATTTTCTCTCTCTCTCTCTCTTTCTCTCTCTCTCTCTCTCTCTCTCTCTCTCTCTCTCTCTCTCTCTCTCTCTATCTCTCTCTTCTCTTACTGTTTTTCTTTTCCATCACCCATTGTGCCTGTCCTTGATTCCCTTTCTTCTCTTGTTCTAAATTTCTTTCATGGCAATTTCTGCACCCGACTTTGTTCTTGACTTTCGTCTGTCAGTCTGGATATGCATAGAAGATTAATCTTGCATCCCTCGCTTACGAAAATAGTTTCCCCTAACGTGTCTGGTGTACTCAAGATTTTGCCGGCCAAACCTGTGTGTACCGACTGACATGGACTCCTGGGTAATTAAACGCGCGTAGTTTTTTTTTTTTTTGTTTATCTGTTTCTATGTGGCTTTGTACACTCAAAAGGAGTTTGGCCGCTGACCCGGTTTAGACACACCTTTTTGCAAATGCGGAAGACAGAAACGATAAGATGATCTGTATCTCTCACACAGCAGACAAATTGGGGGGGGGGGGGGGGGGGGGGGGGGGGAAGAGAGGGACTCGAAATTTGAATGTGAAGCAAATGCCTAGCGCCTTTGACTCCTGGCGGCCTGGAGGTGCATCCAGCCAGTCTGATGAACAGGGGAAGCTTAAATACATTTTGTTCGAAGGTTCGCTCTCTCTCTCCTCTTCCTTCTTCTCTCTTCTCTTCTCGTCTCGCGCTCGCTCTCTCTCTCTCCCCTCCCTCTTGTTCGCTGTAAGTCTCTCTGTCTGTCTCTGTCTTACTATCTATCTGTCTTGTCTGTCTGGTCGTCGTCTGTCTGTCGGTCTCTCTCTCTCTCTCTCTCTCTCTTCCCTCTCTCTCCTCACCCTACTCTCTCCTCCTCTCCTGGTTCTCTGACAGCTTAAAGCACACTGTGTTGAATGGTCTCCGATACGGCTCTCTCTCTCTGAAAGAGGAGTTAAATAATGGGTTGGAATTCTCTGTCTCTCCTCCTCTTATCTCTCCCCTCTCTCTTTAGTCTCTCTCGCTCTACTTTCTCGTCTCTAAAGCTTAAATATTTGTTTGATATTCTCTCTCCTCTCTCTCTCTCGTCTCTCCACCCCCCCTCTCGCCCCCCCCCCCCCCTCTCCCTCCCTCTAACCCCCCCCCCCCCCCCCCCCATCCCCCCATCCCTCCCTCTCTCTCAATCTGATCTCTCTCCCTCCTCTTTCCTCTCCCTCCCTCCTACCCTCCCCCCCCCCCTTCCTCTCTGAACCCCCCACCCCCCCACACCCCCCCATTCCCCTCCCTCCCCCC
>JADBJO010000848.1:72500-82500 GCA_016801955.1 Conus betulinus
GTGCACTTGTGCAAGCGCGTCGCGTAAGCCTTTGCGTTTATATTACATCAATATATGACGGTTTTCAACCAAGTAGGTGTGTTTGCATGTACCTGTTACGTCGGTGTGTTTTTACCTTTGTTTGTTTGTTTGTTTTTTTTTTGTTTGTTCTGGGGTTTTTTTTCTCCCATTTGCCATGGATTTGGACTGGTTATGACATTTGTTTTTTTTTACTTTCTTCATTTTGGAATGTTCTTATCTCTGACATTTGCTCATTTGGCTTTTAATCTGCCAGTTTCATTCGCGCGTTTTTTTTTTTTTTTTTTTTTTTTTTTTTTTTTTTTTAGCAGTGCAAATATGAGGTTGTACACGCAAGGACGCTACAAGTCAATGTCAGTAAAACGAAACCGTCTAAAGTGTCTGAAACATGTCTGTCTGTCAATCTGTCTATATATGTCTGTCTGTCTGTTTTTGTCTCTCTCTCTGTCTGTCTCTCTCTCTCTCTCTCTCTCTCTCTCTCTCTCTCTCTCTCTCCAGTAACCACCTTTGTTTCTTTATAATTATATATTAATTCTCTTCCCCATTAACTTTCCTTCTTTCTTACATGCTCAATCTGTTTATCCATCCATCTCTCTATCCGTCTTTCTGTGAATGTTCCAGGCCCCACCCAGAGAGTCCATCCACTGCAACCACATCGCCAAGTACGTGCTGGAGCTGGCGCCCCCGCCGGAGAAGGGCCCGCCCCGCACCTGGGACATCCCGGCCAGTAGTCGCCGCATGATCCCCATCCCCGGCCTGCTGCCCTTCACCGAGTACTGCGCCTCCATCTTCTTCCAGACGGACGGCGGCTTTCAGTCCCCGGAGTCGCAGACCCAGTGCGTGGTGACGCCGGAAACCAGTGAGTTACTTCCCCTTCGCTTCACGGACCTCCCTCTCTCTCTCTCTCTCTCTCACTCACCCCCCCCACCACCCCCGCCCGGCAAACCCCTCTAATAGGTGAACGCCGATGTGTCTTTCCACCAGTCAGAAGAAAGTTAACAGAATTGAGCGAAGGTCGTAACCCGTCGTAGGCAGTATTGTTTTGTATGTAAAATGAGACAGAAAAAAAAAAAAAACAAACTTTGTTGCATAGGTGAGGCGACTGCAGGCGGAAATCTAAACAAATCCTGAAATCTTTGCGCCGAATTTGACAAGATAAGTGATTGTTCGTTCTTTGTTTTCGTTGTCCTGAGTGTTGTGTATCTGGCCTGAAGAAGACCTTAGAGGTGGAAACGCGTCGTGTATTGTCTTCTGACTCGTTTATTCACGTTTAGCGGATTTATTGCGAAAAACTTTTTCTTTAAGATTTGGGGAAAAAAAAAAAAAAGACGTAAGTGAAAATGTTAAGAGTCTGATTCAGATTGTCTTCGTTTAAAATCCCATCTTCTTTCACTATGAACAGGATGAATGTTGTTTTAAAAGGGCTGGAGGTGGATGAGAGAATTAGGTTACGCTGTTAGTTGCATCCCTTTGCGCCTAAAATAGTAACGTCTTCTGATTGGTTTAGAGGAGTCCTCGCTATCCCTCTCGTCCCTGCCCTGCTCTTCCAGCTTTTCTTTAAGACTAATATCGAGTCTTCTGTGGTGCGTGATCTAAGAACGAGTTGTAAGGGGGTTACCAGGATCTTTATTTGCCAAGATCATATTGATGGAAAGGGGGGGGGGGGGGGGGGGGTTAGTAGTCAAAAAAAAAAAAAAAAGCTCTCGCCTCTGAAACGAAAGGATGGCGGTGTGGCGTGCTGGAAGCTCCATTCCGAAATCAACAGATGAGCAAGGCTAGTGGCCAGAGTCACTCCCTGCTGATAAAAACCCAGAACAATCCCCCCCCCCCCCCCCCCCCCGCCTCCCACCCCTCTTTTGTTCCAGAAATCACGCTCCATCTTAACATTCCAACCGTGTCCCAAACGACAAAGTATATTAATCAAAGCGTATTGCACATGAATTGACGGATGGGGGGGGGGGGGGGGGGGGTGGATTTTGGACCTGAGCCAGACCCCCTCTTCTCCACCCCCCCCCCCCTCCCTTTTCTCCCAGCCTCATCCGAAACAACTCTTAGGTGAGGGATTTCGGACTGAGCATAGGCATATTCCCAAACTCACTAAGCGCTGTTGGACAGGGAGAGATGCAAATGAATTGTGAATTGTAAATGTTTGCCCTTTGCGCTTCCCCGACTACCGTGCCACCATCATTCATGTATTCCCCCCAAACCCCACCCTTCATACTCCTCCCTTAACCCCCCCCCCCCTTTTTTTTTTTTACATCTCTGTTCGCAGCTCCCCCGGCCCCAACGGACCTTACCGAGATTCGAACCACCAGCACCAGCGTGACGTTCAGCTGGCAGCGGCCAGAGCCGCCCCACGGAAGATTCGACTGTACCGAGTGACCTACTGGGAACTGAACAGCACCGGTGCCACAGGTGTGTGTGTGTGTGTGTGTGTGTGTGTGTGTGTGTGTGTGTGTGTGTCTGTGTGTCTGTGTGTGTATCTGTATGTGTGTGTGTGTGTGTGTGTGTGTGTGTGTGTGTGTGTGTGTGTGTGAGCGCGTGCGTGCGTGTGGTTATGTGTGTATCTGTATGAGAGAGAGAGACACAGAGAGAGAGAGAGAGAGTGTGTGTGTGTGTGTGTGTGTGTGTGGTGTGTGTGTGTGTGTGTGCGCGTGCGTGTGTGGTGTGTGTGTGTGTGTGTGTGTGTGTGTGTGTCCGCGGAAGCTCAAGTTAATCTGATGGTGAAGTGGTTTCAGTCAGTGTTGTGTGTGATGTTGTTCTTTGGCCTCGTGTTGTTTGTTTGTTTGCCTTTATTGTGGTACAGTTTCTTACAAACAACACAAGAGCGAAAGGTCATGCTGGAAATTGCGAAATTCATCTCAATCAAAACCACCAGCATCACAATCCTCGTTGTCTTCTTCCTTCTCAATAATTTCATTATAAGTAGTGTACATTTTTTTTTCTTTGTTGCATTAGTAGAAGGAATATGATTGGCGGTGATAGTTGTGGTGGTGATTGTGACGGATAGTTGTGTTGTTATTGTCTGATTTATGATATTGCGCGCGTATGAAAATGTAGAAAAATTATGTGAAAGTAGTCGTCGTAGCAGTAGTGGCAATAATAGTAATCTTTGTTGTTGTTGTAGTAGTAGTAGTAGTAGTAGTAGTAGTAGTAGTAGTCGTAGCAGTGTCGATTACCGTACTTGTTTATTGGTTACTGTTCCCTGCCTCGTTTAAGCTTTCCGTTCATACCATTCAAACCGAGGCTACCTGTACTGGGTATCGTACGTCCGTGTGCAGTTTGACTGCATTCAAGGTGAACAAGGCTGTGGCGGTCTTGAGCAACTGTTCAGTTTGTGTTTGTTCATCTCTGCAGTTGTTGTTGTTGCTGTGTAGATGTGTCAGGCACAGGGTATATGGGCAAGCTCGGAACATCCTTTTTTTTTTTTTGGGGGGGGGGGGGATGTCTCCTTCTTTGTTCTGTGTGCTCTGTGTTGTCATTTCTGCTAGGCCATTCGGTGTCCGTAAGCAGCATTCGTTTGGAGTTACGGGCATGCATTTATTTTACCTTAGGAGCAAGAGTTAACCTATTTGTTTCTTGTTAAATTATCATTGTTGTTGTCGTCGTCGTCATCGTGATAATCATTGTTATTACAGGCGTGGAGTGTCGCTCGGACGATCCGCACGTGGAATGCACGCTGACCAGCCTCAAGCCTTTGACCACCTATCAGATTCAGGTGAGAGAGAGAGAGAGAGAGAGAGAGAAAAGAGATGGGTGGAGGGGGGAGGGGAGGGGGCGCACCAGCCTCAAGCCTTTGACCACCTATCAGATTCAGGAGAGAGAGAGAGAGAGAGAGAGAGATGGGTGGAGGGGGAGGGGAGGGGGCGCACCAGCCTCAAGCCTTTGACCACCTATCAGATTCAGGAGAGAGAGAGAGAGATGGTGGAGGGGGGAGGGGAGGGGGCGCACCAGCCTCAAGCCTTTGACCACCTATCAGATTCAGGAGAGAGAGAGAGAGAGAGAGAAAAGAGATGGGTGGAGGGGGAGGGGGGGGGCGGGTTGACGGAGAGTTTTGTGGCGAGGGAGACAGGAAGGAGAGGGGGGACCGGGCGGGTAGGGGAGGGGAATGACGATAGAAGTAGGAAGATTGGAAAAGAATGTGGGAGGGGGAGGGGAGGAGCAGGGGAAGTGGTGTGTCATTCACCCCTGAAGATTCAAGCGGTGAATTAAGAGAGCTCTTCCTACACCAGTCGCCGAGTTGACAGAGTTTGGCGAATGAGAGAGTCCAGCATGTACTAGCATATTTACAGACTAGCATTGTAACCCGGCTTTGCCCAGTCAGTCCATAACCCCCCACCCCACCTCCCACCCCCACTGCACTTCCCCTTCTCCCTTCCCTTCACACATTGCGAAAGAACTTCCATCACACAAAGACTGATCCACTATCTCGCCGACTCTGTCTGTATATATATATATATATATATATATATATATATATATATATATATATATATAGTGTGTGTGTGTGTGTGTGTGTCTGTCTAAAAATTAACACAATACCCCATAATGGGGATTTTTTCCCATCGCCCCATTTGTTTTGGTGAGCGAGCGCGCGCGCGCGCGCATGTGTATGTGTGTGTGTGGGTGGGTGGGTGTGAAATTTGCACAATACCTCATAGTGGGACGCAAGGCTTTTTTTTTCAATGCCCTATTTGTTTGTTTGTTTCGTTTTGTTTTGTTTGGTGGTGGTGGTGGTGGTGGTGGTTGTTGTTTGCCTTGCCAGGTTTTTTAAATCTCGAGTTCCTTGCAAATTTCTGTTGCGAGAAATGCTTTCGAAATAATCAAGACCTTGTCAGTACTTAATTAAAATAAAAGGGTGATGTATTTCACTAATAGCTCTTGCAAAAAGAGACTTTGAAAATGTCAACAACAACAAAACAGCTCGAAAACCTCGTCGGTGAGCAATCCAATTTCGTTTAAATGAAGAGAGTGGGTCTTCAAATTGCAGATAATTTTCAGTTTCTTTCTGTTAAAACACGCCTGAAAATCCGATCGACCCATTTGTGTTTTACGCACGCACCAACGCAAAAACACACACACACACACACACACACACACACACACACACACACACACACACACACACACACACACACACACACACGCCCGCGCTCGCGCGCGCACACACGTATGCATGCACACAAGCCCACGCTTCTCTGTGTGTGTGTGTGTGTGTGTGTGTGTGTGTGTGTGTGTGTGTGTGTGTGTGTGTGTGTGTGTGTGTTGTTGTTGTTTGTTGTTGTTGTTGTTGTTCGATTTAACGTCTTTTCACTTTAAAGTGATATTAGACAGGAAGTGAGCGTTTACTTGTGTGTGTGTGTGTGTGTGTGTGTGTGTGTGTGTGTGTGTGTGTGTGTGTGTGTGTGTAGTATGCATGTGTACTTGCATGTGTGTGTGCGTTCGTGTGTGTGTGTGTGTGTGTGTGTTCGTGCGTGCGTGCATGCATGCATGTGTGTGTGTGTGTGCGCGCGCGCGTGCGTGTGCGCGCGCGCGTGCGTGTGCACACGTGTGTGTGTTCGCGCCTGTGTGTGTGTTAAATATTTGTGGAAATACTACATAAAAATAATCCTAAGAAAAAAGCAACATTAACAAATCAAACTGCAATAGTCTAAACAAAACTGTCTAAAATATGCAGAAATCATAAAAACGAGCCGACTGGACTTATCATTAAGTTCTGAACAAAGTTCAAAAGAAATACAAGTTCTTGGAAAATGCATTTAGATTCATCTTTTCTGAATTTTGATACAGCTGATTCAAAATAAGGACAAAAGTACAAAATATGTGTTGTTGTACAACTATCAACAGCCCCGCATACACATTGGATGTTTTTTCATGAACTTGGTTTTGAAAGCGTTTAACCTAAGTCAGTAAAACAGTGAAACAATTTTTTTTTTGCGGTGCTTTGGGTGTTTATTGTCTTTTTTTGGATAAAATGTATAATTTATTAATGATTTTTTTAAATTGTGATCGAGCGTTTAAACAACACTTTATTGAAGAATTAGGCGTATGTACTTTGGAAGCATGTACTCTTTATATATCTTTTCAAATTTTCAAAAGAAGTTTTTTTTGTAATAGAGTAACCTTCTTGTAAACTCAAAAGAATGGGAATATCCTTGGATTTAAAAGATTTCGTTTGCACCTGCCCGAGCAGTCCGATCAGCCATTTCATTTTCAGATATTGAACAATGAGTTGGAATCCAACAAAAAATCAACTATGACACCCCTTGATATAAGAACATGAATAAGTACTTTAATTTCTGTGATGATTTCAGCCCGGTTTTTTTTTCGGATTTGTTGATTCTGAAGCTTGGAGAACTGATTTAGAATCTACACAAAAGCGTGCACCGTAGAAAGTGAATGGTGTATCAATGACATACTGAATAGCCATTAAAAGTGCTATCAGTTCAGCTGTGAAAATGGATAAGTCCTTGCCAAGATAAAAGATTTCTCAATTTTGAAAGTGGGGATGACAAAACCACAGCCTGCCCGATGATAAAGAACCATCAGTGAAGATTTTTAGATGGTTCGGATAAAATTCATTCATATGGGATGTAGCATCATATGCAAGAACATTGATGTTATCAAATTTAAACCGTTGTGTATAGTTATAATTAAACTTTGCCTTTAAAGCTCCCAGTTTGGGATAGGACTTACTGGAAAAAACGCACAGGTAATTTCTTTTGATTAGTGTTTAATTTTGTCAATAGTTTAGAAGAAAATTAAGTTTAGTTTTATTAGATCGGGTACGTTTTGCATGCGTAGGAAAATTGAATATCGGACCCAATTTCAAGTTCCATTTGGTTTGAATTTTGAATGGTAGAGCATCTTAAATGTATTTAGCACAGGCTAATTTTCGCTGATCATCAAGAGGCAAAACACCTTCATGGTAAGATCCTATGATGGAACCATGAAATGGAACGCCAAGGGCTATTCTATATGCTTTACAATCTATGCTCTGCGGTTTTTTCGATAGATATTTTGGAGCACTAAAGAATACCTCTTGTGCGTAGGGACAGTTTAGATCTAACTAAAGCAGAGGACAAATGAATTAATATATTTGTGTCTTGACCCCAGCTTTGTTTGCTTATGACTTTTAGGAGGTTCAGTGACTTTCTTGCTTGATTTACAGCATGTTCTAAATACAGTTTCCAAGACAGCTTAGACGTTATATATAAACACCAAAAAATTTAATGTTTGAGGCGTATGTAAGTGTTAACTTTGAATTCTGGAGCATTCGGAACAGATCCACTTGAGGTGATAAGCTTAAAGCATTTTCAGACATAAACATGGCAATATTATCTAGATCATATTGATATGCTCTTTTATAAAGTTTATAGGCCTTTTTGATATTTTCTTTTTTTAAGTAACATTCATCCACAAACAGATATCATCGGCGTACTGAATAAAGTTACTTTTTTTTAAATAAATATTGGTAAATCGTAAGTTAGGATATGAAATAGAATAGGAGCAATTACAGAGCCTTGAAGGATACTCATATCAAGGAATCTTTTAGAGGAATAAATGTGACCAATTCTTGTTGGTCACTTCTGTTGGCCAAGAATGTTTTAACACAGTCATAGATATGACCAGAAAGCCCAACCGTTTTTAACTTGTATAGTAATCGTTCATGCCAAACCTGATCGTATGCCTTATTTATATCAAAGAATGTGGCAAGAACATTTTGTCTTTTGGCACCTAGAATAACTGGATATTCTGGTAGATAAATCCCATTTTTCATTTCATGGATATTTTTTCCAAATTTTACTTTTATCTTTACGGTCACTTGTTTCGTTGACCAATAGTTGCTTTTAGCACTTTCTATAACTCTTGTTTCTTTGGTTTTTAGCAGATTTGACAGGAACACTGCCTTTCACTTTTTGTAACTTTTGCATACGATTTAAAGGTGTTCTTGCTTTTGTCTACATCATTAATTTTTACATGAGTCTGTCTACCATACTTTACCAAAGTGTTTCGAAGAGTTTGACACATTAATTTTGGGAATGCTTTGCCTGCAGCATTTAAAACTGCCTCTGTAAAATGAGTATACATAGATTCAATGTCTAATTTATCAAAAGAACTAACATCTAAAGACCATAGAGCAGATTCAAATTTGGCCCAGTCAGCTCGTTTTATATCAAAAGTTAGGAATTTTATCCTTTTACACCATTGTGTGTGTGTGTGTGTGTGTGTGTGTGTGTGTGTGTGTGTGTGTGTGTGTGTGTCCCCTCTAGTGTTGATGTTATGATGGTGGGAGGGGAAATGTGTGAGTGAGGATGCTGGTGGTGGAAGGGGAAATGTGTTAGTGAGGATGCTGGTGGGTGGAAGGGGAAATGTGTGAGTGAGGATGCTGGTGGTGGAAGGGGAAATGTGTTAGTGAGGATGCTGGTGGTGGAAGGGGAAATGTGTGAGTGAGGATGCTGGTGGTGGAAGGGGAAATGTGTGAGTGAGGATGCTGGTGGTGGAAGGGGAAATGTGTTAGTGAGGATGCTGGTAGTGGAAGGGGAAATATGTGAGTGAGGATGCTGGTGATGGAAGGGGAAATGTGTGAGTGAGGATACTTGGTGGTGGAAGGGGAAATGTGTGAGTGAGGATACTTGGTAGTGGAAGGGAAATGTGTGTGAGTGAGGATGCTGGTGGTGGAGGGAAAATGTGACAGTGAGCGTGCTGGGTGGTGTGGAAGAGATCGGTAGGTTATGAAGAGGGATGAGATAAATCAGGGGGGAAGGGGGTGGGGATGGGGGGAGTGATGTAAAGAAAAAAAAAAAAGAAAAGGGCGAAGTAGGGAGGGAGGGAGAGAAGAGAGAGAAAATGGCAGAGACAGACTGAAAGAACAAGAACTCCAAGGACAAGAACTCCGTGAATTAATGTTTTAAGAACTTCAGTTTGGAATGCAAACACCTTTGCGCGCACGCGCTTGTGTGTGTGTGTGTGTGTGTGTGTGTGTGTGTGTGTGTGTGTGTGTGTGTATGTGTGTGTGTGTGTGCGCGCGCGCGTGAGTGTGTGTGTGTGTGTGTGTGTGTGAGAGATGCGTATGCACGTGCATGTGCACCAGTGTGACAGAGAACTGGACAAAGACAGGGAAGGGGAGACAGACAGATAAGCAGAGACAAAAAAGAGTGGAGAGAGAAAAAGAGCTAGAAGGAGGCAGCGAGACAGACAGAGGGGAAAAGGCAGACAGACTGTTAGAGTGAATTAGAGAGAGACAGTGACAGAGCGAGCGAAGGAGGGAGGCACGGAGAGAGACAGACAGGCAGAGACTCTATGTGTATATATGCGTGTGTATGAGCGCGTGGGTGTGTATGTGTGTGTATGTATGTGAGTGCTCTTGTTTGCTTGCTTGCTTGCTTTTTGAGAGAATGATACAATGACAACATTTAATGACAACAGCTTGCTAGCCCAAAGATTATGGAGAAGGTATATTGTCTCATACAAATACGAAATCAGACCATCATTGATTGCGAATCGGCAATATATTCGTAGGCAACATTCATTCATCTTTCAGTGTTTATCTGTAGAAACAAGTGCTCATGTATACTCGCTGTCCTTTCAGCATGAATCAAACAGAAAACACAATTGTGCGGCGGAAATTATGCCGATAGTCGTTTCTACGGCTACTAGGGATTAGCCAGAACATCGCACTAAAACGATGTGTACGTGAAAAACATAAATGGTTCTTAAACTGCAATGAGATCGTCTGATTTTGTGTGAATCGGCGAGAAACTTGCCTACAGATTTTATGAGATTTTCGTTATCATTTAACAAATCTCGGATACAATGGGACTTTATCAGAAGGTTGCTTCAAGTTATTTCCTGAGGATCGTCATCAGCTTTGCATTTGAAGAGTAAATTAACGACTGCCGAATTAAGACAGGTCACTCAGCTGGGATAGCACTTAACTTGCAGCTTTCGACAGACCTCCGTCCGTCTTCTTCAGCGGTGG
>JADBJO010000848.1:87500-90000 GCA_016801955.1 Conus betulinus
AAGAGAAAGAGACAGGTAGGCAGGCATGCACGCGCACGCACGCACGACCGCACACACGCACACGCACACACACGCACACGTACACACATACGCACGTACACACACACACACACGCACACGCACACGCACACACACACACAAAAACACAGAACGAGAGAGAGAAGAGAGAGAGAGAGAGAAATACAAAGACAGAAACTCTGACAGGAAGACCGGTAGACAGGGACAGAAAGAGGCGGGGGACAGAAAAAAAAGAGATGGAGAAAGACAGAGAGATACACAGATAAAGAGAAACAAGAGATAAAAGGCAGGTAGTTAGACTGAGTAAGAGAGATATACAAAAACAGAGCGAAGGGGATGGGGAGGGGTCACACACACACACACACACACACACACACACACACACACACACACACACACACACACACGCGCGCGCGCGCGCGCGCGCGTTTCTTGTAACACTCACTCACTCTCTCTCTCTCTCTCTCTCTGTGTCTCTCTATCTCTCTCTCTCTCTCTCTCTCTCTCTCTCTCTCTCTCTCTCTCTCTCTCTCTCTCTCTCTCTCTCTCTCTCTCTTTTCCCTTTTTAATTTTTTTTTTTGATGATGTTAAAAATTTGCTGTTTTTGATGCTAGAGTCTACTCATCGACACGATGAAAAGACTGTAAATAAAATAGCTAGCAAACACACACACACACACACACACACACACACACACACACACACACACACACACACACACACACACACACACCACGCATGCACACACACACACACACACACACACACACACACACACACACACACACACACACACACACACATATATATATATATATATCAGAGAGAGAAGAGAGAGAGAGAGAGAGAGAGAGAGAGAGAGAGAGAGAGAGAGAGAGAGGCATGTGAGCAGAAAGACAAATAGACAGACAAAGAATAAATGTGTGCCTTTGTTGTGTGTGTGTGTGTGTGTGTGTGTGTGTGTGTGTGTGTGTGTGTGTGTGTGTGTGTGTGTGTGTGTGTGTGTGTGTTGTTAGAGCGAGAGAGAGAGAGAGAGATGGGACGCAGATGGCAAAGCCCCTCTTCTGTCATGTTCACTCATTCTATGAACAAGCAAAACAAATGAAGGGAATTTCCATTCCAAATGTCGGCTGTAGGGCCCGGTGGAACCTCTAAAGGCATTGTCCTGTCTGGTCATCGGTAGTGAATGAATCCCCCGGTTCTCCCAAGAAGGCGAAAAAGGCTGACTGGGTTACCGCCACATCCTGCCACAGCGAGGCAACGAAGCATTCTCTCCCCTTACCACCCCCGCACCCCCCATCTCAGCCTCCTCTCCACCTCTCTCTCTCTCTCTCTCTCTCTCTCTCTCTCTCTCTCTCTCTCTCTCTCTCATCTGTTCTCTTCTCTTCATTTCTCTTGTGTTCTCTTCTCTCTCTGGTCTAAATGCTGAAATGGGACGTTTTTATTTATGTACCATGGATATTTTTGTTAACGAATACTCGTTTTTTCGGTTTGTCTGTCTTTCTGTCTGTCTGTTTGTTGTCGCTCTGAGTATGATTCAATTCGATTTTTTTTTATTCTTTTCCTGCCTCCAAAAACCATGATTTAGTTGCTATTTTTGCAATTTAACGTAGTTAAATTTGGAAATGAAATGAGGCAGGGAACAGTAAACAATAAACAGTAAACAAGTGGGGCAACTTTTGCTCCCATAAGAAAACCTAACACAGAGTAACTTTTATTCAAGATTGGCACAGCCTTTTAAACTTGAGTGAAGTCAAACAAAAGTCAAACAAATACAAAGACGAACAATCTAGTAGTGGGGGGAAAAACAAGCGCAGGACAACAACTCAACTGTCTTCATAGTAATGACTTGGCAAAGACCTGGACTTCAGGAGGGGGGGGGGGGGGGGGGGGACGTGAATATGGAGAAACTGGGAACATGAAAATAAGAAAATATGTTACAGATCTTTGTATTTGTTTGACTTTATTCAAGTTTGAAAGGCTGTGCCAATCTTGAATAAAAGTTACTCCGTGTTAGTTTTTCTTATGGGAGCAAATGTTACCCCACTTGTTTACTGTTTTATCGTTAAATTTTGTTGCAGAGGCAAATAAGATTTTTTTTTTGTCAAAACATAAAAAACGAAGACTATGATTTAAGTAATATCGATTGCTTTTGGGGGAAAAGGGGGTTGATAACGAGTTGAAAATGGATAAGTAAAACAAAAATAAAAATAAATTTAAAGCACTTAAACGGAATAGTGTGTCGCTTTTTCACAGCTGTTCGTCTGTGAAATAGTGTGTCGCTTTCTGGGTCTCTCTCTCGTCTCTCTCTCTCTCTCTCATTCTCTCTCTCTCTCTCTCTCTCTCTCTCTCTCTCTCTCTCTCTCTCTCTCTCTCTCTCTCTCTCTCTAACGCATACTCCCTGTCTGTGTGTGTATCTCTCTCTCATTCTATGTGTGTTGATGGGAACGAGGGAGGGGACAGTGTGGGGGATGGGGGGGCA
>JADBJO010000848.1:95000-100000 GCA_016801955.1 Conus betulinus
TCAGAAACAGACGCAGGCCGGCCAGCCAGCAAAGAGAAAGACTGAGGGACAGACAGACAGACAGGGAGGACCGGCAGACAGGCAAACTGACTGGGACACAAAGAGACGGGAGATGGAAAAGAAGAGGCAGAGAGATACACAGATAGAGACATAAAAACAGAGAGATAAAGCCACCTTGGCAGGTTAGGGTGAGTGAGAGATAGAAAGGACACCCAGACAGAGAACAGGGTTGGAGGGCGAGAGAGAGAGAGAGAGAGACAGACACACAGACAGACGACAGACAGACAGACAGAGGAAGAGAGGCGAGGTGCAGGAGGCCAGGATGGGGTGTGGGGCGTGTAAAAGGGGAGAGAATGCTTCGTTGCCTTCGCTGTGGCAGGATGTCGCGGTAACCCAGTCAACCCCAGTCAGATGTTTTTTTTTTTTTTTTCCCCCTTTTGCCTTCTTGGGAGAAACGCGGGGATTCATTCAACTACCGATGACCAGACAACACCAATGCCTTTAGAGTTTCCATCGGGCCCTTCAGCCGACATTTTGGAATGGAAAATTCCCCTTCATTTGTTTTGCTTGTTTCATAGAATGAGTGAACATGACAAAAAGGGGCTTTGCCATCTGCGTCATATCTCTCTCTCTCCTCCTCGCTCTCGTCTCGCTCTCTCTCCTCTCGCTCCTCTCTCCTCTCTCTCACCTCGCCTCTCTCTCTCTTCTCTCCTCTCTCTCTCTCTCTCTCCTCTCATCTCGCTGGCTCGGTCGCTCGCTCTTGTTCTCGCTTTCGTTCTCCTCAAGCAAATAAATACACATACACACACAATCACACACACATTGCATACGCATGCACACACCACACACACACACACACACACACACACACACACACACACACATATATATATATATAGAGAGAGAGAGAGATAGAGATACAGACAGACAGACAGACAGACAGAAGACAGAGAGAACACAAGACACACACATGCGCAAAACATTTGCACAGAGATACACACAGAATTCTCTGTTTGTCCTTGCAATCACTTTCTGTTATTCTTTCTTCCCTTTCTTTGCCTGATGCCTCCCTGCCCGACCTCTCTCTCTCTGCTCTCTCTCTCTCTCCCTCTCCCTCTCCTCCTCCTCTCTCTCTCTGTCCTTTCGATCTGCTCCTTGTCCTTTGAGTGAGAAATGTTGAAACTGGAACTGGAAGGGTGATTCAAACACACACCACACACACACACACACACACACACACACACACACACACACACACACACACACACACACACACACGCACACACTCCCTCCATGTTTTGGTGTGTCATGAAGGTTTTGGGGAAATGAACGTCCCGTTCGTTTCGTTTTGTTGTTTGTTTTGCTACCCTGTTCTCTTATCGCCTTGAGATTCAGGTCCGAGCCACAGTTTACGAATTAGGTCCCTAATTACTATCTCTGAAAGCTTTATTACACTCTCAAAGCTGTAGGTCACATCTCCCAGAACATCAACCCTCCTTTTAAAACGCATTTCATTCAGCACACTCTAAGCAGCCCTTGAGACAAACCGTGCCCCCACTTTGTTGTTTTTTAGACAGCCCCAGTAGTTGGTTTACTCCTTTGTGTACAAGTACAGTTGACAAGACTCTCCCCCCCCCCACCCCCACCCCACCCCCCCCCCACCCCCACCAACACCCCCCTCCCCCCCCCCCCCTCCACCCCCCCCCCCACCCCCCCCCCCACTCCCCCCCCCCCTCCCCCCCCCCCCCCCCCCCCCCCTTCCCCCCCCCCCCCCCCCCCCCCCCCTTCCCCAACACCCCCCCCCCCCCCCCCCCCCCCCCCCCCCCCCCCCCCCCCCCGTCGTGTAGAAGGGCTTTTTACTTCCAAATCCCTGTGCCACAACAAAAAGCGTAGGAACACAAACAGTCCACATGTCATGCGCATTTCCACTTTTCTTGTTTACATCTAACATTGAACTGATGTATCAAAACAACACTTCGAAGGGCGAAGTCTTCTTTTTCATATTCAAAAAATCCTTTTCTAACAGAAGCAGGGCGATTTTCATGTATTCAAACTGTGATGATGTTGCTATACTTTACCGTAACCCCAGAACTCGGACCTGAATTTTATTCAGCCTGAGGTTAACGTGAAAGTTTTTTTTGTTATTGTTGTTGTTGCTGTTGGTTTCCTGTCCCTGTTTCCGAAGGCCATGATTGAGTTGCTGTCTCTGCCGTTTGGAAATGAAATCATAACATCGTTCGTTGAATTTTGCAGGTGGGGGGGGGGGGGGGGGGGGGTGTCACACACGAGAAAAGAAAACGGTCATATGAGCAACATCGATTGCTGTAGGGGGGAGAAAAAGGGTTGATGGAAGAAAAACGTTCAAAATGCAAATAAATGAATAGATAAAAGAAAAACATATAACAGCACCAGGAAAATGGATCTTGATATCGGTTTTTTCTCTTATTCTCTCTATGACCTTTTGTTTCTCTATCTGAAATCATTTTTCTCATCTGCTGTCTGTCTGTCGTCTGTCTCGCTCTCGACTCTCTCTCTCTCTCGACTCTCTCTCTTCTCTCTCTCTCACCTCTCTCCTCCCTATCCCCCTCTCTCTCTCTCCATGTCTATCTCACTCTCTCCTTCTCTCCACCTCTTATCCCTCCCTCTCTCGCACCCTTCTCGCTCTCTCTCTCTCTCTCTCTCGCTTTCTCTCTGAGCGCATGCGCATGTCAGAGGGTATTGTTGGTCTGTGTTATGCTGCATGTGTTGTGATGATACGTTTACATTATTTGAGAAGTTCGCAGTGTGTGTATGTGTGTGTGCATGTGCGTGCGTGTATGAAATGCGTGCGTGCGTGCATCGAATGCATGTGTGCGTTGCATGTGGTGTGGCCGTATGTCTGTGTGTGTGGCATCCATACAGGTACAGGCAGTCAACGACCGCCGGGACGGGCGATGAGAGTGCTCTTCTGACCATCAAGCCACAGGCGAAGTCTTCTTTTTCATATTCAAAAAATCCTTTTCTAACAGAAGCAGGGCGATTTTCATGTATTCAAACTGTGATGATGTTGCTACTACTTTACCGTAACCCCAGAACTCGGACCTGAATTTTATTCAGCCTGAGGTAACGTGAAGTTTTTTTTTGTTATTGTTGTTGTTGCTGTTGTTTTCCTGTCCCTGTTTCCGAAGGCCATGATTGAGTTGCTGTCTCTGCCGTTTGGAAATGAAATCATAACATCGTTCGTTGAATTTGGTTGCAGGTGGGGGGGGGGGGGGGTGGTCACACGAGAAAAGAAAACGGTCATATGAGCAACATCGATTGCTGTAGGGGGAGGGAGAGAAAAAGGGTTGATGAAGAAAAACGTTCAAAATGAATAAATGAATAGATAAAAGAAAACATATAACAGCACCAGGAAAATGGAATCTTGATATCGGTTTTTTCTATTTCTCTCTCTGACCTTTTTGTTTCTCTATCTGAAATCATTTTCTCATTGCTGTCTGTCTGTCTGTCTGTCTCGCTTGCTCTCTCTCTCTCTCTCTCTCTCTCTCTCTCTCTCTCCTCTCTCTCTCTCTCTCTCCCTCTCCCCTCCCTCTCCCCCTCTCTCTCTCCCTGTCCTCTCTCTCTCTCCTCTCTCTCTCTCCCTCTCTCTCTCTCCCTCCCTCTCTCTCACCCTCTCGCTCTCTCTCTCTCTCTCTCTCGCTTCTCTCTCTGCGCGCATGCGCATGTCCTGAGTGTATTTGTGTCTGTGTTTATGTGCATGTGTTGTGATGATACGTTTTACATTTATTTGAGACGTTCGCATGTGTGTGTATGTGTGTGTGCATGTGCGTGCGTGTATGCATGCGTGCGTGCGTGCATGCATGCATGTGTGCGTGCATGTGTGTGCGTATGTCTGTGTGTGTGGCATCCATACAGGTACAGGCAGTCAACGACGCCGGGACGGGCGATGCGAGTGCTCTTCTGACCATCACCACAGAAGACGATAGTAAGTTCAAACACTCGTGCACGCTTGCGTACACAAGCAAGCACACACGCGCGCGCACACACACACACACACACACACACACACACACACACACACACACACACACACACACACACCACACACACACACACATACCACACACACACATACACGCACGCACGCACATAATTAGTCACACACACACACACACACACACACACACACACACACACACACACACACACACACCGGGAGAGAGAGAGATGAATGCACACACGTGCATTATGATGATGATGATGATGATGATGATGATGATGTCATCATCTGTATTATCATCATCATCGTCATCTTCATAGTCATCATCATCAATCATCATCATCATCGTCATCATCACCATCATCATCATCATCATCATCATCATCATCATCCCTATCATGATTATGATGATCATTATTGCAATGTTCGCAGTCCCCGGCAAGGTGAAGACGCTGCGAAACGTCACCCGAACAGAGCACACCATCGGACTGAAGTGGATGGCCCCCAATTCTTCAGGCGGCGGCAAGATTCTGCATTACACGGTGAGGAGGGGAGCGAGGGATTGGCCGATGGATGGATGGGTGGGTGGGTGGATGGATTGGCTGACTGACAGATGGACGGACAGGTGGATTGTATGGGTGGATGGACTGACTGATGCGTGAGAGGATGGATGGGTGGTGGGCTGGTTTGTTGCTGTGTATGTGAGAGAGATGGATTGACTGATGGATGGGTAGGGGATGGGTGGACTGATGTATATAAATAGATGAATCCTGTGTCTTTTTTTTTCCCTTCTTCTCTTCATTCCAGCGCTATGTGTAGAGTTTGTTTTATTTGTGTTCTTGTTTTTCCCTCTTCAACATTCCAGATTGAGTGCTCTGTGTATGTGTTTAGTGATATCTATCCTTTTTCTTCCACATTCCAGAATGAGTGTTGTTTGTTGAATTATCTGATCCTTTGGTTTCTTTCTCATTTAATTATCTTCGGGTGTTTTTTTTTTAAATTTTTTTTCTTCCTCATTCTA
>JADBJO010000848.1:102500-105000 GCA_016801955.1 Conus betulinus
TGTTGGAAGTTGTGTCTTCTTGTTCTTCTTGTTCTTGTTCTTCTTTCTCTTCTTTCTTCTTCTCCTCTTCTTCTTCTTTTTGTTCTTCTTCTTGTAGAATAGATGTTTTGGCCGTGTTTCTGTTTTCTGTTGTGTCTTCTTGTTCCTCTTCTTGTTGTTCTTCTTGCTTCTTCTTGTCTTCTTCTTGCTTAGAATTTGTTTTTCCCTGAAGTTTTTCTCTCGGTTGGTCTTGTTCGGGATAGAGTTTTCGCTCTTTCTGCTCCATTTTTTTCTTCTTCTTCTTTCTTCTTCTTCTTCTTCTCTTCTTCTTCTTCTTCTTGTAGAATGTTTGTTGGCCTTGTTTCTGTTTTTGGAAGTTGTGTCTTCTTCTTGTTCTTCGTTCTTCTTCTTTCTTCTTTCTTCTTCTTGTAGAAATGTTTCTTGTTTCTTTCCTTCTTTTTTCTTGCTTTTTCTTCTTCTTAGAATGTCTTTTCTTCCTTCTTCTTCTTCTTGTTGTTTTCTGTTTCTGTTTTGAAGTTGTGTCTTCTTGTTCTTCTTGTTTCTTCTTCTTCTTCTTCTTCTTCTTCTCTTTCTTCTTCTTCCTTCGTCTTCTCTTCTTTCTGCCTCTTCTCTCCTTCTTCTCGCTCCATTCCTCTTCCTCTTTTCTCCTGCTCCTCTTCTCTCCTCTTCTTCTCTTCTCTTCGTCCTCTTCCTTCTTCTTTCGCTCCTCTCTCCTATCCTGCTCCTGCTCCTCCTCCCCTTCCTCCTCCTTCTCGTTCTTCTTCTTTCGCTCCTCTCCTCTTCCTGCTCTCTGCTCCTCCTCCTCCTCTCCTTTGTCCTCCTCCTCTTCCTTCTCCTTCTTCTTTCTGCTCCTCCTCTCCTCCCGCTCCTCCGCCTCCTTTTCCTCCTCTTCCTGCTCCTGCTCCCCTCCTCCTCTCCTCTCCTTCGTTCGCTTCGTCCTTCTAAACTTGCCCTTCTACCTTTCCTCCTACTGCTGCTGTTTTCCCTATCTTTTCCTCTGCTTCTCCTCTCCCCCCCCCCCCCCCCTCCTCCTTCCTCCTTCCTTCTTCCTTTTTCATTCATCCCCCCCCCTTTTCTCTCCCACTTTCTTTATCTTTTTTCTTACTCTTTGTTCTTCTTTCTTTCACTTTTTATTTTCTTCTCGATCGGCTGTTTTGATATCCAATAATCCCATGTTCATTTCACGATTGCATAAACTTGTATTCCAATTTCACCGTCTCTTTTGTTGGGTGCTTGCTTATGTGGTCGGGGCATTTCATACAAGCTGTGAGCAAATGAAAAACAAACAAACAAACAAACTAACAAGCATACAGAATAAAAAGAAAAAAATAAAAACGCATCACCATGAAGAACAGTTGATATGAAATCAAGATGGCGGACCGATTCTGTATGTTTGCTCGGGCAGAATATGGCTTATTAACTTTGTATTTATGTTTTGTTGTGGCTGTTGAATTTGTTTTGTTCTTGTGGATTGTTTTCTTGTCTTTCGATTCTCTTGTATGAATAGGAAGTGTATTCAAAGTAACGTGGGTACGATGTCTGCGCATGCTTCGACGAAGTGATCGCTTCGTTTCAGCCAGAGTGCCCAAATCATTTGCTGTAAAAGCTATGTTATGTGGATAACTTTTCAAATATTTATACGATTCAGTTACATGATGGGCGTATCGTAGCGTTACCTTGTGAAACGGAGAGACAAGTTGCTGCTGCTGCCGCTCTCTCGCTCTCTCGCTCTCTCTCTCTCTCTCTCCTCTCTCTCTCTCTCTCTCTCTCTCTCTCTCTCTCTCTCTCTCTCTCTCCTCTCTTTCTTTCGATCGAGTAGACTTTTGTGTGTCTCGTTTAGAATATGTATGTGTCGTATGTCAAAGAAGTTGAAATGAAATCTAATGCCTTCGGTGCACTAGTTATCTATCATAATTCAGAAAATGTGTCCTTTCTGACTTCCTGTCTTTAAAGGCATCGTTCTTCTTGTTTTGTGTGGAAGATGATGTGGATTATACACACATGACGCTTTCACACTGTCATATTATATTGTCATTGCCAAAAGAAGTCTTTGGTGGATTACACATTTCTGAGAAAGGAGGTGAATACCATGGTGGGGTCTGTTAGTTTTCTCTTTTGGATGTTGTAATGTCTGTCTGTCTCTGTTTTTGTGTACGGGCATATGCCGTGCCAGGGCGATTGGTCAAATTCTGTAAACGACCTGATTGGTAGAAATGAAAAACGACGTTCACATGTAGGCTGAGAACGTAGCAGCTGCAATTTTTTTTTTCAAAGAACGTTTTGGCTCCGCAGTCACCCTGTTCGATAAACAGCTGCCAGGCACCCTCGGCAATGGGTTGTCTTTTTCAAGCGCACAGATGATGCCGTTCTCAAGGGCTCTGTTGTGCCAAGTTTTGCAGACTGGAAGACCTCACCGTCAGAGGCACTTGTGTAGAGAAAGTTTCTGTAGGTCAAGGAATGAGACTCTCAGCCTGGATTGGTTGACGGGGTGGGGTTGGGC
>JADBJO010000848.1:110000-127500 GCA_016801955.1 Conus betulinus
CACACATCTGCAGTCTGCGCCTCCGCTGGAATTTTTTTTTTTTTCAATTTGTCTGGCACTGTCTGGTGAAATAGATGTCATTTCTCTTGTCTTCCTTTCTCCTCTTCGAACATTTTATTCTTTTTTGTGTGTGTGTGTGTGTGTGTGTTTATTTTTTGCTTTTTTGGCAAGTGTATGTTCTTTTTCCCATGCAACTGTTGTAGAGTTACTGAAATTTTATGTTTAGAGTGGTATGGGGGTAGGCAGGTTGTGGGGAGAGTAGATGGGAGGTCAGGGATTAAGCTGTAGGCTGTTAGGGGAAAGGCTGTTGGATTATTCCTGTTTGACCCTCATTCCATTCGTGTGAGGCCTTTAAAGATGGATAATGCCCTGACAGTATTCGCAAAGGACACATCAAAAGGAGAGATACATTGCCAGTGCGTCTGTCTGTCATTTGTTTTTGTTTTTTTTTTTTTGTTTTGTTTTTTCTCTTTCTTTCCATTTGCCTTGGCACTTTTTTCTTGTCCTTCTTACGAAGGAGATTCCGAAGAAACCTTTGTGGCAAAAGCCCGACTTTTTTTTTTAATTATTGAATTTGTCCTTGTGGGAAAGGGCGTTGAACTCTTTTTAACCTCTGTTTTATCTCTTAGCATCTCTTGATTTTGATCCAGAGTGGCGCGCAACAGGCGATGCGGGTGCTACGAAAGAATATGGACTGTGAATCGTGTGTGTGCGTTCGTGCGTGTGTGTGTGCGTGCGCGCGCGCGTGCGTGTGTGTGTGTGGCATTGATAAAACGCTGCAAGAACAAACAGACGCTACTTCCCTTGAAGTCAGCCTTCACGTAGCCTCAACACAGAAGGAACCAGACAGCCTCATTCTGTCAGAGAGGTGACGCTGGATGGTGAGAGAGGGGCATGCGGAGGAGAGGGGATTAGATGTGTAAGGTGAAGGGCCCGGGGAGTGGAATGAGAAAAGCAGACAAAGAGCGGCAAGGAGAGGGTGAAGGTACAGAGCACAAACTGCATCAGGACGGAGGATGGACCGGCTTATTGATGGAAACGCACGTCGTTTTATTGTCGGTGTTCTCTCTTTTCTGTCATCGGTGGCGATCCATCACGAGAGGAACGGACGGGTTCCGCTTCACTCTTTTCCTGTTAGTTTGTCTCTGAGGCTACTAATGGTGTGTGTGTGTGTGGGGGGGGGGGGGGGGGGGGGAGAAAACACTGAATAGAACGAAACAGGGACAATAATGTCCAGTTTCTTTAGTACCCCTACATTTCTCCCAGTCCTTCGCTTTAGACACTTTTTTTGGGTTCACTGTTCTTTCTGTATTCAGTAACCCACCCTTTTGTCTTTAACTTCTTTCCGTCCATTACTAACGTATGGTTTGTCTCCTTTTTTTCCTTTTTCAATGTAGCAGAGTTTAGTAGTATGACTCATTTCTCTGACACCCAACATGTCGACCATGGGTGATGTTATCTTCCTCAGAAGAGCTGGGTAACCATACGTATAGATTTGCGTCTTGGTAAAACAGGAGATGATCGACAGGGGATGCCTGTACAGCCAATGATAACAGATGGTAATGTGCGAGGAGTGAGGATGAGAGGAAAAGTGATCTACGATGTTCTATAACATTCTCCCAGAACTCATCTTTTTCAGGGTCTGTACTGGTCTCTCAAGGAAATAAGCAATAGAGTGGCAGGTGCTGCACTCCCATTCTCGGCAATCTCCACTTCGTCGCCACCTTACGAACTTTTTCCATTTGTCTGGCACCGTTCCTGGTGGTGTGAAGTAGATCATTGACGCTTGTCACAACAACCGCGTGCCCCAACCCAGTTTCATCCTCCTTCCCTCCCCCCCCCCCCCCCCCCCCCCTCCTCTCTCTCCAACCGCCTTCCCTCTGCCATCACGTGGTACCTCTTCTCCCGTCTGGTAGGCGGTGTGTGCGTTTCATCTCACGGTTATCTGAAGGTTGTGGAGAGGGAGAGCGTCACGGTCAAAGTGGATGGTAGAGAAGGGAACAACAGGTGAACGTTGGAAATTCCACTTGATGCCACGGTTTATCGTGACAGAAGTAGCCCGGACTGCAAGTCTCAAGTCCTTCTTGAAGGGAAGGGTTGCATCGCTAATACACCATTTTATACATTAATTCGTTCGTTTCTTAAGGGTTTTTTTTTCTATCCCCATTTCTTCACTTCACAAGGCTCTAAGGCTAAACATATTCTTTTTTCACCTTTGCTGGAGTTCAGTTGAATTCACTATTTTAATGAAAACAGTATTCATCATCGATTTCCTTGTCCCTCCTCACAGAGGCCAAATGATGCAGCCACACATGGAGATGATACCGAGGTGCTGAAAGGGAAGACTGTGACCAAGCAGAGAAAGGGAAAGAATGATGCAAGTGTGGAGATGTATGCAGAGGAGGGTGGAAAGGAGGATGTTGGTGGGAAATGTGAGAGTTGTGATATCTCCGGTGACCCATACAAGACCTTGCTTTTCTCATCTTCTGTGGCCGTTCATCATGGAGAGAGCGATGAGTTCAGCCCCCTCCCCCCTACACCAGTTTCACCACTGTGCACCCTTGCTGTTCACTGTTTCTTTCATTCTTCATTCATTAACTTTTTTCTTTCTTTTTTTATTCCCCCACCATGTCTGTTTGTATAGTTTTTTCCTTTCTCTTTGCTAATAAAATAACTCTCTATTTTGCATATGCAATGGGGTTTAATGAAGTTGACATGCGCACCAGCCCCCGTAGCGAAGTGGTTAGCGTCGCGGACTCCTGGCTTATAGTTCGTGGGTTCGATTCCCATCAGAGCCATGTGGGATTTTTCTGCCCCGACTGGCACCTACCCAGAGTTCAGTTTGCTACGGGCTCGATCGGGAAGACTGGGACACACAGTGGAGTTTCATCCACTAAATGAATGCGTCCCTGAGAGTGTTGCTCAAATTTCCTAACACTGCAGGTGTCTGTATCTCTCGGGCCTGGTTGACGCTTGATCAGTATGAAAGTACAGTAAGCGCAGAGTGCAGCCCTGTCATGTAGCCTCGGACCGGAATGGAAATCCGTAGCATCATCTTCATCATCCTCATGTTCATCGATCCGCATTGAAAAAAGTCTCGAATTTCTACGGCCCTTCTTGCCCTGCTCTCGTGGAGACCTCAGTTTCGATGTCCTCTCCACGTCTATGGCCTTGATTTGGTTCCGTCACGTCACTAGTATTGGCAAGTTCATGGGGGCTGTCGTTGGACGGACGTGGTGGTGCCCTCCAGTGGGTGAGCTCACTCACGCCGGCTCCGCGACAGTGCAGTTATTGCCGTAAGAAAGGGGCTTAGTAGGTGGTGTCCTGCGTATGTGGATCAGAACAAGCACCACTGAACACCACCGAAGTGACTCGGCAGCAGTGCAGTGTCGCCTCCGGTGGGTTGCCTCTTGAATGCTTGACATAGACAGCTCCCTGTGGATTGTCGGCGTTGGGGCTGCCTGCGGTGGGACGGGCCGGATCGTGTTTGTGGACAGGGGATCGGAATGAGGGGCGTGGGTGCAATGCCACTGAGATGGTACAGAAGATAAGACAGCAAAAAAAAGTTGACATAAAACTGTGAGCCCAGCACGTGGGCTTAATATCAGATTTTCGTATATGTGGATGTAAAAATACCCACACGCTTTTCACACCACAGTAAATGGCATTAGACAGCCAGCTGAGACGTTGGTGTAGAATGGCCGCAGGGTCAATGTTTCTTCCCGAGGATCACCATACCTTGAGCACAGCAGTATGGAAGGCAGAGCTCAGCCCTTTTCTTCCACAGCCTTTCACTAACCTGAACTGATTCAGGTACCTGTTTGATTGCTGCATGAGAGAGAGAGAGAGAGAGAGAGAGAGAGAGAGAGAGAGAGAGAGAGTTTCAAGCTATTAAAATCCAACCCTTGAGTCGCTCGAACTCACAACTGTAAACTCCGCTGCCCAACGTTCTCACCATGTGACATGTGGGAGGACTGAAGGGGGAGGGGAGTTGGAGGGGGAGTGAATCAGTTGCCCGTAAACAGTCTCCAAGAACGTGGCTGTCCGGAGATCGGCACTTGTCCACCAAGGAGAAAGTAGCACGTGCAGATGTTTCACTCCTGCACTACTCTTCAGTCTGCAGTCTGTGCCACTGTTGGAACTTTCTGTTAATCTGTCTGGCACCTGCCTCTGACAGAGCGAAGGGGGTTGTCGTCATAGGTCTGATTGTCTCTCTCTCTTTCCCCTGTCCCTCCCCTGGCGTCCATTTCCCTTTCTATTTCATCTAGTTGTAAATTTGGGGGAGAGAATGGGTGGGGAGGAGGATTCTTCATGCATCTATTCTAAAGTTTCTGGAAGTTTTAGTGACTTGCGGAGGCTGCGTGGGAGATGAGGCTGGGTGGGTGGGTGGATGGCAGGAGAGAGGAAAGGAATTTGTTAATCCTTGCGGTGATAGACACGAAGGTCGTTCTAGTGTGAACATGCTCTATCTGTGTCAGCCTTACCACTGACCGTGTGTCCCGTGCCATTTGTCAAGAGGAGGGATAAGTTGCCAGCTTATGTTTTCATTCATTCGTTTGTTTGTAAGTGAATCCCTTCATTCTTTTTTTCTACTGTTCTCCTTTCATTTTTTTTCTTCGTTTTCGTTTTTTCAGTCTTTCTGTAATCCTCTTTGCTGTAACACATTTCTGTTCTTTTCTAAACACGCTTGACTCCCTATTCCTCGCCATTCCTCATCCGCTCCCAGGGTCGTCTGTAAATCTCCTCTGAAAGAGATGATACTGAACAGGCAAGAGAAAAGGGCTGAAGAAGAGCAGACAGAATGGAAACAGATGATAGAGAGAGCGGGTGGGCTGTGTGAGTGTGGGCAATAGTGGAAACGTTTGAGTTATAACGTCGTTGGTGACCAGTTCAACATCTTGCCATTCCCATCGTCCTTGGCCATTCACCAGGGTGACGGCGTTACGTTCAGCTGTCACCGCCGCGCCATGCTTCTTCTGCCTTATCATCCCTGCATCTCTTCCGGCACTGTTCTTTCATCATGTGTTCAGTCAGTCACGGTCAGCAAGTCTTTCAGTCTGTCCTTTTTTTTCTCCTTCATTCTTTCTTTCTTCCCCTCTTCTGTAACTTATTTTTCTGTTCTTTTTTCCTGGGATATTTTTTTTTTACATCAAATTCGTCACCATTCCTTATCAACATTCAAGGTATTTGTACATTCTCCATTCTCTGATGCAAATTACCCTGAGGTGGCGGTAGAAGAGCGCCAAGAGGAGCAGACAGACGAAGGGGAACAGGTGCATAGAGGTAAGAGTATGGGTGGTTGAGAAAGCGGGGTCATGAGTTATATTGTCATCGTGCCATGTCGGAAAGGTTGACTTTTCGTTTTCTGTGGCCATTGATCAAGGGGAGAGCAATATGCTCATCTGTTCCAGTCCCACAACGCCTCACCTAGTTCGCCATCTATTCGCCTCTGCAGGCAATTTTTTTTATCTGCACGCATGCATCCATTCAGCTGTTTGTACCCTCAGCGTTCTTTTTCCTCCATATTTCTGTTTTGTTAATTTCTATACTTTTTTTCTTTCCTGTGTAATATGGAATATGGGGGGGGGGGGGGGGGGGGGTTAGAACTGACACTCCTGTCTGAGACCCAAATGTGTATATGATGCTAAATTTCTTAACCAAATGGGGAACACCCATACCCGTAGAGTATCCCACCGTTCAAAGGAGCAGCAAATGACAAAAGAAAACGGTCAGCGACAAGGGCTGCCGATGTGTGAGCGGGACCAGACTGCTGAAGTCCAGCAACGTTCTCCAGTCACTTTGTGTTATGGAAACAGGACACTCATTGATCAAGGGGAAAAAAGGCATTACATGCAGACTCCACCGCTCCATTGTCCATAGTCTTGACCTCTGCTGGGACTCTTTCGATACGTCTGGCGCCTTTTGTGGTGGTGTCAGGTAGGCAGTCGAGACTTACCAGTACCCGTCTCTTTTGGTGGACCCCCTGCGGGGCTTTAATTTCTGTTTCTACTTCATCCAGCTGTGTGGTGTTGTACGCTTTTGTTGTGGATGTTTTAGTGGCTGGGGGGAAGGGGGAGGAAAGGTGTGGGGGAATGTTGAAGGGTTTGGGTGGGTTGGAAGAAGACAAGGAAAGGAACCCCCATTCTTTCCATGCGCGCTTTAAGTTATGGGTACAGAGGTCTTTCCAGTCAGAAACAGACTCTTTATGGGTTAGGCCTTTCAGTTAGATACGACGCCAACGGTAAGTGTCGCACGGTTCATCGAAGCGAAGGGTTAGTTGCTGGTTCACCAGTTGTTTTCATTCATTCGTTTTGTTTTGTTTCTCTCTTTTTTTATTATTGTTTGTTTCCTGTTGTGTGCGTCCATCTGTACAATCTGAAATGGACAGTCGCCGTTTGTCTGAATCCTCCTGTCGTCGTTAAATCTCCTCTTATGACACATCGCTTGTGGGTGCTTTCTCGCGTGATCAGTCTCTATTGTTGGAGGTTTATAAGTCACGATCATACAATGTCATTGAAGAGAGTGTTTCGTCGTTTGATTTATTCACGCAGTGATAAACGTCAAGACTAGTGATAGTCAGTGTTCTGTCCACCTTAGCTGTCAATGTATCTGCCAATCTTTGAATTCTGAGTCATGCATCAACAAGACAGATTCATTACCTTTGCATTTTGCTTTTATCTATTCGTTTGTTTGTTTATTCGTTTGTTCATTCATTCATTATGTCTTTCTTTTCGTGTCATTGTTTGTTTCTTTCCATTTACTGGGATATAGACTTCTTATCTTAGTTTTCACAGTCCGCAGTGAAATCTGGTCAAAGTCATCAGTACCTACAAGTTCATGGGTACTGTCATTGGATGGATATACAGGCTCTGGAGAGATGAGGGACTGTGCTGTAACTAGGCAATTATTGTGGTCAGCAAGGTGTTCGGCAGGTGGTGTAAGTTGGATCAGGACAGATTCTACCGAACAGAGGGAAGTCGGCAGCAGTGCGGTGTCTCCTCTGGTGAGTTGCAGCATGATGATCTAGTACTGATCGCTCCCTGATGCTGGCCGGGGCCGCAGAAGGATGAACTTTAGTGAAGCTGTACGTGGGGTCGCCAGAGTTAGCTTCGTGGGAGAAGAACCGCTGAAAATACAAAGATAGAACAGCAGCAGACAGACAGACAGACAGACAGAGAGACAGGCAGATAGAAAGAGAGAGACAGATGGAGGGAGGGAGGAAGAGAGAGGAAGAGAGACAGGCAGACAGACAGACGGAGGCGAAGAGAGAGACAGACAGACAGAGAGGGAGAGAGAGACGCAGACGTATAGGCCATAGCCCCTTAGAAGGGGGTAAATACGTATCAAACCGCGCAGTTTAACTCATTTAACCAGACTAACACATAACTGCTATCTTAACGCATCATTCCACATTCTAAACGCTTTATGCAAATGCTAAGCGAACTGTTTAATGGTGTTTTCATTCAATGATGACATTAACATAATCAGTTTGAAGAGGTTTTTTTTTTTTCAAGTACTTATGTTGGATTAATTGCTGTCTAACAACTTGTAGTTCAGGACAACTGAGAACAAAAGAGAGAGAGAGAGAGAGAGAGAGAGAGAGAGAGAGAGAGAGAGAGAGAGAGAGAGAGAGGATACACGAATAGAATGGCGACAGGCAGCAGAGGGGTGTGTTGAGTGGGTTGGTAGGGGGGTGTCGGTGGTGGAAACGTGAGTTATGGTACCGCAGGTGACCCTTCAGGCCCTTGCCTTTCCCAGGGTCTGTGGCTAGTCATCAAGGAGACGGCGGTACTTTCAGATGTACCATACGTACCCCTCCGTTTTCACTATTCACGCGCTATTTACTGGAATTTGCCAGTCCATGTTGTTTGGGGTACCGTTTCTAGAAGGCACAGCCCAGGCCATCCGTGTTGCTCTAAGAACTTGTTTTGACACTTTGTCACCACCACCGTCCTTTCTGTTTACGTTGGAGTTTTCCCCCCTTTTGTTGGGTTTACTAGTAAATAAAGCAGTTTTTTATTTATCAGTTCATGTGTGGCATTTAGTATCCGATATTGCACTGGCCAGCAGTTATTCATCCATTCATTCATTCATTCATTCATCCATCCATCATTCATCTAATTTATTTTTGTTTTGTCTACAGTCACAAAGCCTGTTTTGTTTCATAAGTGTGTACGTGCGCGCGCGCGCGCGCGCGCGTGCGTGATATGTGTTTTGGTCTGTCTGTTGATTTCACTGAAGCTTTTTTTTTTCTCTAACTTGCATGGGAGATTTAGCAGAGCCCCGTTCTCTCTCTCCCACCCCAACGCTCCCCCAACGCTGACAGTTTAAAAAAAAAAGATAGTGCAGAATAATCCTAGCACCCATGCTTTCTCTCCGTTCTCATGCAGCGATTCGGATTCACTCGAGTATTCTGAACTTTTAACAAGCTTAGCTTGGCAGGTGAGGACGGGGAGAGGGACACAGGCGTTGGGAGGGAGGGAGGACGGGAGGGGGGGGGGGTGTGGAAGGGGGATGACAGGACGCCAAGTCGCTGGGTGCAATTTGAGCTGTGCTATCTTTTCCTTTGTCAGGCGCTGACTCTGGTGCAGGCGCTGGCCCTGAAGTTCTGGGTAGTTCTTCCAGACTGTGAAGAGAAAGGTTGCCATCAAACCCATGCCCCCCTATCTCTCTCTCTCTCTCTCTCTCTCTCTCTCTCTCTCTCTCTCTCTCTCTCTGTCCCTCTCTCTCTCTTCTCTCCCTCCTTCTCTCTCTCTCTCTCTATCTCTTCACCTCTGTCTCTTTTCTCTCTTTCTTTCTTTCTTTCTTCCTTTCTTTCTTTAAATCTCATTTTACATTCCTTTCGCGTCTCTACTTCTGTTCATTCCTTTCATTCCTTCGTGCCACTGCATTCCATTCTTCTTTTTTATTATTATTCAATTATTCGTCAGTGCATTTTGTCGCTTAAAAAAAATATTTCTATTTGTTTTTTCGCTTTATTGATTCTTCTAACTCTCTCTCTCTCTCTCTCTCTCTCTCTCTCTCTCTCTCTCTCTCTCTCTCTCTCTCTCTCTCTCTCTCCCCCCCCCCCCCCCCCTCCTCTGTCTGTCTGTCTGTCTCTGTTTGTATAGCTCCAGAAAATATTGAATGCTGCAACATTTTAGCATGTTTCTACAATGTGCATTTTATTGTGTCAGTTGTTTCTGACATGGTAATCGTTTTCTTTCGTGCGAATATTTTGTATGTTACCAGCTCTCTCTCTCTCTCTCTCTCTCTCTCTCTCTCTCTCTCTCTCTCTCTCTCTCTCTCTCTCTCTCTCTCTCTCTCTCTCCGTAATCAATGCATTGATATTTGCTTTCGGTTACACACTTTATATACAACCGCACACTTTTTCCCCCTCTCGGTCCATCCTTTCTATGTCCTTTTGCATGCATGTTTCTCAACGGACATTGGCTGTGTGGGACGCTTCTTAGACTCTTAGACGAAAGCTGAGGACCACTTACACTGGCTTTTATGCTTTGTCTCCGAGTGTCATATTTGAAAGCGTCGCACTTCTGAACAGCACGCTTGCGCGCGCGCGCGCGCACACACACACACACACACACACACACACACACACACACACACACACACACACACACGCACACACACACACATACACTCGCGCACACACACACACACACACACACACACACACACACACACACACACACACACACACACACACACACACACACACACGTGCGCCTACGCACGCACGCGCGCGCGCGCACACACACACACACACACACACACACACACACACACACACACACACACACACACACACGCATGCATGCACACGTACGTATCCATGCACAAACATTTGCACATACACACGTGTGTGTGTGTGTGTGTGTGTGTGTGTGAGAGAGAGAGAGAGAGAGAGAGAGAGAGAGAGAGAGAGGAGAGAGAGAGAGAGAGAGAGAGAGAGAGAGAGATTAGTGTGATCTGCCAAAGCCAAACGTGCTTGGCATCAAAGTAAACCATCACGCTACATCACCACAAAATTAGCCAAAGAGCCCCACATTCTCTCAATGAATGACTCCGCGATGGCGAGAGGAGAGCAACGAAGGACGTGGAGGAGGAGGAGGGACAGAGTCAGAACCATGGCGTTGAGGAAAACGCACACACAGGAAGGCAAAGACCGAATTGAAGCAAAGAGTACAAGCAGCAACATGGTTATCGGAGGCAGTGTGGATGTTGATGGAAATGCATGTCAGTGTGTTGCAGGTGATCCGTCTTTTCCATCATCAGTAGTGGCCATACATCACCAGAGGAACGGGTTGACTCTGTTTGTCCCTTCCTTGTTTCATTCCCTCCATTGTTACTTTGCAGAGAAAGCGCCGGGGGGGGGGGGGGGGGGGGGCAAAATAGATGAGAAGACTGAAGAGGGCGAAATTGGATTTCCCCAGAGAAACATGTTCTTCAATCGTGCTACACTCCTCCCGATTGTTCACTGAAGGCACTTTCGTTATTCGTTTTTTCCTTCTTCATTCGTTAATCCATTCTTTTGCTCCTCCTGGGTGTTTTTTTTTTGTTTTTTTTTTTTTTGCAAACGTACGTTTTTATCTGTTTCTTTCTGGCATAGCAGATTTTAATCAGATGATTCATTTCTCTGACAATGAACGTATATTGTGATGTCGCATTCGTCAAAAGCACTATAGTGACCATATTTATAGTGTTTCTGTCTCAAGGAAAGAAGAGAGGATGAATGGAGAATGCACAGACAGCCAGTGCTAAGGGACTGTAATTCGCTGGGGGTGGGGGGCGAGAGGAGAGATGATCTACGATGTTCAACAACATTCTCAAAGAACTCATCTTTTTTCAGGGTCTGTGCTGGTCTCTCAAGGAAATAAGCAATAGAGTGGCAGGTGCTGTACTCCCATTCTCGGCAATCTCCAGTTCGTCGCCACCTTACGAACTTTTTCCATTTGTCTGTTCTGTGAAGTAGTTCATTGACGGTGTGTGAAGCGAGATCATTGACGCTTGTCCAACCCCTCCCCCCCCCCCCCCCCCCCCCCCCCCCCCCCCTTATTCTCCCCCCTCCTCCCCTCCAACCCTCTTCTCTCTCCTCGCCCCTATCACTCTCTGCTATCACGGTTTATCTCTGATCTCATCTGGCAGAGTGGACGTTTCTTTACACGATTATTTCTGATGGTTCTGGAGGGGGAGACAGTCGCAGTCTGAGTGAATGGTCGTGAGGAGGAAACTGATCGATGCCGGCCATTGCAATTCAAACCACGGCTTATCAAGACAGTTCCAGCTCAGAGTTGAAGTTTGGTGTGTTCTTGAAGGGCATTGCATCGCCTGTACACTGATGAGACATTCGTTTGTTCGTCCATTGTTGTGGTCTTTCTTTCCCCTCTTCTTCGGTGTCCCTAAGACAATGAGGCTGTACATAATACTTTCTGTTCTCACCTGTTAGACAGCAATTCCCTTTCTTTACAGTGCGTGACAAGTAAGCTGTATTTATCGTCGAATTCCCTCATAAGCAAACACAATACTCACCAGATAGAGAGATTCTGTTGATGTGATGAGAGAACAGAAACGATGAGAGCAGGCAGAGAAAACTAAACAGGCGGTGCAAGTGGGCGTTATATGAAACAAACGGGAGATTGGGAAGGGGCTGGTGGGAAATGTGAATTGTGATATCGTCCGGGACCCGATCAAGACCTTGTTTTTTTCATCGTCTGTGGCCACTCATCATGGCGGGAGCAACAGGTGTAGCTCTTACAGTTCTGGAACACGTCCCCAGTGCTGTACTTATGTCTTTCTTTCATTCAGTGTGCATTCATTCCAACTTTCCTTTTTGTGTGACTCTCCCATCTCTAGTTTTTCGTTATTTTTCCTTTTTTTTTCACTTTTGTACCATATTTTTTTGTGGTACAGTAGAGCTTGATAAAGATGATGCATACGTACTAGCCCTGGATATGTGTGTGATTTCAAACTGCTCGTATGTTATGGGGCTAGTAATGTCCGTACGTATATCACTTTGCAAAAGTAGAGATGATGGCTAGAAAACAATCGACAGAAAATGGCATTAAATAGTCAGCTGGGAGGTCAGATTAAAGGTGTAAGTCCCATGCCCTCCTGGACATAGGGGCAGTGAACTGTTTGTTTACTGTACCTGGGACATAGTATGGAGAGCCGAACCCAATCCACACAACCCACATAAACCAGTCCACATAACCCAGTCCACATAACCCAGTCCACACAACCCAGTCCACATAACCCAGTCCACATAACCCAGTCCACATAACCCAGCCCTCTCCCTTCTGCTGCCCTACCTTCCCCTGAAATGGATTGTGTAATCATTTTCAGACCGTTAAAATCCGACCCCAAGTGTCCTTTGAATCCACAACTAGAAGCTCCAAATCCAGACGTTCGAAGCACCTAGCATGTAGAAGTATTAAAGGACTTATACCGGGGAATTAGAAATGAATTTGGTGCCCATAAACCGCCCCCGAGAACGTGGCTGTCCTGATACTGGCACACTTCAGTCAGGGAAAAAGTTATAGGTGCAGATGGTACACTTTCAGCTCCTCAGTCTGGAGTTTGCGCCACTTTTGACATTTTCTTTGAATTTGTCTTGCACTGGTTACTGATAGTGTGAAAGAGACTGTCATCATGTCTCTGAATATCTGTTCAGGTGCCTCCCCTGCGTTTTCCCTTGGTACCTGATGTAGGTATGAATGTTAGGAATGGGATGGGATCCTTTACGCAACTCTGCCAAAGTTTCTGGGTGTATTAGTGATTGGTGGGGGCTGCAATGGAGAGAGGGATTGGAACTCTGGAACTGAGTAGCAGCTAAGAAGATTAAAAAAAAAACACCATAATCCTTTCGGTGATAGAGATCCAAACCACTCTGGTCTGAAGCACGTTCTATCTGTGACAGGCCTTTTCACTGACTGCAAGTAACATTGTGTTCATCCACAGAAAAGATTAGCTGCGTTTACATCTTAATGTTTCAAGTTTTTCATTCATCCGATTTCTTTTTCTCTGATTCCTTTGTCATTTCTTTTGTCCATTTTTTGTGCTTTATCCCCTCCTTCACGTTTTCTTTCTTTCTCTTTCTTTCATTTTTTTTTTGCATTCCCTCTTGCTGTAAGACGTTTTTTTTTTTTCTCTTCTGCACATTTTCTCGCCAATTTCTCACCATTTCTCATGAACTTACGGGTTATCCTGTAGAGCCCCATTTTCTGAAAGAGATGGTACTTGAACAGACAAGAGAGTAGGTAGAAAAGCAAACAGAAGAAGGGGAATAGAGGATCAGAGAATGGGTGGATGTGTCGGTGCAGGCAACGGCCGAAACATGTGT
This sequence comes from Conus betulinus, assembly GCA_016801955.1. Taxonomy (NCBI): domain Eukaryota; kingdom Metazoa; phylum Mollusca; class Gastropoda; order Neogastropoda; family Conidae; genus Conus; species Conus betulinus. The sequence continues at coordinate 123,340 of JADBJO010000848.1, forward strand.
CAGTGACAGGTCCAAGACACAGCCTTTCTCATCGTCCTTGGTCAGTCAGTAAGGCGAGGGCAGAACCGTCAGTGGTCACAGTCCCATCGCACTTCTCCCAGTGTAATCATTGGTGTACCTCTGCAGGCACTTCGTCCTTTTCTCCCTTCCTTCGTTTGTGCAGTCAACCGCAGTCAGTAGTTCTTTTTTTCTGTCTTTGCCTTTATTTCATCCCTTGTCAACATCTGTTTCTTCTCTTCTTTCCAGTACAATGGGAGGTTGATTACATGGCACACCCGTGCGAGAACGGACCATGCAAATGATATTAAGTTCCTTATTATTACGGAAGCACCTGTTTCCATGGGTTTATAAACACACAAAGGAGATAATGAATGGGATGGGTTGGGGGAACTGCCAGTATGATGCAAGAGCTGCAGGTTTGCGAGTCTGGGAAGGGAATCGTGACGTCCAGTAGATATATCCAGTAATTGCTTCATGGTCGGCGCTCTTAAATCATAGAGAGAGAGCACCACGTGCACATGTTACATTCCCACGTTGCATGCACCGCAGTCTGTGCCAATACTGGAATTTTCTCGATTTGCCTGGCACAGTCACAGGTGATATGGAACAGACTTGTCATTTGTCCAACTCTCTGTATTTCCAGAGTCTCTCATTTGGCCTTAGTTTCCATTTTTACTTTACCCGGCTGCAGAATTTCATTATTGTTCAGGGGGGGGGGGGGGGAGGGGGGTTGAGTTTGGGGTGGAGTAAGAAGGGTCTGGGAGGAGAGGAATCGGGATCTGACTAGCTGTTGTAATGAAAGAAATCCTTTTCCTGTATGAACTGTTTCCGTGATGGATTCGAAGAATTTGAACTACGCTGTGTCTGTGTTGAGCCTTTGACTTAGTGTAATACTGACTGTCATTCCTACGCCCCTTTTCAAAGGATGTTTCATGACAAAAATCTTCATTCGTTTTCATACATTTATTCTTTCCTTTCCCTTCTACTTTCGTTCTCGCTTTGGTTTGTTTGTTTCTTTTTTTTAACACATTTTGGTTTTGTTCTTTTGGGAAAAAAAATTATCAATCAAATTCCTTATCAATCATTATCAACATTCTGAAGAACTATAGATCCCCCCATTCCCTCAATAGAGGCATAAGAAGATGGCGAGAGAAGGGGGCGGGCAGGTGCAGAAAGGACAATGGAAACAGATGCTTGGCTGTATGAGTGGCCAAGAAAGTGGGAAGGAACGTGAGTTATGACGTCGTCTGTGACCCGGGCAACGCGTACACTTTCTCGTCGTCTGTGGCCATCCATCAGGGGAGAGCAATGCGTTCAGCTGTTACAGTCCTACCACCCGTCTGTCAGTCTGCTGTCTCTGCATCCTCTGCTGGCACCTTTCTCTGTCTGTCTGTCTGTCTGTCTGTCTCTCTCTCTCTCTCTCTCTCTCTCTCTCTCTCTCTCTCTCTCTCTCTCTCTCTCTCTGTTTTTTATTCATCCATGTATTCTTTCAATCACGCATACCATCAGTCGTTCTTTGTTGATACATTTCTTTCTTGGTTTGTTGATTTACATTTTTTTTTCTTTACAAGTGAATTGGGGGTGGGGGTGGGGGTTAGGAATATGACGCACCCCTGTGAGACCTGAACGTCCACATTATGTCGAATCCCTCTTTAGAATGGAGCTATCGTTGTCCACAAGAGTTCCCACCTCACGAAAGAGATAAGGGATTGGAAAACAACGGACAGCAAGAGATCGAAGACTGTTAGTAGCAAGGACTCCAGACTTGGGGGGGGGAAATAATAATGTCCCCCAAACAGTCTCCAGCAGCTTGCTTCTTTCCACGATCGACACTCTCCTGTCGAGGAGAACGCGTCACGTGCAGGTATTACTCTCCCTTTACTCCACAGTCTGCTCTCTGGGCTTTGCTGGAAGTTTTTCGATTTGCCTGCCACTTTTTCAGATAGACTGTGGAGACTTACCAGTGCCTGCCTTCCTGTTGGTGGACTCTTGCTGGCCTTGATTTCCCGTTCTGCTGCATTCACTTGTGTTGTTTCATGTGGATTGATTCTGGATATATTAGTAACTGGGAGAAGAGGGGAAGGGATGTACTGGTGGGCGGAGGAGGGGGAAGGGGTAGCTGCGACCTGACTGATGATGGTTGCAAGGAAAGAAATCCCTTCTTTCCATGAATTCTCTCAGTGATGGATACAAGAGATCATTCCTGTCAGAATCGTGCTCTGTCTGCGTTAGGCCTTTTCCTTTGGTGCCACTCTGTATGTCCCAGACGGTTTGGCGAAATGATCGTTTCGTTGCCAGGTTATCGTCTGTTTTCATTCAGTCCTCTTTTTTTTTCGTGTTCCTGTTCATTTGTTTCCCCCTTTCTGTTTTCTCTCTGATAGTGTGAAATGAATTGCTGCCATTTGCCGCCTTGATCCTTTCTGTCTAACTCTTCTCTTCAGAAAAGACCATTTTCTTCTGCTTCTTCTCCTTGTAGTTGCGTTTTTTTTTTTTTTTTTTCATCTGACCATTTTCAAGTTGAAGGAGTTTAAGGGTCACGGTGTGGCTGGCTGGGTTTTGATGGAAAGCATTTGGTCAATGAATGAATTCATTCAGTGACGGACAGAAGGACTGGCACTATCCCATGCCCTTTGCATGTTTACATGCTAGCGTGGCCTCGTCTCTGACTGAAGAGTCATACTCGTTCTCAAGAAGGACGATTCCTTGCCATTTCACGTTTTTTTTTCATTTGTTCGTTTCTGTTAATTCGATTCATTTCGTTTCTGTTAATTCGATTCATTTCGTTCCTGTCGTTTTTTCTCTTTTTCCACGTCCAGCTTTGTAACTTTCCCTTTGCCGAGACACATTTCTGCTAGACATTTCACAGTTCTGAATGGTAACACAGCTTGGTTTTGATCATATTCCTCTACTTTGGGGGGGGTAGGGGTGGAAGGGAGGTGGTATGCAGGGTAGCTTATCTTTGAAAGAGACGATTCTAAGAAAGCAGAAGAAAGGAGAGTGATGAAAAAGATAAAGAAGGAAAACAGTGACCAACCGTTATGGTGCCGTGGTCAGTTTCAAGGGCATCGGGCTGGGAGTGTCACGTCCCATCAGAGGTATTGATTTGTTTTTTTTTTCAATACAGGCTGGGTCCACACAGAGTAGAGTATACTATGGGTGGGAGTATTTAGACTGGATCCACTCAGTCATGGTTCGTCGTCTGAACAGACGCGTCTCCGACAGTGGTTGCTCAAAATTCCAGACCAACGAATGAACTGTCTGTATCTGGGCCCGCTTGACGGTGGGAGATAATATGAAAGGAAACAAAGTATAGCTTTGTCATGACTGTATTCCCTGACCAGAATGGAACAGTGGAAGAACCATCGTGATAATCCTCCTCATTGATAATGATCTTACAAATGTCTTAGTTGTTGTGTTATTCCTTTGATGCCCTGCTCTCATACTGACTTCAGTTTTCAGTTTCCTCTTCACATCCATAGCCATGTTGTATTCTTGTCAAAACCGTCAGTATGAAAGTTTGGGGGCATTTTCGCTGGATGCATGTGGAAGCGCCTTAGGGAAGCGAGCTGTGTTGCGCTGTGACTGAGCAACTATTGTGGTCAGTAGGGGGCTTAACAGGAGACGCCTTGTGCATGCTGGATCAGACCAGGAACCACTGAAGAGCGTAGCAGTGACTCAACAGCAGTGCCGTGTCTCCTCTAGTGGGTTGCCTGAAGATGACTTGACATTGTCCTGCAGACTGCTGGTGCTTGTGTGTCCCCAGGATGAACCTTGGTGAAGCTTTATATGGATACTCATGATGAGCTGCATGGGAGGGAGCATTGTCACTTCAAATTCAAAGAAGATAAGACTGCAGAAAAGGGGGAACAGTTGAGAAATAAACGGCACAGCTACAGGCAGCGGAGGGATGCGTTCGGCGGGTTGTTGGTAGGGGGGTGTCGGTGGTGGAAACGTGAGTTATGGATATCGCCGGTGACCCGTCCAAGACCTTGCCTTTTCCCATCGAGAGTGGCCGTTCATCAAAGGGAGAGCTGTACGTTCACTTGCACCACACCCCCCCCCCCCCCCCCCCCCCCCCCCTCCCCCCGATTTCACCATCCGCGTGCCTCTACTGGCACTTTGTGTGGGAACCAGTCTCCGATTGTTACGGAATAGACCATC
>JADBJO010000848.1:132500-137500 GCA_016801955.1 Conus betulinus
TTTTCGGGCCATCAATCCGACCCCATCTCAACGGTTTGAACTCAATACCACACGCTCCGCGTCCAAATGTTCTAACTCTGTGATGTCTAGGAGGATTGGAAGATTTACGGGGGGGGGGGGGGGGGGGGGATGAGAAGTGAATTTGTTGCTAACAAACAGTCTCTAAGGACGTGTCTGTCCTGGAGGTGGCGCTCTTCTGTCAAGGAGCAAGTAAGACATGCATGCAGATGTTGCACACTCTGATTGGTCTGGCACCTGTCTCAGATGGCACGCCTCAGGTTCCCTGTGAAGTCTGTGTCCCACTGCCAGTTTGGAACTGTCTTGTGATTGGTCTAAGGCACACCGTTACAACGGGTCTCAGATGGTGTGAAATAATAGACTGTCGTCATGTGTCTGAACATCTTTCTTTTCCCCCTGTCCCTCCATTGGCGCCAGTTTCCCATCCCTGTGTCATCCCTGTATCAGCTTCATTGAGTTGTAAATTGTAGGGTCATCTTTGGGCGAGGAAGGAACATCTTTCCTTGGTTCTTAATGTAATGATTCTCAAGTGGAGGAGGCGGTAGGGTCAGGGGGAATGGGCTGGATTCTCAAGTGGAGGAGGCGGGGGGAATGGGCTGGGCAATGAGGGTGGCGTGGCAGCAGAGAGGAAATGAATCCCTGAATCCTTTCGGCGATGGAGTCAAAGATCATTCTAAAATGAAACAGTTTCTGTCTTGAAACTTTTTCCGTGACTGTAGGCCCCATACCATGTTATTACTTTTTTTTTTTCTTTGTTCGTTCGTTGTGGCTTTTTTTTTCTTATTTCGTCACTTTTTTTTTCGTTAGTTTTGTTTAATTTTTTTTCGTCCTTCACGTGTTTTTGTTTTCTCTTCATTCTTTGTTTACCATCCCTTCCTGGAACAAATGTTGTGTCCTTTCTAAACGTGTTTGGCACTGCATGTCTCACAATACCTCATCAGCGTTCATGTTATCATCAGTAGAACGATGCCTCTAACAAGACGAGAGAAAATTCAGTAGAGAAGCAGACAGAAGAAAGGGGGGGTGGGGGGAGAGAAACAGATGGCCAGAGAGTGGGTGGGTGACAGCGTGAGCGTGGGCGACAGTGTAACACGTAGTTATTGTGCTGTCGCTGACCCATCCAAGGCCTTGCCTTTCCACCTCATCCTTGGAGTTCAGTAATAACAGTAGTTACAGCCCTCTCACACTTCTACCAGTTCACCATCTGCGCACCCCTGCTGTGCGCTTTCTTCGATCATTATTTCTTTCTTCCTTCATTTGTTCAGTCAGCAGTTCTTCCTCCGATGTTTCTTTCGTTTTTTTTTTTTTCTTTCCTGTCGTTTAGGTTTCTTTTGTTTCTTTCTAGTAAAACGGCAGCTTGAAAACACCTTTACGAAGTCTCTGCAGTGTCAAATTGCTCATCCTTATGAAATCGCCTGTTCCCATAGAGTCCGAAACGGATGGAAAATGACTGCCATGCAGTTGTAAAGATTGCAGGTGTATGAGTGTGGGAGGAGAATTGTGACGTGCGAGAAATATCTCCAATAAATGCCTTTTTTTTCCAACATGAGTATTCTTTTATCATGGAAAAGCAGAGCGTATAGAAGTTATACTCCACGCTTTGCAATCTGCACGCTGGAACTTTCTCAGTTTGGTACCGTCTTTGATGGTATGAAATAGACTCTGTCATTTGTCTCACTGTTTATTTCCCCTGCTCTCATCTTGACTCCGTTTCTTTTTCTGCATCTCCAGTTGCACAATTTCATCTTGTCTTCGTTCTTGATGTTTTAGTGCGTTGAAGGGGGGGGGGGGGGGGGGGGGGGGGGGGGGCAGAGGAGGGAAAGAGAGGAGGTTCGGAGTATGTGCGTCAGGATCTGACCAGTTGTTGTGTTGAAAGGAGTCCCTTCATTGTAGGAACCGTTTGCGAAATGGTGTGGAGCAGAAGAAAAATTTCCGATGGACAATAAAGTTGATTGAATTGAATTGATTGAATTGAACAAAGGTATTTCCACCTTGAACTATGCTCAGTGCGAATCAGGTCTTTGACTAAACTGTGACTCTGACCGTAAGCCCCTACACCATTTTCCAAAGAAAGTTTCCATTGTCAGTTCATTTCATTCATTCATTCATTCATTCCTTTCTTTCTTTTTCTTTCTTTCTTTCTTTCATTCGTTTATCCATTTTCCTTTCTTTCCTCCCCTTTTCGTTCTTCTTTTCTTTAACACATTGTTTTCTGTTCTTTTTCTGAAAGTGCTTTGACTTCAGATGTCCGTGTCTTATCAGCATGAAGGGGATCCATAGATCCCTATTCTCCGCGAGAGACGATCCTGAGGTGGCAAGAGAAGAGGGTGGACAGGAGGAGCAGGCAGAAGAGTGGGAAGAACTGCTGAGAGTAGGTGTAGCTAGGAAAGTGGGTACGTGAGTTATGACGTCGTTGGTGACTCGTCCAAGACGTTTGAGTGCCCCATCGTCTGTGGCAATTCATCAAGGAGAGGGAGCAATATATTCAGTGGTACCGTCCTCCAGGTCTCCGGTCTATGGTTCTCTGTGGGCTCACTGATTTCCTTCTTTGTTCTGATTTCTTCATGCAGGCTTTCTTTTTGATATTTTGATCTTTCTCTGTCTGTGTGTGTGTGTGTGTGTGTGTGTGTGTGTGTGTGTGTGTGTGTGTGTGTGTGTGTGTGTGTGTGTGTGTGTGTGTGATTTTTCTTCTTTTCTTTCCAGTATAATAGGTGGGTTAATAACGTGACACACTCCTGTGAGACCTGAACGTGTATACGACGTTAAATTTCTCATTCCGTTAGAAGTACCTATTCCCACAGAGGTTCCACCCCGCAAAGGAGGTGACGGATGGAAACCAACAGACAACAAACGATGAAAGACATTCAACAGAAAGGACTGCAGACGTGGCAGTGCGGCTGGGGAAGATATGATGTTACAATGACAATCCCCAAGTGCTTGCCGTTTCCAAGGTCGATACTCTTCTGTCAAGAAGAAAGCAATTCTTGTAAATGATACCTCCCAGATTCCGCAGTCTGCAGTCTGTGCCACTGTCGAAATTTCTTTCCATTTGTCTGGCACCGTCTCTGGTGGTACGAAATAGATTGCTGTCATTTGTCTGACTCTCTTTCTCTTTCTTTCCTGAGACTCTCTTCTGGCCTCAGTATCCCTTTCTGCTTCATCCAGCTATGGACTTCTACGTGTTTTTTATACATACACACTTCATGTGTTTTTATTCTGGATACTCTTCGTGGCTTGGGGAAGTAGGAAGAGAGAGATGGGGATGCGTTGGATGAGGGTATCTGGATCTGACCAGAGGCTGTGATGAAAGGAAATCCGTCAATGATTGGTACAAGGCTCATTCCGGTTTGAAGCATGGCGTCTCTGAGTTAGAACTTTGACTTTGCTGTTACGTTCACTGTCACTCTGATGCTGTTTTTCCAAACCAAAGGTTTTTTTTTTTTTTTTTTTTTTTTTTTTTTTTTTTTTTTTTTTTGCCTGTTCATATTTAATTTGTTCGCATGCATTTTCTTTCGTTCGTTCTCTTATTTATTCTTTCCTTCCCTTTTCCTTTATTCTTTCCTTACTTTTCTGTAACACATTTCTTCTGTTCTTTCTTTTTAGGAAAAAAAAATGATTGACAGCAGCCAATAACAAAACAGTTAGGAGCCAGGACTGCAGACTTGTTAGCATGGGACGAGAATGATGATGTCCAAAAACAGTCTCCAGGAACTTTGCCGTTTTCTAACATTGACACGCGTCTATGGAGGAGAACGCATTACGTGCAGATGTTACTCTCCCACGATCGGCAGTCTTCAGTCTGGGACTCTGCTGGAACTTTGGCGATTCGTCTGGCGCCTTTTGTGGTGGTGTCAGACAGGCAGTCGAGACTTACCAGTACCCCTCTTCCTTTTTGGGGGGACCCTCTGCTGGGCTTAATTTCTGTTTCTACTTCATCCAGCTGTGCAATGTCGAGTGCTTTTATTTCTGGATGGTTTAATGGCTAGGGCGGGGGAGGGGGGGGGGGGGAGGTTAGGGGAGGTGCTGGGTGTTGGAGCGTTGGGTAGGCTGGCAGCTGACTGGGGGTTGCGAAGACAGGAATCCATTCGTTCCATGCGCTCTTTCTGTGATGGATGCAACGATCACTCCAGTTTAAACCATGCCCTGTCTGGGTTAGGCGTGACGCTGACCGTTTATCAAGCCGTTGGAGTGGTTGCCTGGTCTCCGTCTGTTTTCAGTTATTCCTTTGTGTTTTCGTTTTCGTTTCATTCATTTTTCCCCTCCTTTGTTTTCCTCTGATGGTCTGTAATGGACAGCCGTCATTTGTCGGAAGAATCCTCGTTCTTTCTCCATGGCTGTCCTCTGCTGACTTGTCAGGTTTTTTTGTTCCGTCTGTTTCATCCCCATTTAGGCGTAACTCTTTTTTGCTTGTGATTATTCTCAAATTGCTGGAGTTTTAGAGGTCACAGTCTGATTGGTAGCTATGACGGAAGGTCATTTGTCATTTGATGAATTAATCTAGTGATAGCTCGAAAGACTAGTACTGTTCCATGCTCCTTCCATGATAGGCAGTTAATGTAGATGCAGCTCGGACTGTCGGTCATTAGTCGTTCATCAACAAGAGAGATTGCTGGCCATTACCTTTTGCTGTCATTTATTCGTGTCTATTTGTTTACTCGTTCGTTCATTTTTTGTTTCTTTTTGCCATGTTGTTTTTCTTTCCTTTCCTTGGGACAGATTTTTTTCTTTTGAAAGTTCTGTATGATGACATAGTTCTGTGACAACTGAACTTGCTTTCCATCAATTTCACATTTTCTCATTGGCAAGCCGGGTATCCATAGAAGTTGGTTCTTGAAGGAGGTAATTCTTAGAAGGCAAGGAAGGGTTCATTCTTTGAAGAAGGCAATTCTTTGAAGGCAAGAGAAATATTCATTTTTTGAAGGAGGCAATTCTTTGAAGAATGGAGAAAGAGTCATTCTTTGAAAGAGGTAATTTTCTGGAGG
>JADBJO010000848.1:142500-147500 GCA_016801955.1 Conus betulinus
GCAGGACGTGACATGTACTAGAGCCGGAAGAGATTTGCCTCAGAAGCGGACGTGGTTTGTCCTGGATGCAGGAAATCGTCTTCACTTCCTGCGGAAGTGATTGACACCGGATGCGGAAGTGATTTACTCTGGATGCGGAAGAGAGCTGCTCGCAAACGACTTGCTCAGAGTTGGCAGTTGGAGTGACATTAAACACTCGTCCCACAGCCGGCGTAGTGTCAGGCTAAGAGAGTTGATAGACACGGTGACAGGAAGAGGAGAAGGGGGTGGGGGTGAGGTACGATAATACAATAAGTGTACTGTCGTTGGCATTTATGCCATTCGCGTTCTTCGGATCTCACTCAAAAGTGAGCTTGCGTACACACGTACACGCGCACGCACACGCGCGCGCGCGCGCACGCACGCACGCGGGCACACGTACGCACGCATACACACACAAGCGCACGCACGCACGCACGCACACACATATACACAACACATTCACACACTGGTAGTATATAACAAGTGGAAACACACAGATCTTTAACCAGGGAGGAAAACAAGCGCAAACGGTCGACCCTTTTACCACTTGGTTGGAAAAATACCCTGACGCTGCGAGTAAAACAGACCCTAAAAGCATAAAAGAAAAGGTCAGTCGTAAGCTGAAACAATCTCTCTCTCTCTCTCTCTCTCTCTCTCTCTCTCTCTCTCTCTCACACACACACACACACACACACACACACACACACACACACACACACATACATACACACACACACAAACGCGCGCACGCACGCACGCGCTCGTACGCACACCTGCCATACATACACACACAAGTACGCACACACGCAAGCACGTATGCACGCACTCACGCACGTGCGCAGACGCACACACACACACACACACACACACACACACACACACACACACACACACACACACACACACACACACACCACGTCGCTCCTTATTCAGATCCTTAGTTTTCGTCTGTCTTCTCCAAACGTGGCATGACAACCCTTCAGCCTACTGGTCAGATCAAGAAGCAGTCATTTTTGTGCCAGAAAGTCAGTCACAGGAATCACGTTGTGAACGTCACTCTGAGGCCAAGCCACACAATTCGGCATCGGGATTCAAAGCGAGTCAAACTCGCCTTGCCACTGGCCTTCATGTGTTTTGAAAACACTGTGCTTACCGTCAGACGGAGAGGGGGGGGGGGGGGGGGACGTTAGACTGGAGATTTACAGGTTCCCGGTTCAATTCTGAGTTCCAGCTGGAGGAGGGACAGGGGGTGTAGGAATGGAGGGGGGGGGGGAGGTGAGGAGGAAAGGGGACCGAGTGCGAATGGGAAGGGAAGGGGAGGGAGGAGTGAGGACAGGGGGGACAGTGACGGGGACGGAGGCCTGGATTGTAGATAGTTTGACAGACGGACGGATGGATAGATAGATGGATGGATGGGGATAGATAGATAGATATTAGATAGATAGACAGACGGACGGATAGATAGATAGACAAACAGACGGGTACATAAACATGCCAATACTTTTATTTGTCTGTATTTCATAACTGGTTTGCTGTTTTCGTTTTCGTGACCACAACGTGACGCACGGCCTAACAGCTGGACGCTGGCCACCAGATCCAGTGAACACGGCCGACCAGCAGCACCCAATGAACCAACCGAAGATGATAATTATCTTGCTGCACAAAATCATCATGCATCCTCAAAAAAGGGACCAACAAAAAGACAAAAGATTCACTAAACTGGCGCGTGAAGCCTGGTTTGGTGATAAAGAAAAATAAAATGAAGTAAAAAAAAAAAAGTGCGCAAATTGAAAAGAGCTTGCAGCCCTGGATACTGTTACAGAAGAAACGCTAGAGGCGGGGGTGGGGGGGGGGGTGGAGAGAGAGAGAGAGAGAGAGAGAGAGAGAGAGAGTAAAACAAAAATGAATACACGCCCACAAAAACATCACCTAAAGAACACGACCAGAGCGTCCACTTGAATACGAGTTCACACTGAACAAAAACGTACACATTTGAAACAAAAGCAAACAAACGAAACATGACAGGAATAGCAATGGCGGCAAAAGAAATGCCTCTCACGTGCGTATGCCAAAACAAAACTACCCCCAAAAAATAGTAGTGTAACGTTAAAGACACTGAATTGCGTTCCAAAAGTATTATTACTTTCTTTATCGCAGTCTTGTGTGAGCGAGCGAGAAAGGAGGTTGAGAGAGAATGAGAGAGAAAGAGAGTCAGAAAGTGATTATAAAAGCGGAGTCCATCACTTGTGAATTAAGGGGGGGAAAAAAAGTTTGATTATTTGAATGAAGTATGACAAGGGAAAATGTTCGAAGAAAAAGATTGTGAATCTGAAAGATAACGTGGACAGAGTTAGAGTATGAGAGACAGACACACAGACATAAAGGGACAGACTGCATATATATATATATATATATATATATAGAGAGAGAGAGAGAGAGAGAGAGAGAGAGAGAGAGAGAGGCTGGGAGAGAGTGAGAGACATTGTGTCTGACTCTCTCTCTTCTCTCTCTCTCTCTCTCTCTCTCTCTCTCTCTCTCTCTCTCTCTCTCTCTCTCTCTCTCTCTCTCTCTCTCTGGCGCTCTGGCGACGACCTGCTTCAGCAGTTCAAACGGCATCAGTAGTCTTTTTACTATAGCTCATCGACAAAGAAATGAAGAAGGGTGTTGTTACAGCAAAACTCAGCGTCTGCCGTACTATTCATGTCACAAATCAGGAAGTGTGCAGGCCCTTCAGGCAGCACTGCAGCCCCCATCAAGAAGACCTGTTGACCACAAGTCAGGAACAGAAAGCTGAACCAGCACACCCATGTGACAAGATCAAGTGGAGACACCCTCGGGGGGAGGGGGGAACGAACGGTACAAAGGAAAGGAGAGACAGGGACAGAAAGAGGTGGACAGACGTTAGTCGCTGAACGGAGCGGGGAGAACTTTGCTGCAGTCCAGGCGTAAAAGTCCGACAAACGTCAGAGATGGAGACAAGTGGTGCAGCGTTCATTACTGCCGTGCCCCCGAGGCCCCTGGTACGCTGTGCGACGAGGTTCGTCTGTTCCGGCTAAAGGGGGTGTCACACGGACGGTCGGTCTGCGTGTGGGTTCGGACAGTCTTTGCTTTACTTTCGGGCTCTCTTCCCTTCAATAATGTCGCAACCATGTTAGCTAGGTTCTCGAGGTCTGACCAGCGCGTTGAGCTAATGTGTAGGTCAGACATCTGCAAAGTCGTAGCCACAAGACCCTCTTCATTTCTCCATCAGGTTTAAATCATGTGCAGCGTGGTCTCAAAACGGAGCAGATGTGGTGTAGCGTATATGGACTAGTTCGCAGGCAGTGACACCCCCTTGATGAAACTGAAACTGAAACTATAGACCGCAAGCAAGGAACAGAAAGCTAAGCCGTTACACCCATGTGACAAGATCGAATGGAGACATCCTTCAGGGGAAATGAATGGTACAAGGGGACGAGGAGACAGGACACATAGGGGAGAAAATGGTGGACAGACGTTAGCCGCTGAATGGAGCCGAGAGACCTCTGCCACAGTCCAGGCATTATAGTCCTACAAACGTCAGAGATGGAGGGAGACAAATGGTGCAGCGTTCATTACTGCAGTGCCCCCGAGGCCCCTACTACGCTCTTCAACTAGTTTCATCTGTTCCGGCTTAAGGAGGTGTCATACAGACGGTCGGTCGCGTGTGTGGTTCATTCGGACAGTCCTCCCTGTATCTCAAACGTTTCATGTAATGTACGAAGGTCCACCAGAGTGGTAGCGAGCGATCGTAGATTTGTTTTGAGTCTCCTTCGGAAGACCGCACACTGACATATATTTTTGAGAGTGTTTGGACTTGCCTGAAGAGAGACATAAACACTTTACAGCAGACTCCATGAAAACCTTGTTGAGAGATGTCCCATCAGATGTCATCTTTGAATTTCTGAAAAAGATCAACATTTTTCATATGAAGATTTTACGGAAGAAAGATTTTTAATTAAATTTTCGTGTGTGTGTGTGTGGGGGGGGGGGGGGGGGCGGTATTTAAAAAGGGTTGTGTGAATGAGGCTTTGTTTTCAATGACATGTGAGTTGACTACAACACGGTGACAGCCCTGATATGGTCCTTTGCGTTCGGCAGGGCTGTAAGCAACACTCTGTCTTTCCACCTTGAGGTCCCATAAGCATTTACTACAGCTAGAAGTGATCCACGAAAACAAGAATGTGACTCGCAAAATCTGTCAGCAAATCACGCTTTAGCAGGTTTGATTAAAAATGTTGCGCAGGCGGGGGAAAAAACATACGAGTTGCATTTACGTTTGGTCAAGCCCGAAGGTTAATGACGGTAATATCCGTACAGAATTAACATGGATTAGTAGAGTGGGGGGGGGGGGGGGGGGGGACTGCATTTGAATATAGTCCAATGCGAAAAAGTGCGCTGGCGACGGAATACACTAGACAGCGCAGTACAAATGATATAGAGCTGAACATAACAGTTAAGGACCTGGCAGTCGAATGGAACATTGTCTCACAAAACACTTTTTCCCCCCAAGAAAATTATGCTAGCGCGCGCGTCTGTGTTGTTTGTGAATGTTTCCAGTTGATTAAAGAAGAATGGGCCTCTTTTAGCTTTTTTTTCCCATCTTCCTTTCACTATCAAAATAAGAAAAACGCAAAGCACAGAAGAAAGAGAAAGGAGGCGAGGGGAACAGACGGTATTGTGTCGACTATCTCCACTTTCCTTTTCTACCTTAATTCCTCCCCCTCTCTCCCGTCTCACACTTTCTCCCCCCCCCCCCCCCCCCCCCAACCCCACTCCCTCCCTCCCTCGCATCCCACCCCCACCCTACCCCTTCCTGTCCTTGTCCTCCACCCCCCTTTTCCCCCCTCCCTTCTCTCCTGTATGTGCCATGACTCTGACCGGAGATCAATCTCCAGCTTGCCCCGGAGCAATGTGCAAAAAACCGCCTGGCCCCCAGATCTCTTAATATTGGGTATTGG
>JADBJO010000848.1:155000-162500 GCA_016801955.1 Conus betulinus
TGATTGTGTGTGTGTGTGCCAGATATCGCAAAACATACACAAATCCACTTCAAGCTAAGGAGACGGATGGATTTGGCCTACGGAGGGGCTGTCTTGAAATTTTAGCTCTGCTCTTTTAACTGCATGAGTGTGTGTGTGTGTGTGCGTGCGTGCGTGCGTGCATGTGTGTGTGTGTGTGTGTGTGTGTGTGTGTGTGTGTGTTGTGTGTGTGTGTGTGTGTGTGTGTGTGTTTCTTCACAGATGCAATGGAATACTTTTCTAATATACATTAGCTCTCAAGTTGTTCTTGTTACTTAGTGTGCAAAGGGAATTAATTTTTTTCTGATACACGTTATTAGCCCAGTGGGTGTTTCTGTTCTCGGCAAAAGTACCGGGGGGAAAACGGACATATTTACTGTCCCCAAATTTTATGAAGACATCAGAAGAAGACGGATAACGGTCGTGGCATTTAAATAGGAAGGAATGGAACTGCGAGACGATGTCTCCATACAAGTTTAAAGAATTAACGAAAAGGACACGAGAAAAAGGTAGGTTGATGGAGATTTTAAAAAGAAAATTAGGACAGAAAACAACTGAAACAAACAATGGTCAATCGTTTGTAAACGCACAGGAGGGGAACCCTTTAGATTGATTATAACTTTCCCTAACATCAGTTGCTTGATGTTCAATTATTGATAGTCTCCAGTAATGCACAACTCTACACGAAAGCATAATTATCTTAACACCAGAAGGGCCACTTTCACCATTGTCCAACGAAAAGGTTACGCCGCTTTCCCCCCCCCCCCCCCCCCCCCCCCCCCCCCCCCCCCCCCCCCCCCACCCCCCCCCCCCCCCCCCCACCCCCCCCCCCCCCCCCCCCCCCCCCCCCCCCCCCCCCCCCCCCCCCCCCCCCCCCCCCCCCCCCCTCCCCCCCTCCCCCCCCCCACCCCACCCCCCCCCCCTCCATCCCCTCGCCACCTACCCCCCGAAAAAGGAAGGAACAAAAGACAGAAAAGAAAAATAAAAGAACAAGGCCGCTGGATGTTACGTAGCCGGTTTGGGAGAAAAGTCGTTCACCTTTGCTAACTGAATTTTAGCAGAAAAAATAGGTCAAAAGAAGTGGGAACTTTGTTGTAAGAGAAAAAAAAATGCAATTGAAATAAGAGACTTGTGGGTGGGAATCAATCTCGAAAAGTGAGCTTTCTTCACACCTCCGTATATGTAGATACAGATATAGAAAAGTAGATTGATAAATAGGTGACAGATAGGTAGATAGATATAACGTGTGTGCGCACACACACACACACACACTGACATATTACATGCGTGCACGCGCGCGCGTCTGGACAGACACACATTACATGCGCATATGTACGCGCGCATAAACACAAACACACACGCGCGCGCGCGCGCTCGCACGCACACACGCACACATGCAAACGCGCGGGCATACATACGCACACACTCGCGCTTGCACGCACGCACGTACATGCGCACACACACATGTGCACGCGCATATTCACACACAAAGGAGCGCGCGCGCGTTCGCACGCACGCACACTTACAGAGAGAGGGAGGGAGAGAGAGAGAGAGAGAGAGAGAGAGAGAGAGAGAGAGAGAGAGAGAGAGGCAGACAGACAGAGACAGAGAGCAAAGGGGAGAGAGAGAGGATAATAAAGTCTGATATCTGTAGGCTTGTTTCTTTGTCGCTGTCCACACATCCATTTTCATCGTAGGTTCGTGGCTAACACGTAAAGGTCGGCTCACTCACCCTGGCTCCGAACCTCCTCTCTCCAAGTCTCTTGTGGTCAGGAGGCGGAGCTAAGAAAGCGGTGCCCTTGCGTATGTTGGATCAGAACCGGCACCAGTGAACACCACTGCGCTGACTCGGCAGCAGAGCAGCGCGGTGTCTCCTCCAGCGGGGTTCCCCCATCCGAGGATTGCATTTTGATTAGACTGCAGATACTGTGAATATGATTAGACTGCAGATACTGTGCACATGAGTAGACTGCAGATAGTGTAAACATTGACGTCGAAGCAGATAGAGATATCTCTGTTTCAGTATGATTGTTGTATCGCACGTCTTTTATACGTGGCCGTGGCCCTTTCTTGAGTGAATCAGCGGTGCCGCGGTCTCTCTCTGCGGTGTCATTCCCCGAACTGGGTGGAGTTCAAATCATGGTGATTGTGTGTTCTGTATCCTCGTTACGATGATTCTGAGGGCTTGCTGCTGATGATGTTGATGGTTGATTGTTGATGATGTTGCAGAGCCCCGGCGCCCCATCGCCCCCCGTCATCAAGGAGATCACCGACACCACGGTCACCTTGGACATCCACCATTTCCGGAGATCTGACCGTCAGGTAACCACCACTACTGCAGCAACGACTACATCAGCGATGATGATGATGATGATGATGATGATGACGATGACGACGACGATGGTGATGATGACGATGACGAGGAAGACGACGATGAGGAAAGGAGGGCGAGGACGTTAACGATGATGACGACGACGACGAAGACGATGATGATGATGACGAAGACGACGTCGGTGATGACGATGATTATGATGATGACGATGATGATGACGACGACGACGATGATGATGACGACGATGATGATGACGATGAGAAGGTGGGGAGAGGGGGTAACGAGCAGGACGATGACCTCGACGACGACGACGACGACGATGATGATGATGATGACGACGACGACGACGATGATGATGATGATGATTATGGCGACGATGATGATGAGGTTCCACGGGTTCCGGAACATATCAATCATTCTCACCCTTCGTCCAACCCCGAAATGTTAAAAAGCCTGAAGGCACATCAAATAGTGAATTCTAGGGGAACGGGCTGCGGAGGAGAGGACTGGGGGGGAGGGGGGAGTCGTCATAGCAGGACATTTCGTCGACGATGTGATGATCATGTTTTGCGTCTCTACCCTCACGTCTCCCCACTCTCTAGACTCCAGCTCAGTAACTTTTTTTTTTTCGACGGATGTTCTTCATATTCTAATCATGACCCCCACCCCTTCCTCCCTCCCTCTTTCTATCGCCTCATCCAACACCCTTTGTCTCCAGTGTCCTTACAGTAAACTACAACGCTCCCTTTTCTGAGTTTTGGTGAGCTAGGAGAGGACCAGGTTATATTGCATGGCTAACATGCCTCCCCCCTCCCCCCTCCTGTCCTTCCCACCATAAGCACACCCAGACCTTGTTCCCTCAGCATACTCCTCCCCCTCCCCCTCCCCCTCCCTTCCCCTCCGTCTTCCCTTTCCCCTTTCCTTGCCCTAAGTTCAGTACTTAATTTTCTGGTCTCTGTACACCTCTTTGACAAAACGAAAATGTGTCCCTCTACATCCACCTATTCCACCCCACCCCCACCACCCCACCCCCACCCGGACAAAGCCATCCGCCGCTACCCGTTTAAGTCAAACCCCGATTCCCATATGTCAACCCCACCCGATTCCCACATGTCTCACGTGCAGTTTCTACCGACTCATCGTGGAGCGGTTAACGGAAGACAGCGACGACGACGACGACGACGACGGAAAAAAAGAGAAGTAGGCAGCGACGACGAAGGAGGAGGAGGAGGAAATCCCCGCCGGCGGAAGCGGAAGGAGCCGCCATCCGATTCGCCGCCCCCGCACCTCAAGCACCTGGACGTCACCTTCAACCGGGCCGAGCTGCTGGGGGTTGCCTGCCTACGCGTCACCGCCCAGCTGGACCGGCGGCAGGTGGGCGGGCGCCTTCACGGTGGGCGACAACCTGACCTACGAGGGCTACTTCAACGGCCCCTTGCAGCGCAACACCGCCTACGACATTTGGCTGGTGGCCTTCTCCGATGTGGACGGGGTGAGTGAGTGGGGAGTGGGGGGGGGGGGGGGTGTCTCTGGGAAGGGTGGAACCGGTTCCGGTGGTTGGCTGGTTCGGATGGGTTGGGGGGAGGTGAGTGTGGATTATAGCTGCTTGGGTTGCAGTGGTGGACTGGGTGGGCGGTTGGATGGATTGGAAGGAGTGGTGGACTGGAAGGCTGGCTGGAGTGGCTGGTTGGATTGAGTGGTGGGCAGGCTGGCTGGATGGAGTGGTGGACTGGTTGGTTGGTGGTGGTTGGATGGAGTGGCTGGTGGTTGGGGGTGGATAGGATGAAGTGGTGGGCTGGTTGGTTGGGTGAAGTGGTGGACTGACTGGTTGGATAGACTGGTTGGTGGTGGGACTGGCTGGGTGGGTGGGTGATGGACTGGCTGGTTGGGTGGATTGGATGGAGTGGTGGACTGGCTGGTTAGATGGATTGACCGTAGTGGTGAACTAGCTGGTTGGATGGATTGTGGACTGGCTGGTTACATGGATTGGATGTGGTGGTGAACTGGCTGGGTAGGATGGACCTGGATGTTGTGATGGACTGGTGGGTGGATGGAGTGGTGGATGGCTGGTTGGATGGAGTGGTGGACTGGCTGGTTGGATGGAGTGGTGGACTGGCTGGTAAGATGGGAGCGGTTGTGGACTGGCTGGTAGGATGGATGGTTGTGGACTGGGCTGGTTGGATGGAGTGGTGTGGACTGGCTGGTTTGATTGAATGGAGCGGTGTGGGACTGGCTGGGTTGGTTGGGATGGAGTGGTGGACTGGCTGGCTTGGTTGAGGATTGGTGGTGGATGGGTGTGTGGACTGGCTGGTTGGATGGAGTGGTGGTGAACCAGCTGGTTGGATGGAGTGGTGGCATGGGACTGGCTGGTTGGATGGAGTGGTGGACTGGCTGGTTGGATGGAGTGGTTGTGGACTGGCTGGGTTGGATGGAGTGGTTGTGGACTGGCTGGTTGTGTGGAGTTGTGGTGGACTGGCTGGTTGGGGTGTGTGTGGACTGGCTGGGTTGTGGAGTGGTGTGGACTGGCTGGTTGGGTAGACTGGTGTGGAATGGCTGGTTGGGTGGAGTGGTGGGCTTCCTGGTTGGCGGGAATGGTGGACTGGGCTTGTTGGGACTATGATGGACTGGTTCGGGTAGTTGGACTGGTTTTTGGATAGGAAGAAAGGTGGCAGAGTGGTTAAGACGTTCGCCTGCCAATCCAACGTGTGAGAAGTGCGTGGGTTTCTCGCCCTGCCTTTCTCGCCCTTTCTTTCCAGTTTGAATGACAAATCGAACTGAACGTCAAGTCCATCGGATGGGGGACTATAAGCGAGTCAGACCCGTGTGCCCTTCCTGGCCCCCTGCACACATTAAAGAACCCATGGCAGTTGAAAATCGAAAAGAGGGGGGTTCCCCGCTGCCCTGGCAAAATTGAGGGGTTGTAGATTGAAGATAGAGCCAGGTATTTCTTAGCAAGCCACAGCTGTCACTTACTGTTATCATGTGCTATCGTTACTGGGTGGAAATGGATGGCCACGTATAAACATCGCAGGCAATCCACGGAAAGAAACTGGAGGAAATAAATAAGCCTACGACATTTGGCTGGTATTTTCTCCGAGTACGGGAAACGGGGTGAGTGGGGAGTGTGGGGGGGGGGGGGTGTCTCTGGGAAGGGTGGAACCGGTTCAGTGTGGTGGTTGGCTGGTTCGGATGGGTTGGGGGAGTGGTGATTATAGTGCTTGGGTGCAGTGGTGGACTGGGTGGGCGGTTGGATGGATTGGAAGGAGTGGTGGACTGGAAGGCTGGCTGGAGTGGCTGGTTGGATTGAGTGGTGGGCAGGCTGGCTGGATGGAGTGGTGGACTGGTTTGGTTGGTTGTTGGATGGAGTTGGCTGGTTTGGTGGATAGGATGAAGTGGTGGGCTGGTTGGTTGGGTGAGTGGTGGACTGACTGGTTGGTTGGAGTGGTGGACTGGCTGGGTGGGTGGGTGATGGACTGGCTGGTTGGGTGGATTGGATGGAGTGGTGGACTGGCTGGTTAGATGGATTGACCGTAGTGGTGAACTAGCTGGTTGGATGGATTGTGGGACTGGCTGGTTACATGGATTGGATGTGGTGGTGAACTGGCTGGTAGGATGGACTGGATGTTGTGGTGGACTAGGCTGGTTGGATGGAGTGGTTGGACTGGCTGGTTGGATGGAGTGGTGGACTGGCTGGTAAGATGGAGCGGTGTGGACTGGCTGGTAGGATGGATTGTGGACTGGCTGGTAGGAAGAAAGGTGGCAGAGTGGGTTAAGACGTTCGCCTGCCAATCCAACGTGTGAGAAGTGCGTATGACAAATCGAACTGAACGTCAAGTCCATCGGATGGGGACTATAAGCGAGTCAGACCCGTGTGCCTTCCTGGCCCCCTGCACACGTTAAAGAACCCACGGCAGTTGAAAATCGAAAAAAGAGCAGGGGGGTTCCCCGCTGCCCTGGCAAAATTGATGTAGATTGAAGATAGCCGCCTGGTATTTCTTACCAAGCCACAAAAATTGTCACTTACTGTTATCGTGTGCCATCGTGTACCGGTGGAAATGGAGGACACGTATAAACATCGCATGCATCCTATGTGAGAAACTGGAGGAATAAATGAGATAAATGAAAAATGAGTGACTGATATTGAATGGTACGGGAAACGACTGAATGAGCGCCAGTAGGCTGCTCTTCGGCCGGCTCTACCTGGGTAGGCAGCCCGTTGAGTGAGTGAGAGTGAGGTAGTGTGTTTATTGTAAAGCGCTTAGAGCTTGGTCTGTGACCGAGGATAGGCGCTATATAAATATGCTGTTTGTTTATCGCTGTTTATTATTATTATTATTATTATTATGTTATTTATTATTATTATCGTTATTGTTGGTATTGTTTTTATTTTGTTATTATTATTGTGTTGTTGTCGTGCTCGTTGATTTTGTTATTGTTTTGTTATTATTATTGTCATTATTATTATTATTATTGATGTTGTTGTTGTTGTTGCTGTTCTGTTGTCGTTTTTATTATTATGAGTGTTGTTGTAGTTGTTGATGTTGTTGTTGTCGTCGTGATTAGTGTTGTTGTTTTTTTTGGTTTGTGTTGTTGTTCTTATTCCTTTTTCTCCATCCTGTCGTTGTTGGTCCTAAAGTTCTTATCGTGGGGGGGGGGGGGGGGGGGGGGGGGGGGGGGGGGGTTTGTGTGCATGCGTGCGTGTGCGCGCGTGAGTGAGTGTGAGTGAGTGAGTGTGTGTGTGTGTGTTTGCGCGTGCGCATCTGTGTATGTATGTGTATGCGCGCGAGTACGTTTGTATGTGTGTGTGTGTGTGGTTATACACGTGCGTGCGTGCCTGCGTGTGTGTGTGCGTGCGTGCGTGCTTGGTGCGCGCGTGCTTTCACGTCGCCCGTTTCCTAACCTGTGAATGTCCGTGTATGAGAGCGAGTGCGCGTCTGTGTGTCTGTGCTCGGTGCGCACGTGCGCGATCATTACTATGCTAACTTCAAGCTTAGGTCCAGACAGCCGTCAGTTCATAAATATTCTAAGCGGAGTTCATCCAGACTTCCCTTCTCTTAGGTCGGCGTCGTTACGTGTCGCCTCATTACCTCGCGTCCACGCTGGAGTAGACACCGTTGGTGCTTAGTAATCATATGCACACACACACACAC
>JADBJO010000848.1:167500-170000 GCA_016801955.1 Conus betulinus
TTGTCGTGTTTCTCTCTAGATGAAGTATGAAGATATGGTTTCAAACACTGTGGTGTTTCTCTCTAGGCGAAGTATGAAGATATGGTTTCAAACACTGCCGTGTTTCTCTCTAGGCGAAGTATGAAGATATGGTTTCAAACACTGTGGTGTTTCTCTCTAGGCGAAGATTGAAGATATGGTTTCAAAACTGTGGGTGTTTCGCTCCAGGCGAAGTATAAAAAATATAGTTTCAAACACTGTCGTGCTTCTCTCTAGGCGAAGTATGAAGACATGGTTTCAAGCATGTCGTGTTTCTCTCCAGGCCAAACACTATCGTGTTTCTCTCTAGACGAAGTATGAAGATATGGTTTCAAACACTGTGGTGTTTCTCTCTAGGCGAAGTATGAAGATACGGTTTCAAACGCTGTGTCGTGTGTGTCTCTCTAGGCGAAGTATGAAGATATGGTTTCAAACACTGCCTGTTTCTCTCTAGGCGAAATATGAAAATATGGTTGCAAACACTATGATGTTTCTCTGTAGGCGAAGTGTGTGAAGATATGGTTTCAAACACTGTGGTGCATCCTCTCTAGGCGAAGTATGAAGGTATGGTTTCAAACGTTGTCGTGTTTCTCTCAAGGCAAAGTATGAAGATATGGTTTCAAACACTGCCGTGTTTCTCTCTAGGCGAAGTATGAAGATATGGTTTCCAACACTGTCGTGTTTCTCACTAGGCGAAGTATGAAGACATGGTTTCAAACACTATCGTGTTTTTTTTCTCTGGGCGAAATATGAAGATAATGGTTTCCAACACTGTGGTGTTTCTCTCTGTGCCAGTGGGGGCTCTGACGGCCGACCCGCCCTCCGCCAACCACATGCCTGTCATCGTGGGCGTCCTCATCGTCTTCATCCTGCTCATCGTCACTTTCGCCATCCTGCTGCTGGTGTGGAGGTAGGGGATATTAGTGAGGAGAATGATGAGATAATGGGATGATAAACACACACACACACACACACACACACACACACACACACACACACACACACACACACACACACACACACACACACACACACGCACGCGCGCGCGCGCGCGCCTGCGCAAGAGGACGCATGCACGTACGCATTCACACACACGCGCGCGCGCGCGCGCGCGCGTTCGCATTACGACGCAATATATAATTCATTGGGCGAACCGTTGAATTACCATTTGAAGACGCAGTATAGAAAAGATCATATTTTTATCTGATTTTAAAAGGAAAGTAGAAACTGTCATACACAAACCATGTAGGTATCAGTTCTGAGGCAAAGTGTGGGATTTTGCTCTTCTTCTTATTGATGATGATGAGGAGAAGGATGTTTCAGGGGGGGGGGGGGGGGGGGGGGCTGTTCTTTGTGCCTTTCAGAAAGCTGCTGCATTCATTGCTCAGAACTTCGTAAGCTTGTCTGGTGTGAATCACGTAATCTCTCTGTGTATAAAACCACCACCTTCTGTAGGGTACAGTGGGGCGGGGGGAGAGACGTGGGGGGGGGGGGGAGGAGCGTTCCAGAGACTGACCGAAGAAGTCCTGGACGGCCAGCATAAAGGATTGCTGGACTGGTGACCACACCTCTCTACCCTGTTGCATGTGAATGAGGAGAAAGAGGACAGTGGAGTTCCTGTGTTCTCCGAGCGGAGGCTGCGGTCTGCCGCTGTGGGAGAGTAACACAAATTCATGTTAGATCATGCTTGATCGCTTGTTACAGGTGTTGACGCGGAACGTGGTCAAAGTAATCGCTTTGATGTGTGTATGTGCGCGCGCGCGCGCGCGCGCGCGTGTGTGTGTGTGTGTGTGTGTGTGCGTGTGCGTGCGTGCGTGCGTGCGTGTGTGCGTGCGTGTGTGCGTGCGTGCGTGTGTGTGTGTGTGTGTGTGTGTGTGTGTGTGTGTGTGTGTGTGTGCGCGTGTTGAAAGGTAGTTAGCTTGGACTTTCATCAGTCAGGTAGACAGTGTTTAGTTGGCTGCTAGATTGATCACTCTCTGGAGAAGGTATTGAAGAGGGTGTGTGAATAACAAGAAATGTACCTTTTTTTTGTCTTTTTTCAGGCGACGTAATACATCCTCCGAGGAACACGAAAAGGCAGAGTTACCGTCCTTGGCCCCGCCATTTTGCCGGAACCTGACACCTCCCCTCCGCCCACGCCTATCAGCGAGGGAGTGTGTGTCCTCTCTTCTCTTGGTACGTAGTCTACAGAGACCAGCTGCCGTACTTATATGTCGTCGGTAAATTTACATCAACGAGATTAACTCCTGGGTACAAACCCTGTAGGTTCAGCGCAGTCTACTTTCGTACCAATATCCTCCGGGTTTGGTCTCGGTTTCTACCTACGAAGTATCTAGAAAGTAAAGGGTGAAGGTCAGATAAAAAAAAAAAAGAGGGATTCCCTCCTTCTGCGCATGTCTTGAATAATCCGCAACCTTCTGCGCATGTCCGTCGCCGTGAATGTTGTTGACATCATGGCTGCTAAACAGAGTGCCGTCTGCCT
>JADBJO010000848.1:185000-187500 GCA_016801955.1 Conus betulinus
TGTGTGTGTGTGTGTGTGTGTGTGAGTTGCATACAACACACATCTGACACAAATGGTTTCACAGTCAGTATGTGTGTGTGTGTGTGTGTGAGCGCACACACACACACACACACACACACACACACACACTCGCACACACACACACACACACTGCGACTGCATGTGCATTTGCGACTGCGCATGCGTACGTAATCGTGTGCGTGTTCACGCTTGAACAAAGGACAGTATTTGTACAGACATACCTGTGTGGAATGGCAGTTCAGAACGTCTTTTTTTGTTGTTAGGGAGAAGATCCTGTCTTCGCAGTATTTATTTGAGAAAGCTACGTGTACGGTTTTCACATTTTCTCAACAAACAAAAAAAAGAAAGAGAGACAGCGAGAAAGAGAAAGAAAAGAAACAAACAAAGAAAGAAAGGAAGAAGAAAGATGAGTGTCCATATAGATGGCTTTAAAGGGCATTTCCAGAACCATTTTGTTCGATCCGAATCATCTAATTCGCCGTAAAGTTGGATGGTTTGAGGAATCAAGACCCTGCCCAAGAGAATGCTCGAATGTTATTATAATGTCCCCCTGGCTGTATTGTTTCGCTTATGCGGCTAGACTTTTTCTCCATCATATGATGAACAGACGTTCTAACGTAATCCGTGATGGTTGGTCAGATACCAGGACAGGCGGCCAAAATGGCACATAGTCCCATAATGACAGGCGAGAATCGTCCTCAAAGTCAGCCCATCGCCTCCTTACTGTGTTCGTCATTAGGTAAAAATGGCCGCTGGCTAACCCATATCGCCTGCGTAGTAAACACCCATTTCTACAGACTCTCCCGCAAACTGTCTTCGTTCGTTATCGGGCGATTTTGAAGTTCACGATCCAAGATGGCCAAGTTTGGCACCTAAACCGACGACGAGGACATCAAAAAAAAAAAAAAAAAACATTGCTGAGTGTGCGGTAGGAAATGTTCAGGCTGGCGCACAGCGAGTAACCCTATAAAAGCTCTCCTGTCATTGAAACCAGTTTTTGTGCTTGTCGGTCTGATTGTCTTGAGCAGCCGCAAAACGAAACAAACCCCCCCCCCACCCCCCCCCCCCCCCCAAAAAAAAAATTTACATAGATTCCACACGCTCGATAAGACATTTCGCCGGCAAGGTCCTAGTTTAGAGGCCCCCGCTCCCTTTCTCTTTTCCTCTCGATCTCCTTGATTCACGCTTTCACGAAGGGAAGCTGTTATTCTGTCTGTGAGAGCGACAGTCTATGACGTCGGCACGAAAGGGAGCCTCTAAACTAGGGGGGGGGGTGTGGGGGGGGGGGGGGGGGGGGGGGGGGGGGCTTCTTCTCTGTACTAACCGACGTTTCATTCGGTACCGCCGAATATCCACTTTTAAAAAAAAAATCGATGTGGACTTCCATGTTAAACAGTTCCAAGCTCATTGGTCTGACGATCTGTCTCAGTCAAGGGCCAGAGAGCTGTATTCCAACAGGTGAAAACCGGTGAGTTTTGCTGCCAGTGGAATAGGCGGACATATTTCTAAGTCAAAGACACGGTGATTTAGAAAGAAGAAGAAAGAAAAGAGAGAAAGAAAGAGTTGAAGATCCAACTGGTAAAACTTTCAAGTTGCAGTAATACAGGTTCAACTGGAGACAGAGATCAAGAGAGCAGTAATAGAGAGAGAGAGAGAGAGAGAGAGAGAGTGTGTGTGTGTGTGTGTGTGTGTGTGTGTGTGTGTGTGTGTGTGTGTGTGTGTGTGTGAGCGCGCGCGCGGGTGCATGCAAGTGTGTATGGATGAGAGAGAGACTTCGGAGAATAGAATTTGGGGTAGGGTTTGGGTGCGGGAGCTGGGTTGAGTTATAGAGTCTGCTCAGACTACCGGATATTTTGTTTCTCTCTCTCTCTCTCTCTCTCTCTCTCTCTCTCTCTCTCTCTCCCCCTCCCTCCCTCCTCCCTCCCTCCCCTCACCCCTCTCTCTCTCTCTCTCCCCCATCCCCCATCCCTCTCTCCTTTTCTCCCTCCCTCTCTCTCCTTTCCGTCTCAAAATTTCTCTCTCTTTTCTCCCCTCCACCTTCCCCGTTCTCTCCCCTCCCCCTTCTCCTCTCTCTCTCTCTCTCTCTCTCTCTCTCTCTCTCTCTCTCTCTCTCTCTCTCTCTCTCTCTCTCTCTCTCTCTCTCTCCCCCCCGCTGTTCCTCCATCCCCCTTTCTGTCTCTCTGTCTGTGTCGTCTCTGTCTCTCCTCTCTCTCTCTCTCTCTCTCTCTCTCTCTCTCTCTCTCTCTCTCTCTCTCTGTACTGATTATGTTCTTGCCCTTGTGACATATTTCAGAATCGCCAGCTCGAGCGTCACAACGATATACTTGACATTTGATTTCGCTTTCTTCGGGGTTGATGTGTGCGCCTCTTTGTTTCCCACACACATGATCGCTGTCGGAAGGCACTACGATTTGTTGAAAACCGACCATATCTTTAGCTCTTGAATCTTAAGAGCTACTGTCTCTTTTTGGTTTCTTTC
>JADBJO010000848.1:192500-197500 GCA_016801955.1 Conus betulinus
TAAAACTTTGATTAAAAATGTAAAAGCTAAAACCTACAGCGCTGTTCTTGCTGGTGCAGTCGTCAGGGTATGGGGGGGTCGGTGTTGTCGGTGTTTTTTTATACGTGTTCGCTGTCTGCCATCACGTGCGGTCGTGTTTTTCATGTGTTTTTGATTTCTGCTCCCTGATAGGAACTTCATTTGTGTCTGCAATTGTTAACCATTTCTATCCTAGTGTTAGGGTTGCTAATTTTGGTTTGCATAGGATCATATATTTTTCTGTTAGGCATAAATTACATCTTTTTGAAATGTTATTGTATGATGCAGCTCTTTTTAAGATTTTCAGGATATGTTGTAATCTATTTTTTTATCTTTGAGTTTCCAAATATATTTACTCAATTCTGTTTGATTTTTGTATCTTTCTTTGTTAAATGACTGTTTATGATTTGCATATCTAGTTTTAAACTGGTTTTCAGTGATACCTATATATGTTTCTTCAGTGTTCTCTGATTTTACAGTGGCTTGGTATACAATATTGCTGTGGAGGCATTTATTGTTTAGAGGGCACTGTTGTTTCTTGGTACAGTTGCAAGATTCCGTTCTTCACCCTCGTTTGTCTCTGCACTGCTTTTCGTTTTGTTGGTTGAATCAATGATGTTTTTGAGATTCGGCATACATGATGATGATAATTTGATGTTGTGCCTGTTAAATATCTTAAACAGTTTGTGCTCTTTTGGGAAAGAAGATGTCAGATTTTAAAGAATTCTTTCCCAACGTTTTGTTTTAACTCTTCCATCGTATGGGGGGTTGTACCATATGATTTTCCTTTTCCTGTTCTTCTTGTGTCTGCTCATATCATTTCCTGGGTCATAGTGTAATTTGTAGTTGTAGCCACTTTGGTGTAACGCTTCTTGGTATTCAGCTGCAGTGTTGTTAAATACTGTTTCATTACATGACAGATTAGATAATCTCTTGTTTATGCCTCTAGGTATCGTTTTGAGTATGGAAGGTGGGTGATTACTTTGATATTTACATAGACAGGTGTGTCATTTGGTTTTTTGTATGGTTTAAATGTATGTTGGTTGAGGTCTAACGTGATGTCTAAATAATTCACTATCTTTTTGTTAGCTTCTGTGGTGATTTTTAAATTTTGGTCGTGGAAGATTTTGCACAATTCTTTTTTCTTATTTTCAATGTTTCTAGGGCTATCACTCAGTGCAGCGAGGCCATCATCTCTGTACAGTCCAATTTGTTTTCCAAGTTTATTTTGAATGTTAGATAGCATGAATAGTCCGACAAGTTCGCAGGTTTCGGCACCATCATACGATCCCATAGTGACATCAAAAGTTGAACTTTTCCTGGTGTTCTTGGTCCAAGTCTCGTTTTTTGCTGTGGAGTAAAGTTCTTCTTTGTATGGAAAATGATTTCC
Source organism: Conus betulinus (assembly GCA_016801955.1). NCBI lineage: Eukaryota > Metazoa > Mollusca > Gastropoda > Neogastropoda > Conidae > Conus > Conus betulinus. The sequence continues at coordinate 193,909 of JADBJO010000848.1, forward strand.
ATTTCTAACCCTGATATTCAGTGTATTTGTTGGCAAATTTTATAGCTTTGGCGCGAGCAGCTCTTCATCTATAGATGGATAAAAATCTACTACATCAAATGTTATAAAGACTGTGTGTTTTCTTGCTTGTTGAGTTTTTTTAAACCATTGTATAACTTCATATGTATTTTCCAGAGGTTAAATTCGGTGTTCTCTCTTATGTTTTTTATGGTTTTCTCTAAAATGCTTTTACTGATTTTCCTTATATATATATGTATATAATGGGTTTTCGTTTTCTTCTCTCTTGGTCTAAAGAACTTGATAAAGTGATTGATATATATATATATATATATATATATATATATATATATATATATATATATATATATATCCTTAAATGGGTCCTCAAGCATAGGCTCAAAGATTGTCCCCTACATTTTATACTGTTTGCATAATGCTTTAAGTTTTCAGCAACTTTTTTCCTCTCCACACTTTCGTTTTGTTTTATTCTACTACCTTTCGTTGGCTGCTTTGGTGGTGCTGTTGCATTCTTTTACAAACCCTTGGCAGTCAGAACACCATAGGATTATGGACTGTGGTGTGTCTCTATTTGACGCCAAGAGCACAGACACAATCAGCCGTGTCTCCCTGATGAGTCCGATCCAGCGGACGAAAGGCCTCTGAGCAGGCGATACATATAGATCTGCCTTTGAGAGGGACTGCGATGGCTTCCTCATGCAGCTAGTGAAGAGTTTTCGTATTTGTGATATACATTTTTCCCATTTACTTCATCTTCAATTTTTTTTTTTCTCAATTTCAAATCTTTGCCAAGTCATTACTACAATGATGGAAGAATTGTTAACCTGCACTTGTTTCCCCCCACTACTTAATTGTTCAGCATTATATATATATATATATATATATATATATATATATATATACATATATATATATATATATATATCGCGCGTTTGTCTGAGCGTGTGTCTGTGAGTAATATAAAAGAGAAATACCATATCCATTTTCTGTCCAGTGTACGACTTGCCTCGAGTAAGACAGCATTTTGAGGAACCTCCTGGTTTATTGGTGTTCAGCGGTTCAGCTCCATTCCTTTCCTACATTCTCTATCGTTCTTGAGCATTTATTCATATCAGTAATGTGTATGTGTGTGTGTGTGTGTGTGTGTGTGTGTGTGTGTGTGTTTTGAATGGTGAACTCTTTGACGAAGGACAGTAGCCTTGAAATGAATCTCTTTCTCTCTGTTTCTGTCTCTCTCTCTCTGTCTCTGTCTCTCTTTAGAAATGGAAAAAGGTAAAGAAAACTGGGCTTACAAAGTAAAGAAAGTCCTTTCAGAACAGGGTTTTGGAATAGTGTGGATGACCCAGGAAGTAGGCAACAGTTCATTGCGGAATTTAAAGACAGGCTTATTTGTTCTTTTAAACAGAATTGGCACTCAGATATGGAAAGTAAAGAAAAATATCGCTGGTTTTTCTCATTTAAGAATGTGTTCCATCCTGAAAAGTTTCTCAATGTCATAACAGATAGATGGCACAGAATAAATTACGCAAGATTTAGGTTGAGAACTTTAGGTTTTAATGCGAACAAAAGATGGTTTGAATGTGAAACATCCACAGAATCTCCTTGTCCTGCATGTAGACATATTATTGATGACGAAGAACACTTTCTGTTCCACTGTACAGCTTATAATGAAGTGCGGACAAATTGTTCATTTTTCCAGCTAGATATAGCGAAAAGACAAAATGTCGCTGGCGTGTTATCATCAGATGATGAACTTGTAATTAAATCAGTTGCGAAATTCATCGCGGAAGCATTGAAAATTAGACAGATGAAGGATAGTGAAGTTTAAGATAATACATTATAAGAGATATCTGAATGAATATTATCATTCATCGCATGTGGAAGAGAGATCAGTAAAATACAATGACATCATTCATTTGAGTGGATGGTCGAGTCAGTCTTTTTTTTTTTTTTTTTTTTTCCCCCAAGTTGAAGAGATCGGTAAAATACAATGTCATCATTTGATTGAGTGGATGGTCGAGTCAGTCTTAAGGTGTGTGTGTGTGTGTGTGTGTGTGTGTGTGTGTGTGTGTGTGTGTGTGTGTGTGTGTGTGTGTGTTTTTAACTTTACTGCATTACTGCTCCTGTGCGTGAGGTGAGGACATAACGAAATGTTACGAATTTATTTGTTTTTGTTAACTTTGGATTTGATACACACTCGGAATGAAAGTGTACTATTGTTTGCAGGAAAGGAAGAGGGAAATGTTTTGTTCTCTCTCTCTCTCTCTCTCTCTCTCTCTCTCTCTCTTATATTACTCACAGACACACGCTCAGACAGACGTGCGTGCGCGTTTTGTTGTAATCTGCTCTCTGCAGACAGTCTTTTGTCGCGTGATTCACTTTAGAAATCGGAAATACCGTTACTAGAAAAATAAATCAAACGCGCGCGCGCGCGACCGTGTTTGTCTGCTCTCAACAAGCGGTCTATTTATAGTCGGATGACTCGATTCAGAAATCGGAAAGTACCGTTACTACAAAATAGACCATTACAGACGGCCATTGGAACCCACACGCGCATGAACTGCCGACTCCACTTATTAAAGACGCATTTAATGTGGAAACAAAATGCAGCACGCACTTGCATTAATGAAGAATGTGAAGCATAAACAGTCACGTAAGGACAAGAAGCGAAAAGTGTTTTTCTTCTCTTCAAAAATGTAAATTTAGTGTGTTTCATTATGTGCAGTTTTTCAGAAGCTAGCTTTAGTATATATGAAGCCTTGTCAGCTATATATATCTATCCTCTTTTATCTTAATGGGTGGTCCGAACTGGACTGTGGGTTACCGTATTGTCAGAAATGATTGATACACATTTCATTCCCACGGACCTAATCCTTGACTACCTATTTTTTTTTCCGAAACCTTTCTAAAATTTTACCAGGTCATGTTGCATCTGCAGTTTGCCTGTTGGCGTTTTCTCTTAAATGTTTTCATAATAGGATGGCCTGGAAGCATTCTCAAAAGAGTAATGAAGTTAGGAAGTTTCCCGAAAAGACGATCAGAGACAAGCATTTGTGTTCGTACGGGCCTTAGGCCTCTTCGAATACTAAACAGTTTTTTACTCCAATAATCAAACTTACAGTAGTTTTTACATTGAATGTACCTGTACAGTTATTGTATGGGTCTTGGATAGGAGACACTGTGTGTGTGTGTGTGTGTGTGTGAGAGAGAGAGAGAGAGAGAGAGAGAGAGAGAGAGAGAGTGTTCCCTGAAAATCTCAGCGTACGTATGTATGTGTATATCTCTTATTCGACATGTTCAGATTCATATCTCTGGTACTTGTCTGTACAGTGGCTGAAGACTAAGTAGTTCTTCATGCTTTGTTATTTGGAGAGAGAGGCTCTGAGGTTTTTGCTCAAAATAGCCTGGTTTTTTTTTTTTTGAGTTATTGAGATTTTGAAGAGAGAGAAAAAAGTAATAGGCTGTTATTGCGCCATTTGGGTTAATGTTTTGACAACAATAAAGTTTTCCATTTTTGCCAGCAGCTAGAGGATGTATTCTGAACAGAGTGAATTTTGGTATTCGTAGCTGTGAT
>JADBJO010000848.1:212500-227500 GCA_016801955.1 Conus betulinus
GTACAGGATCAGCGCTTGTGGGGCATGCAGGTCCTACCATGCCCAGTGTTAATAACCGCTCTAACGCACCGCCCGATGGCTGTGGTGCAAGCCCCCCACAGGCTGTAACATAGTGCTCTTTGTTGGTCAGGTGGATGGGGTCAGTGTTGGTGTGTAGGTCCCAAGACTCCAACCAACAAACGCTGTCATAACGTACCCCTTGTTGACCTTGTGGACGGTGTCTCAGTGCGTGTACAGACTCTGTCCCGCCTACGATTAGACTCCATACTTAGTGCCCCTTGCCGATCCAATGACGGAGGGCCAGTGCTTGTTCCCTGGCCAATCACCTAACGTTGTAGTGCATATTGCCCGCAGTGTGGCGGGTCAAAGCGCGTGTACAGGCCCTAGTTGACAGTCCCTAAAACGCTGTTGGTTAGTGCCCCTTCCTGTCGATCTGACAGAGGGTCAGTTCTTGTGTGCAGGCCGTGCGACGGCCGTCAACAAACGCTTCAGTTAGGGGCCCCCATGTTGATATAGTGGGCCGCATCGGAGCCTGTTCAGAGGCCGGAGTGTGCGTACCATCATGCAACGCTGCAATGGAGTGCCCGTTGCTGATCTTAAGGACACGGGTCAGTTCTATGCCCGTTGTCCAGCGCTGTGGTTGGTGACCCATGTTGACCTAGTGGACAGCGCCGATGCCTGTTTGCAGGCCTGAATACGCCCACGATCTACAGCTGCAGTGGTTTGCTCCTTGTCGGTGTGGTTGACACGTCGGTTCTTTTTGTGCAGGCCCCACTAAACCCATCAACAGACGCTGTGATGTGGTGCCCCTGCTTGATCTAATGGACAGGTTCAGTGCCTGTTTGCAGGCTCGAATACGGCCCACGTTCTAAAGCTGTGGTATTTTGCTCATTGTTGGCGTAGTGGACAAAGGTCAGTTCTTGTGTGCAGGCTGCATGTACCACGTCCATTGTCACTGGCCGTGATATGTTGCTTCTTGTTGACCTGCTGAACAAAACGTTGGTTCTTTTGCAGGCCCTAACTTGCCCACCATCAGTATGGCGCTGTTGTTATACATTGTATCCTTTATTGAACTAGAGTACATGGCTATTACCTGTTCCCACAAAGCCGAGCGGCGCCCACCCTCTAAAGCTGTACCAGCACAGTGCCCCGTGTTGACGTGGCAGTGGACAGCGTCATTGCTGACCTGTGTGCAGGCCCCAACACCCCGACCATCAAGGACCTGTGGAGAATGGTGTGGAAGGAGAACTCCAAGACCCTCATCATGCTCACCAACCTCACCGAGACGGGCAAGGTAAGATCGTGCTGCATTTTTTTTTTCTTTTCTCCTCTTTCTTTCTGCGCGAGTGGAGAGAGAGAGAGAGAGAGAGAGAGAGAGAGAGAGAGAGAGAGAGAGATAATAGCCAGGCCATTCTATATACATTCAGTTCGACATCAACAACACCCACCTCCGCTGATATGGCCGCCACGCGTTGACAAGTCGTTCCACGAAAAATGAGAAAAGGGTGGATGGATGGAGATGGCGAGGGAGAAGAGGAAGGAGGAGGGGAGGGGTGGGGTAGGGGATGGGGTGTGAGAAAGGGGGCGGGGGGGGGGGGGGGGGGGGGGGGGGGCGCTGGCGAAACATTAATCCACCACCTTCAAAAAAACACACACACACACACACACACACACACACACACACCTCCCATGGTTCCTAGGGGAGGATGGTCGTAACGGACTGTCGTTAGCTCGCCCAGTTATTGCCGGTCACGCGACGTGTTATGGTTCCGTCCGGTGATCACACGACTCCTTGAATACGTCTGTCCTTGGAAAATGGGTGCCATCAGTAACAAACAGCTGTGCACGTCCTCCCCTCTCCCCTTCGCTCCCCCCTCCCCCCCCCCCCCCCCCTCCCCTTCCCCCTTCCCCTTCTTCTACTCGTGCCCTCTCATCACCTTTCCAGAAGTCGGATAATTTTCCCCCTTTTTGTTTTTTTGTGCTTTAAGATTTTGCCCTTTTTTTTTAATGAAGCGACTTAGACGTTAAACTCACAATGTCTGTTGAGGACTCGGCGCCCCACTAGCTCGTCCTATGCCTGAGAACATGCCCGGTATAGTTGGTACATCATTATTGATGCCAACGTTTTTTTAATTGTGTGTGTGTGTGTGTGTGTGTGTGTGTGTGTGTGTGTAATGCTGAACAATTAAGTAGTGGGGGAAAACCAGTTAACAATTCTTCAGTCATTATAGTAATGACTTGGCAAAGATTTGAAATTTGAAAAAAAAATAAAATAAAAAAACGGGGGGGGGGGGGGGGGGGGGGAGGGGGGGGGGGGGGGTGTTGAAGATGACGAAAATGGGAAATATATCATGAATATAAAAACCCTTTACAAGCTGCATGAGGGAACCATCGTAATCCCTCTCAAAGGCAGATCTGTATGTGTCGCCTGCTCCTACGCCTTTCGTCCGCTGGATCAGACTCATCAGGGAGACACGGTTGATTGTCTCTGTGCTCTTGGCGTCAAATAGAGACACACCCAGCCTGTGATTCTGTGGTGTTCTCACCACCAAAGGTTCAGAAAAAGAATCCAACAGCACCCCCCCCCCCCCCCCCCCCCAAAGCAGCCAGCGAAAGGTAGTAAATGAAGCAAAGCGAAAGTATGGAGAGGCCCAAAAATAAAAAAATAAATAAAATTAAAAAAAAAAAAAAATATATATATATATATATATATATATATATATATATATACATACATACATACAAATGAGTTTTCAAGTACTTGAATGCGCTGAATTATATTCTTCTCAGTTGAAACTTTAATACTATCAGTCCAGATAACGGTTTTTTTGGGGGTTGTTTTGGCTAATTAAAGGGTTTGTGAATGAATGTTCTCTCTCTCTCTCTCTCTCTCTCTCTCTCTCTCTCTCTCTCTCTCTCTCTCTCTCTCTCTCTGTGTGTGTGTGTGTGTGTGTGTGTGTGTGTGTGTGTGTGTGTGTGTGTGTGTGTGTGTTTTCACAGCTCGTCTCTGTACTCGTTTCATAATTACGTTACACAGAAAAAGTGTGAGCAGTACTGGCCCGATGAAGGCTGCCAGCAGTACGGACCAATCAGCGTGCAGCTCATGGATACGGACGAGTTACCGGACTTCACCATTCGAACTTTCTTGTTGACCAAGGTGAGTTCTTTTGTACTGTATGTCTGTCCTTTCTTGTCGCGCGCGCGCGCGCGCGTGTGTGTGTGTGTGTGTGTGTGTGTGTGTGTGTGTGTGTGTGTGTGTGTGTGTGTGTGTGCTTCAATCTATTCGAACTGCAAGTGATCAACCGTCTACATTACTCATTTCGGGAATTCCCCTTCGATCAGGAAAAGCCCTAAGACAACGACAGCGAGACACGAGCGCCCGAACGTGGGCTTTCCTGTTCATCTCTCATAATTATTTGTTGCCGAACACAATCGGGCAAGCTGGGTGCCGTATACAGTTTGTAAAAGGCGGTGCGAGATTCACTTCATAAAAATGTTCTGTATAGAAATCTGTCGGGCTGGGCGCCCATTATAGTGTGTACCGATCGACTGGGTACCATAACAATCTGGGTAACGTAACGATCTGGGTATTGTTGCAAGACTCTGTCAATAAGGATTTCGTATACGACCTGTGAGTTTGTTTAGGAGGGAAATGTTATGCAGTTATGTCAGGAATGATGCTGTAAACTGCAGCCTCTCAGTTTGGTGCCGTATTCAGTCTGCCAGGGTGTGTGTGTGTGTGTGTGCGTGTGTGTGTGTGTGTGTGTGTGTGTGTGTGTGTGTGTGTGTGTGTGTGTGTGTGAGAGAGAGAGAGAGAGAGAGAGAGAGAGAGAGATGCAATGTATCCGTGTAGGTGCCTCTGCAATCTCAGCGTATCCAATCAAGTTTTTTTTTTATTGTAGGTGCCCTTTACTGTCTTAGTATTATCATGTTGTTGTTGTTGTTGTTATTGTTGTTGTTGTTTATCAGCGTCATCGTTATTATTGTTGTTGGTGCTGATGTTGTTGCTGTTGTTATGTGCTTGACAGTCCAAGTACCTGGAACAGTTTTTATCTGGATGACAATGATAGATACGTACATTTATCTATTTGAATTTGTTCCTTCGTTCGTTCATTATTCATTTATCTTTTTTTACTTACTTTGTACATATCAAGTACATATCTATTACTTTTGATATATATGTTACACATCGTTTAAGCACCAGGATCAATCACCATCTTCAAAATTTACATTATCATCGTCATGATAATGATGACGATTATGATGATAATGATGATGATGACTATAATTATAATGATTATTGTTATTAGTGTTGTTGTTGTTTTTATAGTTATTGCTGTTAATATTATCGTTATTGTAGTTGTTAGTATGTTATTATTTACTATTATTATCATTATTCTCACAGCATCATCATGATCATTATCATTATTACTACTACTACTGTTATATTATCATTATTATTATTGTTATCATTATTATTATTACTGTTGTTGTTATCTTTATCATCATTATTATTATTGTTGCTATTTATGTTATCAACAATATCTTTATCATCGTTGTTATCATTGTTCTTTATATGATCATTATTGTTGTCATTTGCTGTTATCATCCCAGGGCGGACAGTCCAAGTACCTGAAGCAGTTCCACTTCACCACCTGGCCTGACCACGGGGTGCCCAGGTTCGGACACTCCCTGCTGCTGTTCCGCCAGAAGATCCGTGCCTACGACAACCTGGACAATGGCGCCGTCATCGTGCACTGCAGGTCAGAGAGAGAGAGAGAGAGAGAGAGGGGGGGAGGGGAGGGGGGGGGGGGGCGGGAGGGGGGGGGGGGGGGGGAGGGAGGGTGGAGGGGGGAGAGAGAGAGAGGGAGGGAGAGATGGGATTGTGAAACTTTGCGTGCAAGACGAGAGAGTGGAGAAGGGTCTCAAAAGAGGGAGGGTCTCAGAGAGAAAGCGGGAAGGGAGAGCTGAGGGATGGACAGAGAGAGAGAGAGAGAGAGAGAGAGGGGAGGGAGGAGAGAGAGAGAGAGAGAGAGAGATGGGATTGTGAAACTTTGCGTGCAAGAGAGAGAGTGGAGAAGGTTCTCGAAAGAGGGATGGAGAGACAGAGAGAAAGCGGGAAGGGAGAGTTGAGAGATTGACAGAGAGAGAGAACACACACGCGCGCAAATACACACACACACACGCGCGTGCACGCACACACACACACGCACGCACACACACACACACACACACACACACACACACACACACACACACACACACACACACACACACACACGTCATTCGCAGCAGCAGCCAGGGAAAGATATCTTTCTATTCCCTTGTACACTCAACTCCATCATCACAGAAAGAGGGGAGAGAGAGAGAGAGAGAGAGAGGGGGGGGGAGGGAGAGAGAGAGAGAGAGAGGGAGGGAGGGAGAGGGAGAGAGAGACACGGAGAAAGAGAAAGAGAGAGAGAGAAGATTATGAACTAACAAACATTTGTTTACAATTAAATGCCTAGCAGAAGCCAATGTTTGTCTCAAATATTCTTAGCTCTAAGTTAACACAAACACATTTCTGTAAAGAAGTAGCTCCAGAAGACAGGATTAACGTTCTCCAATTTAGATTTGTCAGTGAAAGACTTGGCTAAAAAAAAAAAAAAAAAAGTTCCCTAAACCTGAAAGAGAGACTCAGGCGGTGGGCAGTCGATGCAGTTTGTTAGGAGATATTCAGCAAGAATAATGGACGTCATTTCTTTACAGACGCTTTGGTTTACCTCCTTCATGTACGAATGTACTAAGAACTAGCCGTTGTACTACAGAAAATCCACCGTACTTAACAGCCATCATTGATAGATCGAAAGAAGAAAACCATCCGATATCAATGGAGCAAAATTTGTAGAACTTGCATGTAAAACCGCCCAGGTCAAGGCTTTTACCATTTTTCGTGGATGTCAAGGATGCTGGTGGTGCTTCTGTATAGCAACTGATTTCCTGTACGTTTCTTTACCGTTTTCATTTAGTTTTGTTGCATCCGGTTTGCGAGCGAGTGTTTAAAAGCAAATCATCAACAGTTTGATGGCAAAGTAGTTGTGTTTTGCTGTACCTCTTACAAAATGATTTTTTTTTTTAGATAAGATCATGTTACGAGATTCAGTTTTAAATGTTTCATTTTGTGTGAATGAATTTTTTTTTTTTTAAGAATATAGAAATACTTATTTACCCTTTTGGCCTTTCCGGCTTACTCTGGGGTGAACGATTTTACCTTCGATTCATACCTTCGTTGTTGTTGTGCTTTTGAATTCTTCAGGTTATGCATATCCTTTTCATTTATGTTCGTTTTAATTCCTTTTTATATGTTTTTGTGTCATGCTTTTGCTGTTTCAAAGACCGTTTTTCTTAACAGTTGCATATTATATTTTCATTCCTTTTATTTTCACATGCATTTGCTTTTTTTTTTAATCTGAATTCATCTTTATCATGGTTCAGGCGCGAAAAATAACAAATGCAGACGAACAGCCCATAACTCAAGAACACTGCGGAAACTACAAATAAATTATCAATTCTCACGAGCAAAACACAAATATGCAGACAGAAAGAAGAAGATGAAAACAAGAAGTAAACAACATTGGTGTGATTGAATCTTTGATTTAATAGTATTTAACCGTGACAGTTTAAGTCTCTGGTGCAGACACTAGTTCGTTTCAAACTCAACGAAATCTCATGTCTGAACATTGACTTTATCAAGTTTTATTTATGATAGTGTACACCAGTTGTGCCTCGTTGGTAGCTTGAAATAAGTATTGGTCAGTAACGAACGCGTTTCCACGAAAATGCAGACAAAATCAGTTCAAGACTTACCCGCGCAGTGACGGATCAGTCTGTGACTCTTCATGACCGATCCAGACAAGGACACGGCAATATAATAACGAACTGGTTTTCCGTCTAAAGTGGGGAGACAATTCTGATTAACCTCCAGGCAAATTGAAGCCGGTTGTCGGAAACCCTTTTGACGTCAGCGAGTCCATTCACTGGTGTCCAGGGTTTGGGGTGAACGCGAGCGCTGTAGGGACGGTGTTTCGGCCAAATTGCATATGGTTTCGGGCCGTTTTGTTCGTCTTCAAGGAAGAAAAATCTTGGGGACAACCACCAACCAAAATATCAAAGTATTGCACGTGGCAGGTCACGCGACAGATTTGCTACCTGTATGTTAAACGCGTACGGTAGTCTACCGGCACAGGTGTCTACCAGTACATCCGTGAGCTTAAATGGAGGTCATGGGTGGAAGTCTCCAGGGGCTATCAGAGCACTATACTGGAAATGATCGGCCGAATTTTTTACGTCCTTCTGTCCTAAACTTTGGACATGTTGTTTATCTTGAAGACTTTGAGGATACGTCAAGTCATCGGTGATGGGTCTTTCACACGATCCAACGTGAAGAGGTGTAGCTGGGTGAACACGGATTAAGATGGGTCCACAACCAAAGCTTGGACGTTGTGAGCATGACGTGAAGGAAAACTGGGATGAAATTCCACATGGAGTGAAGGAAAACTTAACGGAATGAATTTTCCACAAACCAGTCGGAAAGAGTCGTATCATACCGTGCACTTTTCCCTGTCAAAATGGGTTCATCTCCGGGGTGAAAGTTCGAGGCAAGTAGCCAATGAAAGGTGTCGTCCTGGTAGCCAGAAGGACGTATGATGGCGCAACATCCGTTCCGCGATGTGAGATTAGTCCAGCTGAGCCGGGACGAGGTCGGTTGGTGGGATACCACTAATTCTCTTTGCAGTTTGGCTAGCAAGGGTGATGGTATGCAGCATAGCACCTGGCATGATATACGTTTTGCTCGCTGTCGCTCCATTTCAGGGAGTGTCCCAGTCGCAGTGTTTTCTGTTTCTGCAGTGAATCTTTCTCAGATGCTTTTGCGAAATCTCGAAGCAGTCAGATATGTATGCACCCTATAATTTGCTAATTTCGCATCATGGTCTGACTTTCAGCCACAACTACTGTGCGTCAGCTGGAAGTAAAGATAGACTCTTGTTGAATACAGAATACTTTAGGAATAGCTGAAGTTCCTCTAAAAAGGGGGAAAAAAAGGGGGGGGTGTAAGGGTCTTTTTGTTGATAGCTGTAGACAAGCTGTAGATATAGAATAGCTATGTGTACATATGAATGATTTCTTACTCACGCAAGTAACAAAGTAATGGCCAAAAATAAAAGCGAAGGAATTGCCATCATAGTCTTTGGAGGAGGATTGCTGTCATTATTAAGGTCTGTCTGCATAACGGTAAATGTACACAAATAGCAAACAGCTCGTTAATGACAAACAGTTACATTCTCTCTCTCTCTCTCTCTCTCTCTCTCTCTCTCTCTCTCTCTCTCTCTCTCTTGTAAATCCAGAGAGAGAGAGAGAGGGAGATGTGTATAGCAAACGGATGTGCGGTAACGCTGGGTAATCTTTGTATTGTTATACACAAGGAAGTGACGGGGATGTAGAGGGGAGGGAAAGACAGTGAGAGGGACAAGGTGAGAATGTGGTGATCGGGTGTGTGGCAGGTGGGTAAGGTGGGATGGTAATATTAGAAAGCATGTCTTTCTCTCGTCAAATTAGACATATAACTATAGCTGATATAATAGTTTGGATGAGTCGGCGCACCACACACCAGAACCTGAATAAACCCCAGGCGCCATGTATTGAACGACAAAACACTCACTTCAGCAAAGCGAATGTCCATCCTTTGGGAAAACATTGCATGGTGAGTGTGAGTCAGGATGGGGGACAAAAAGAGTGAGAGAAAATGGGAGGATGGAGGACCCGCTTAAAAGAAAAAAGAAAAAGAAATGGAGGTTGGATGAAACCCCAAAAAAAAAAAAAAAAAAAGAAAAAGAAAAAAGATAGCAAACGGTTTTCCCACGCAACAAAAAATGGGGCACGCAGAATCGACACCAGAGTTTAGCTATTCATTATCGTAATTATTCATCATTAACTCATCACTGCTGGTCCAACAACGGAGCGTCAATGACGAAGAAGTTCCCTGTCCAAAATCGATAGACGAAGCTGGTTAACCTGCAGACAAACCAAAGCCGGGTGTCGCAGACCAGACTCGACCCGCCCCAGACTAGGTGTAAAGGGACTATCGGAAAACCTTTCGTCGGCGCTAAGTCGATTTGCCAGTGTGAAGATTGTCATAAAAAACCGCTACTGCCAAAGGAACTGTGTTTTTCTCTATCACGCTTCGCATGGTCTTGGTCTGCCATGCTTGTTTTCTATGGAGGAAATCTCCAGGACACCCACGGTATCGTCCAGTTATTGCACGTGACAGGCTGCAGGGCAGGTTCGCTACCTTTCCACGGAAACGGTGCAGCAGTCTACTGACGCTATTTTTTTTTTTCTTTTAACAGCGGCTATGAGAGGAACTCTCCATGTGCTTATCCCCGAAGATATCGGGTTGCAAAGTCATTAAATGAAATGGGAATGATCAGCTGAAGTTTGGATTTCTTTTTCTGTACATTTGAGGGGAAAAAAGTTTTGAAGTTTGTGTTACCTGTTTAAGTTTGAGTTTTTTGCTTAGGTCCATGATATCTATTGTCCGATTTCTATTTGTTATTTCAATGGTGGTTTTATGTTCTGGAGAATTGCATATGGGATTATCTAGACATATGGCCAGAGTTGTCTGTCGAAAGACAGAGCGTCCCCGGTCTTACCCTGATGTGCGTTGAATACCTATACTTATAGAACAATGGTCCTTGCACCTGGCTGATTGCTTGCAAACGCCTCTCAACAATGCCAAATAATGGTCACAGTGGAAATAGAGGCATGCATTTTCCTATCGTATCCTTGCAGCAGTGTAGTAGTCATACTGCGGGTGGGAGGAAGGGGGGGGGGGGGGGGAGGGTTACTGCATGATGATAAATGAACAAACGAATAACAACACTGGATAGGTTGTATGACAAAAATAAGATACCCATAAAGGTATACACACACACACACACACACACACTCTCTCTCTCTCTCTCTCTCTCTCTCTCACTCTCTCTCTCTCTCTCTCTCTCTCTCTCTCTCTCTCTCTCTCCCTCACACACACACACACACACACACACACACACACACACACACACACACACACACACACACACCTGCGTCCGTTTTATGTGTGAGGCAAATACAGACGAGACGGCTGTAACAGTTCGATGAGGAAGTGAGTAGCCTTAATCATCGCATTAACTGTTTCTCATTTGAAACTCCATTTAAACATTGGGAAATAACAAACGCGTTTCCACCAAAGTGCACGGAGAAATAAATATCAGTACATGGCTTAACCATCCGTTTCTATACGTATCAATCAATGACTCTTCATTATCGGTCCAGACGGCAAATAACAAACAGGCTTCCTGCCTGAAATGGACAGACACAACTGATAAACTTCAACAGAAATCGAATGTGGCTTTCGCAAAGCCTTTCAGAGTCGGCCAGTCCATTTACCAGTGTCAGACTTATGGTAAAAGCCAATTCCAGCGGGACAGTGTTTCTGTCAAGGTTTGGAGCGATCTTTTTAGCGGAGATCTCTTGGACAGTCCACTAACTACTCCGTTGTGTGAAAACGTGACAGACACGCTAGGCACGTGAAGACACTCACTCTATCCTTCTATAATAACGTCGATCGGTGTACAGACACATTTGCTTGAAGAGGGGTGAGGAATGAATGTCCCTAAGCGCTTTTCCCCACGGATACGGATAGCAGAAAGTTGTAAAACTGGTGATGGAAGTGCAAACGATCAACTAAAATGAGTAAAAATTTCACTTTTCATTTTTGTCTTGGTCATGCGTCGTCTGATTTGAACCTTAGTTGTACCACAGCTATGAGATACAATGATTGCTAATGTGATACAGGGTGATTGAGACTGATGACTCTTAGTTTTTTTTTTTTTCCTTAAACGATAAGAGGTCCTCAGTATTTGTCCTGATAGATGTAGAATTGGTGTACTATGGAGCAGCCATCAAGCATATGTGTGACTGGTTTCAGGTGCTTGTTTAGGGAACAGGGTCTTGTTTGTAGGGAAATTGACTTACAGATAACAGATGGGTTTCCACAAAAATGTACTGACAGAATCAATACAAGACCTAACCAGACGTGAACTGCACTATTAATCAGTAACTCCTAACAGCGGTCTGGACAAAGGGGCGGCAAATTAGTGAACAAGCTTCCTGTCCACACTGATTAACCCCCTGACAAATCAAAGCTGACTTTCGGCAACCTCTACGACGTCTGCGAGCCCATTCATTCATGTCAAGCTTCTCGTAAAAGCCAGCGCGACACGGACAGTTTGGATCAAGTCCCATGAGCTCTTGGCCCATCTGTTTCGTTTTCCATGGAGAGATTCTCTTGGATAGGCGCTAACTGTACAGCTAGCTATCATACATGACAGGCCCGCTAAGCTGTGACTGATACACCGCCCTTCCCTTGAAGCAACCCACAATGCGCCAACTCATTTGCCAACTCAACGTGCGTCATGGTCAGTATTCCCACAAGGACATCAGAAGGTTATAAACTTAATGCCTTAACTTGGAATGATAAGCTCAAGTTTGGATGTCATGTTTTGAGATTCACAAAAAAATTTGAGGTTTTGGTTAGTTGCTGCATACATCGTTCGATTTCTAACCACAATTGTATATCAGCTGTGAGTTAAGATTACCACTCGTTCAGTGTAGGTAATCTTGGCTTCTGGTTGAAGGTTCTGTCAAGTGACAAGCAAATCCAGCTTTCGGTTTTTTTTTTTTTTTTTTTTTTTTTGGTTTTTTTTGTTTGGTTTTGGGTTGTTTTTTTTTTGGATGTGTGCAATACCCACAGGTCTGGAATAACCATCCCTGCACGTGAATGATCATTTATACTCTCTTAGCCATCAGAATCAAGTAACTGTGAAAATCAAAGAGGCTGCTTTCATGTTATTTGGATCAGTGTAGTAGTCATTCTCAAAGATATGTCCATTTAACGATAGACAAATAAGCAATAATGACAGCAGATAGACTGTATGTCAAACTGTTATATACATACGAACACACACATGCAGGCATGCATGCACGCATGCAAACACACACACACATGCACGCATGCACGCAAGCACTCACACACACACACACACACACACACACACACACACACACACACACACACACACACACACACCTGCATCTGCTCATTATGTGTGAAGCGAAAACAGAAATGAGGGATGTAACGTGACTGAACTGATTTTATTAATCATCATAGTCATCACATTAAATGTTTCTCGTTTAAACTCCATTTAAACCAAAATGCGTGGAAAAATATCAACACATGGTTTAACCATCCCTTACCAAACGTATCAATCAGTGACTCTTCATTACCGGTCCAGACGGCAAATGACAAACAGGCTTCCTGCCTGAAATGGACAGACACAACTGATAAACTTCAACAGAAATCGAATGTGGCTTTCGCGAAGCCTTTCAGAGTCGGCGAATGCCTTTGCCAGCGTCAAACGTGTGGTGTGAAAACCAGTTCGAGAGGGACAGTGTTTCTGTCAAATTTCGGAGCCAACTCTTCAGCGGAGATCTCTTGGACAGTCCACTAACTACTCCGTTGTGAACACGAGACAGACACGCTAGGCTGATGGAGATACGACATCCTTCTGTAGAAACGTAGAACAGCGTTCAGATACATTTGCTTGCACGGGGATCACGAGTAAATGTCCCCAAGTGCTTTTCCCCCAAGAATAACAGGAAGTTGTGAAAGTGGCAATTGAATCGCAAACGATCAGCTAAATGAGTGGAATTTTCACTTATTTTTTGTCTTGGTCATGCATCGTCCGATTTGGAACCGTGGTTGCACCTCACTTTGTGAGATTAGATGATTCCTTACATAACACAGGGTGATTGAGACCAATGACTGCTTCTTCCTCAAATGATACCAATGGCCTCAGTATTTGTTTTTCTGATATATGTGGAATTGGTGCAGTACGGAGCAACCACCAAAGCACATTTGTGATTGATTTCAGGTGCTTCTTTATAGGGACCAGAAAGGTCAGAAATCAAAACAGTGCATTGCCACTGCATGCCGAAGAGTAGTAAAGTAGTCATTCTCAGTGATGTTTTCCCATCAGAAATACTGACTTTTAGGTAAGAGATGGGTTTCCACAAAAACAAGCATAGACAGAATCATTTCAAGACAGGAACAGTACTATTAATCAGTCACTCCTAACAGCGGTCTGGACAAAGAGGCGGCAAATTAGTGGACAAGCTTCCTGTCCACACTGATTAACCCCCTGACAAATCAAAGCTGACTTTCGGCAGCCTCTACGACGTCTGCGAGCCCATTCATTTGTGTCAAGCTTCTCGTAAAAGCCAGCGCGACACGGACAGTATTTCGATCAAGTCCCACGAGTTCTTGGCCCATCTTGTTCGTTTTCCATGGAGAGATTCTCTTGGACAGGCGCTAACTCGACCAGCTATCACGCATGACAGGCCCGCAAAGCTGTGACTGATACACCGCCCTTCCTTCGAAACATACTGAAGTGTGCCAACACCTGTGTCTGTTTAAAGGTGCGTCATGAGTCTGATTGCCTCGAGGATATCAGCAGGCAATAAACTTATTGCCTGAAGTGGGAATTTTCAGCTAGAGTTTGGATGTCCTCTTTTGTTTAATTTTTAGGAGAAGGGGGCGGCGGAGGAAGTTGTGAAACTTGTGATTAAATTGTATGCGAATTTGAGGTCTTGGTTGGTCATTTTTTTTTCTTTTTCTTTTCGCGTTCCCAGGGTTGACAATCGATATGCAAAGTTGGGCTTTTAACCACGATTGTATATCAACTGCCAGTTAAGATATATCGCTGGTTCAATATTGAATAATTCTGATTGTGGCTGAAAGTTTCTCTCAGCCAAAGCTATGCTTTTCCCCCCGATATGTTTACAGTGTTCATAGGTATGGAATAACCAGTCATGCACGTGAATTATTATTTACACACTTTTGGCCATAAGTACCAAGTAATGGCCGAATTAAAAAGGCACTGTGGTCATGGGTTTTTTTTTCATAAGTGTACCATTCGTTTTCAATGGTATACTTAACGATAAATGAATAAATGAGTAATGACAGCAGATAGACTGTATGACAACTTTTATATACAAACGAACACTCTCTCTCTCTCTCTCTCTCTCTCTCTCTCTCTCTCTCTCCTCTCTCTCTCTCTCTCTCTCTCTCTCTCCTTAGACGTAAGAAGAGAAAGGCGGTAAACAGGGCTGCAGCTCTTCAAAAAATCGAACACACTTTATATGCGTGGCCGCGATAAATCATATCACTGGTTTCTATTCTATCCAAACAACTGCACATAAAGAACGGCTTTCCACGAAAATACTCCGACAGAATCAATACACGGCTTACCCATGCGTGACTATAATTATCAATCAATGACTCTTCATTAGCGGTCCAGACAAGAGACGGCAACTAACGAACTGGCTTCCTGTCCCGAACGGACAGCCCCAAACTGATTAACCCCCCAGACAAATCGAAGCCAGCTTTCGGAAACCCTTTCGAAGCTGGCGAGTCTATTTACCACGGCCAAGCATTTTTTTTTTTTTCTTTTTTTTTTTTTTTTTTTTTTCTTTTTCGGGGAAAGCTCGCGTCAGACGGACCGTGTTTCGACCGAGGCCCCCGCAAATTTCAGGGACCATCCTGTTCGTTTTCAGGAGAGAAAAACCTCTCAGACGGCTGTCCGGGCTACCTTGTAGGGAGAATGGGACATGACAGACACGCTATGTTCGTGACAGATACGGTACCCTTCCGTGAAAGGGTACGCGGGGCCTACCGACGTATCTGACCATTTAGATAAAAAGGTCGTGAGTCAGTCTCCAGATGGTTTTCCACAAAGATATCAAGGGGGGGGGTGTAAAATGGAAGGATTATCTGTCCTTAACTCCCAAAACTTTGGGGCGAAGCGTGAGGTGAAGTTGGAGAGAGAGAGAGAGAGAGTGTGTGTGTGTGTGTGTGTGTGT
>JADBJO010000848.1:240000-250000 GCA_016801955.1 Conus betulinus
CATCCTTCATTTATTCTGGTAGTAAATTATGGAATGATATACCTGACCACATTAAACGCAAACCAAGCTTACTCTCATACAGGAAGGCATACCACATATATTTAACTGAACAGCATTAAGTTTTAAAATGCGGGATAATGTTCTTGTGTAACAACCTCAAGTTGATGGGTCCTCTCTGACAATGCATGTTCGTGTGAGTCTGATTGATTATGTGCTTGTGCTGTGAGTGCTTGGTGGTATTAGATGTTTGTGTGGAGGAAGTGGTCTTGATGTGCAAACATTTATGAATCGCGCGCTAGCGCTTGTGTGTGTTTGTGTGTGTGTGCGTGCGTGCGTGCGTGCGTGCGCGTGTGTGTGTGTGTTTGTGTTTGTGTGCACATTCGTGCGCGCGCGCACGCGTGTGTGTGTATGTGTGTGCGGGCGCACACGTGTGTGTATTCGTGTGTGCGCGCGCACGCGCGCATATGCACGCGTGGTTTCCTTTCTTTCCTTGAATGTATATTGCACTTAAATTGTGACCTACTCTTGTCTGCTTACTATTGGTTTCCCCCCCTTTTTTTTCGTCGTTATAAGTTTGCTTTTTGCTCCTTCTCCTGTATCATATATATTATCATTTTTATTCATTTTTATATTGTTTGTTGCTCATGAGGACATGGTGTAAAAAAGCTATTAGGTTATCCATTTTACCGGCAATGAAAATATTCGTATTCATGCGCTCTCTCTCTCTCTCTCTCTCTCTCTCTCTCTCTCTCTCTCTCTCTCTCTCTCTCTCTCTCTCTCTCTTATTTATATGCTTGCTGGTGTACACATATGGCCTATGTATGTGTCTGAATATTGTCGTTGTTCTTTTTGCCGTAGTGTATCTTGTTGTTGTTGTTGTTGTTTGCACGATATGAGAAGCATAATTAGATTTGGATAGCGAAGTGTAGAGAGCAGGGAAAGGGGGAAGGGGCTTTCTCTTGACGTTCTCATATATATTTTCCTGTCCATTTTGACCTGTGTCTCTACATTTCTGAAACTAAGTTTTGGAGAAGGAACTGTGTAAAATAGCTCGCAGCGAATCCATTTCATCCTCCTTTAGATGTTGATATTCATAGTTTCTCTTTTTCTACGTACATCATTTTCTCTCTCTCTATCCTTGTATGAAGTAATTTTCGTAACGACGTATGTAAACTCTCTCTCTCTCTCTCTCTCTCTCTCTCTCTCTCTCTCTCTCTCTCTCTCTCTCCATACCTGCTATGTAGCTAAGTACGCTCTTGACCGCAGCCTGCACGTTTCATGACAGGAAGCTATGAGTAACAAACGAGCTTCAACACCAAAAAATGGCCAAAAATGAATATCTGTGAACAAAGATCGATGTCGGCTTACGTTTACGTATCTCCTGTACGCATCAGCGTGTGTGTTAGGGAAAGCGACAAGCTTCTTATCAAAGGTAGATTCGCGTGCACACAAAGGTCAGTCAATCCGCACAAGAGGTACAGACCATCTTGGTCATTTGAAGTGAGAACAAATCGTTGGGACAGCCAGTGGCTTTGTGCACGTCTCCCATGAAGTGTATAGAGTGGAATCAGCTATACTTGGTTGTATCGTGTCCACAAAGAAGAGTAAAGTGATCGAACATCTTTGCGTGTTTCATGAAAGTGCATGCAAAGTTTCTTTGCGATTCGTATGCCAAAAGAAAGTGTTAATGCATGCTTGCTTTTCAATATTTGCGACTGTACATCGCGTTTATCAAATTAATTGCTGAGGATTCAGATCATCGGGAATATTGCTGTGTTTCCTCGTCCATGTGTTTCATGAACAAGCTTATCACAGAGGCCATATTAAGGCTGACCGAAGCTTTCAACCAACACTTCAAGACAGAGACAAGACATGTGAAGAAAGCCCAAACGGTGCTTTACGTGTATCGTAACAGATTTATCTACTCAATGTGTTTGGCTGAAACACAAAGCAGTGCTTCAGAAGCCAAAAGTAGCCTTAATTTCTGTGATATCAAGTTGGAAAAATAAGAACAACAATATTTAGTTTATAACAGAATACCTGAAAGGCTATATTTGCAAAGAGAGCAGTGGTATTTCACATGGTTTTTTTTTTTTTCAAAACAAAAATTTTTTCAGCTGTGTACGATTATGAACAACATTATTGCTTCCGTTTTACAATGTTCAAGAAATATTATTAGAGACATATATTTGTGATCGATAAACGGTATACACGTATCCAGTCTTTTTTTTTTTTAAGTTATTTGTTTACGAGAGAGAATGCATTGATGAGAGAGAAAGAGGCAGAAGGTTGGAGGTAAGAACAAAGAGGGGAGGGGGAGGATCGCAGGGAAAAGGGAGTGAAGGGAGAATGAAAAATATAGGAAGAACGGGAGAAAAGACAACAGAGTCGTCAGTAATCAAATGGGCAGTCAGGACTCTCAACAACATTAATCAGAAAATTAAGCAGAATCCTGATCATGTAATACGTTAGCAGGGCATGGCCCAAGAAATATTTAACAAAACACTGGACATCACACATTACAGCAGTACAGCGATAAAATTGATTACAAACAAGCGTGCACATACTGAGCATACTCAGAAATGTTGTACTCACGTTGGACGTCCGCTTTCTAGTGGAAGATGGACATGAAGGGCTATGATGGATATCGACCGAAAAGGAAAAGAAACAAGAGAAAATGCAAAAACCGGCGACGTGATAAAATTGTTTTGTCTACAAATATGATTATGCATTTCTGCATTTGTATGAGTGTTTGAACGTGTGGGTGTAGATGAGACAAAAGACTCTCTCTCTCTCTCTCTCTCTCTCTCTCTCTCTCCTCTCTCTCTCTCTCTCTCTCTCTCTCCACCCCCTCCCCTTGTGAGGTTTCGTTTTCAAGCCTGGGCGGTTGTAATTGAGATCTCCAATTTGTTTTACAATTGATGAACAAACCAGCTGCTAAGGATGGGGGAAGAGAAAAAGGAGGAGGCGGAGGAGAATCCACTTGTCCCCCTTCTTCTTTTCCAACGGTGGCCTCGTCCTATACAACCGGAGGCCGAACGGTTTGACTTTTCCCACTCGTCGTCGTCCAGTTTGCCTCGCAGCAGATCTCATTAGCAGAAGACGGATGGTCGTGCTCGAGTTTCGCGTGCTATCCATTACTTCTGTTCTCCCGCATCGCTAACAAGGTCGTGGCGCGAAAGTTGGGAGAGAACACAGGGAGAAAACCATTGTGATCAGAATTGTGCCCGTCCTTTTTTTTTCTTTTTTTCTTGTGGCTGGAGGAAAAGTGGAGGAAGAGAACGAGACATCGTGACGATGAGAAGCAGACAGAAAGTGATCGAGTGGAGGGGGAGGGTGGGTGTTACTGAAGTATGTGGTGGGGGGGGGGGGGAGGGAGGAAGAGGGAGTAAAGAGGAGGGGATTGGGGCTGGAGGAGATGGAAAGAAAGGGAGAGAGACAGAGACATGAGAGATTCAAGTGGAAGAAAACGGGGGGGGGGGGGGGGGGGGGGGGGGGGGACTGACTGACTGTGAGAGACATGGGGGTGAGGAGGAAAGGGAGAGGGTGAGTCACCATTGTGCTGTGCCTACGTTCTCTTTTGTGTCCGCTGAACGAAGCAAGTGAGTGTGTAATTTTGCTTCAACAGCAGAAATACTGCTGGTTCAGTGGTGGATGTGGACAGGAGCCGTTAATGGCCGCTTCATGCTTGATAGAAACACGTACACAAAACAGAGTGCACAGTAACGTTTACTGAACTCACGACATAAAACAAGTCATGTGAAATTTTGCTCAGTATATGCTTTTCAGACATCGCAAATAGCAGATATAAACTATCTTGCAGACAACCCATGAGCAGGAGGCGAACACAGAGCCAGTTGGAGCAACTGGAAAAGGTGAAAGTCTTCAATATGCGCAGGGGAACTCTAAAACAGTGAAAGGCACAGAAACAGTGCTCTTGTTCCCCTCACCCCAGAATTTCTTTGGCGTACCTGTGGGATTGTTGTTTATATGACAGTGTCGTATATTGCAGTGCCTCACCTAACAAGATGTGTTAACCTGATCTGTGGATACCAGTACTCTCTCTCTCTCTCTCTCTCTCTCTCTCTCTCTCTCTCTGCGCCTTACTGGCATACACATGAACAAACATACATGCGCGTGCACTTCAACCTGAACTTGAATTTATACTTTTCATCCCTTTGGGGGTATTGAGAACAACAAGTAAGCAAATCAGGATAGCAACAACATAAACGTTTCTTTGGGTGTGCGTATATACATCCTCAAATGATCACACCTTTAGAATACAGACAGATGGATGAAGAGATAGATGGACAGATATCACTTTCCCACTTTTTTTTTTTTAATTTCACAAGGTTCAAGAGTACTTTTTCCCTCCAGACACCCTTTACTGTCGTTCTCTGTGTCCTGTGTCTCTCTCTCACACTCACTCTCTCTCTCTCTCTCTCTCTCTCTCTCTCTCTCTCTCTCTCTCTCTGTCTCACTCTCTCTCTCTCTCAGGCAGAGAGAGAGAGAGAGAGATACATAAACTCGTGACGAACAAGAATGTAGCCAACTCCCGAAACTCCTGGTGGCATCCTGAACGCCAGTGGAAGGTGGCAAGTTTCTCATCAAAGCCAGAACCAAGGGGACCCAGTTTCAATCAGGCTTTACAAAGGGCACACGCCGCGCTGGTGATTTTCTGTCGATAACAAGACTTTGGGGCAGCCACTGACTCGTCTGGTTACTCCACTTGGCAGCCACGCTATGTTCTCGTCAGGTCACGCGAGGAAAGCGGGCCATTTGAAGTGTGGAAGCTTCCTTCACTGTCTGTCTTCTGCCGTGAAAGAACCTTTCCACCGACATGGACGTCATCTGTCACAGTCAGCGGGTTTGGCCTTCAGGGTGCAGAGACAGTTTTGAAATAGTCAGCCTTTTTTTCCCCAGGGGATTGTTTCGCGTTATTAGTGGTTTAGACGGACGTTTTTACTTGGTTGTATCGTCCGCATAACTTGACTTGATTTCCTCAAGAACATATCGAGCATGTAAACTTTTCAACATGGGGAATGCCTCACCTCGTTTGTTGTGTTATTCGGAAATAAGATCATCGGGAATAGTCCTGTGTTCTTCTCATGTGATGACAGGCAAGCCGACATTAGGGGCCATGTCAAGGCTGAAAGAATCTGATAAAGCCGAACCATATTCAAATCAACAAGAGACCAAAATGAAATCAGTAAATTAACTTCAGGGTACTTGCTTTCAAATGCAATAGTAAGTTTTAACATTACTCGGTTCCTATGACTGAAACTCTAAGCAGTGCTGGAAACGTCAGTCATAAGGCGAAATTCACCATCAAAGTAAGAAATATGATCAATAGGAAAAAACTTGCAATTGCAGCAGCTTTATCATACTGATTAAATTCTGATAAATTAAAATTTATATATGATCAACACATCACACGTTGCAGATAAGGTTTGATTAAATGTGTACATATAGGTAGATTAATGTCTCAGATATCTTTTTTTTTTTACTTTGGCCAGGTAACTTTGGCTGCAGTGGATATGAACCACAAGGGGCAGATATGGTATGATAAGGAATGAAACTAAACATAAACTACTGCAGAAGTACTCTCTCTCTCTCTCTCTCTCTCTCTCTCTCTCTCTCTCTCTCTCTCTCTCTCTCTCTCTGTGTGTGTGTGTGTGTGTGTGTGTGCGCGCGCGTACGTTTATGTGTGTGTGTGGTGTGTGTGGTGTGTGTTAGCATTTCGTCATTAAGCATGGAGAGCTGTAATTAAGATCTCATATTTTGTTTTAGAAATACAGGACAAGACAGAGCAGTGACAAAATGAAAGAGAAGGGAGAGAGATAGAGGACAGAAGAAAAACTGTTTTTTTTTTCCCGTGGCCACGTCCTGTACAAGTCGAGGCCAAACGGTTTGACTTTTCCCATTCGTTGCCATCCAGTTTCGTTTGCCTTTGCGCGGATCTCATCAGCCCATACCGATGGCCGTGCTCAGTTTCCCGTGTTATTCATTACTTCTGTCCGCACGCCTCGCTAACAAGGTTGTGGCGTGGAAAGTGAAGAGCTGAAAAACCCATTGTGCCGGGAGTTGTTAGTCTGTCCTTTTTCCTGGATGGAGGAGAAGTAGTGGAGGAAGAGAACGAGACTTGACAGGCAAGCAGAAAGCGATATAGAGAAGTGGTGTGTGTGTGTGTGTGTGTGTGTGTGTGTGTGTGTGTACAACCATGAGTTAATCTGACAATAAAGTGGTTTCAGTCAGTCAGTGTGTGTGTGTGTGTGTGTGTGTGTGTGTGAGAGAGAGAGAGAGAGAGAGAGAGAGAGAGAGGAGTTGTCAGTCTTCAGTTCGACTTCTGTTCATGTTAGTGTTATATATACTGAATAAGTTTGCAAAACAGTTATGCCATGAAAAAAATAGCATCCACATTTGCACAAAACTAATGTGAAAGTGGCGGTAATTTTAGTGTGTGTGTGTGTGTGTGTGTGTGTGTGTGTGTGTGTGTGTGTGTGTGTGTGTGTGTGTGTGCGCATGTGCGCATGTGTGTGCTCACACACAAGCAGTGTGTGTCTGTGTCTGTGTCAGTGTTTGTGCATGCATGAAAGAAGAAAAAAAAATTTTTGAAGAAAGAAATGCCATAAGACATTCTTTTTAACTATGGTTGCATGTAGACAGTACAGTAACCGAATACCGGAATTAAAAGGAAACAAATGTAGAAGAGACCCGGGGGGCAAAATGGAACGAGTTCAGCACATACATTCGTTTAAAAGCATGCCAACCTTGTTTTTGTGAGGAGAGGGGCAGATGGTGCCAGAAAACACTTCCTTTTAGCTGTGTTTGCTAAGTGTGCATCTCTGGAAATCTTAGTTCTTTCGTTTTTTTGTTTTGTTTCCGGTTCTTTTTTTTCTGTCTGCGCCCAGTATCGTCTCCCCTTTCTTCTTTTTTTTTTTTTTTTTTTTTTCTTCGTATCTTTACTGACCTTTTCTCATTTTTTTTTTCTTCTTTTTCCTCCTCCTCCTTCTCCTTCTCTTCTCTTCGCCTTCTTCTTCTTCTTCTTCTTCTTCTTCTTCTTCTTCTTTACGTGTAACTATCTAATTTCTCACCTTTGATGTATAAATGCAGAACAAAAAGCAGAGACGAACCAGTTGTGAGAATGCAGGGTGTGTGCGACGGGAAAGGGGATGGGGAGTGGACGGAAAGAGAGAGAGAGAGAGAGAGAGAGAGAGAGAGAGAGAGGAGAGAGGGGAGAGAGGAGTGGGGGAGGGGGAAGGCGAGGGTTGTTGCGTGGCATCGCACTATATCCGAATGCCTTTTGACTTTTCGCATTCGTTGTAGTCGGGTTGGTTTGCCTTGCGGTGAATCTTACCAGCAGATGTCTGTGCTCGTGCTCAATTTTCACGTGCTGTTCATTATTTCTGTCCGCAACGCTAACAAGTTCCTGGCGCTAAAACTGGTAGGAAGAAAAACTGGGTTCTACTCGGAATGACGTTTGTCCTTTGCTGGACTGGGAGGGCGGGAGGTTAGCAGTGGAAGAGAAGAGACAGAGACAGAAGAAGTTGTGTGACAGGCAAGGGTTAAAAGAGGCACAGAGAGAGAGAGAGAGAGAGAGAGAGAAGAACAAGAAGAAGAAAGAGAGACAACTCTGTGTGTGTGTGTGTGTGTGTGTGTGTGTGTGTGTGTGTGTGTGTGTGTGACAACCAAGGGGGAAGAGAGGCAGAGAGACAAACAGAGACAGAGCGAGAGGAAGAAAGAAAGAAACAGAGAGAGAGAGAGAGAGAGCAGGGAAAAAGGGCATGGCTGATACAGAGACAAGCCAAACACTATCAAACACTCAACAATCAAGGTGCAGAGTAACGCTTACGTAATACACAATTCAAATTAAACTTGTACATTTTCAACATATACGTCCTTAGACGTTACAAAAAAACATGCACCAAAAATGCACACACACAAAAAGGATTCTCCCCTTATTGCAGTCGGTATGAAAAGTAGAATACTTTTCAGATCGCATTAGCGTGAGAAGCTTTTCTTTGTTCTGAGAACTACTGTTGTGTGCATTTTTATGTCTGTTGTTTAAAGCGTCTGAAGAAAACATGCATTTGTGGAAAATGTCCACGTCTGTTTTTTTGTTTGGCTGGTTGCTTGCTTTTGTTGTTGTTGTTGTTGTTATTCTGTGTTAAAGAACGTGTTGCTCCGCACCGTGTTGTTTCAGTGTTGCATTGCAGTAAGGCGAATTTTCAATAAGGCTGAAGTCTGTTTCTTTTTCCGGGTCGGATACAAGAAGAGGCTGAGTGGGGCGGCGTGGACATCCAGTTGTCTGCATCCGTTCTTGTTGAAGAGTGTTCATAAATAGTAGGTCTACCTTCAACAGAAAGACGGTCGTCTTGTTCCAATACGTTTACCAATGACTCTGTTCTGTAGACCCAGCGTGAACTTGAGATGAGTGAGTTACCAAAGTGTTGGGAGACAAAACAGGCGAATGCTGGCTGCATGCCAATGGATCCTTCGCTGATTAGTCTGTAGGCAGATTCAAATTCTCTGACTGGATCCATAGGTTGTGAGGCGATTCAGTCGTCTGGGTGCGTAAATTGCAAACAGCTTCCAGTTCATTTTGTCGCTCTGTTGAAGAAAAGCAAATTCAGATTGTTGTTTGTCTCTGGAAATCGTGGGCCAGATTGTAATTAACTTTGAATAGTTCCAAATTGATTCTGTGGCTCCGTACAGATTGTAACTAACTGTCAGGTTCTTCCTTCCTTCCTTCCTTCCTTCCTTCCTTCCTTCCTTCCTTCTTCCTTCCTTTCTTTCTTTCTCTGGGATCCGAGTCATGCTGAATTAGTTGTCTGGTGTTGTGGACGAAGCTCTCATCTTCCTCAACAACGTCGCCGGTCCCCACAGCTTGCCCCTCAGGTCCGCTGCACTGGGCCACGTC
The DNA here is from genome assembly GCA_016801955.1 of Conus betulinus. Lineage (NCBI taxonomy): Eukaryota > Metazoa > Mollusca > Gastropoda > Neogastropoda > Conidae > Conus > Conus betulinus. Next base: position 248,921 of record JADBJO010000848.1, read on the forward strand.
TCCTGTCTCAGGGTGTCAAAGGAGGGGAAGGACTGGGGACTGTGGGGCTGGCGTCTGTGTGGACCAGTGCCCCATGGACATTCATCTGCGTGAGAGATCTTCAGCCTGTAGAGATCCGAGGAGAGCTGACAGTGCCCTGTTCTCAGTCTGAAGATGGTGACCTGCTGCGTCCTTTCCACTTGGTGGATGCCATCCTCCTCGCATCTCATCTGCAGATGCTGTCTCCATGTCCTTTTGAAGTAACTTTTTAGGATAGTCATGACATCTTCATGTGATATTTTGCGTTCTATAGTTTATTCCAGTTTGCCGCTCGGCTTGGAGACCCCATAACACCATAGTGGGAACGGATCCACTGCATCACCAAGTGTGTGTTTTTGAGCCCAGCGTTTGAAGCTCCTTTCTGGTGTCCTGGAGGATATGGCGTGTCTGGCTGGACTGAAGACTCCGAAGAAGGGCTCGACAGTCAGTGAGGAAGACCTTGTGGGACGACAGACTGTTTTCTCTATGTATTTAAGATCTGAGCAGCATGACGCAATGCACAGGTTCCAGCTGTGAGGTTGGTGGAGAACCGACCAGTGGCGACAGGTGCCAGCTGTGAGGTTGATGGAGAACCGACCAGTGGCGACAGGTGCCAGCTGTGAGGTTGGCGGAGAACCGACCAGAGGCGACAGGTGCCAGCTGTGAGGTTGGCGTAGAACTGACCAATGGCTTCAGACTTGACGTCAGAGCTGCTGTCAGGAAACAGTAAGGAGACCTCCCCCCCCCCCCCCCCCCCCCCCCCCCCCCCCCCCCCCCCCCCACTTCACCACTACCCCACCCCCGTTTCGAACAGCATTTCGTGCAGAGCCATCTGTGAAAGACTCGAGTCTGGGGGGGGGGGGGGGGGGGAGCGGGTTTTCCCTGTTCAGTATTTCAAGTGTCAGAATGTTCAGTTCTCTAACGGCATATGGTCTCCTTTTACTCCAACTCCAGGAATGTGGAGAGATAACAGATGGAGTATCCGCTGTCCATTCCTCGTGGTCTTGGAGCACCTTTTGTGATTCGGACTTTGCTGTTTGATCGGTTCTTGGTCAGAGCCTG
>JADBJO010000848.1:262500-267500 GCA_016801955.1 Conus betulinus
GAACAATCTCAAGATCTTTGGACTGAGGGAGACATCAGTTGTGTCAGAAAGTGAAAACTGCGAAGAAATTAGTCAAGGAACTGCTAGAGAGATACATCCCAGACGAGTCATGGGACGATGATGTTTGTGGAAAGGGCCCACCGATTGGGCAAAAGAAATACATTCGGCTATCAACCGCGACCTGTGATCGCAAAGATCCTTCGATGGAAAGATGTGCTCAGAGTACTGAGAAATACTGAAGCAGGGACAGAATGAAGAAAGATGGTATCAGAATATCCCAAGACGAACCAGAAGGCAGGCTGAAGAACTGAAAAAACTGAGAGCTATGGGCAAACTAGGCTACTACGTGAGGGGCAAACTCTTTGTGAAAGAAGGCAACGGAAGGCGAAATACCCTGTCCAGGTCGAGGGAAGCAAGAAATGATACCAGAATGGACACTCAAAATGTCAGGGGAGGAAGAAGGGATGGGTACACTGGGTGTTTCGAGTGCATTGGGTGCTATAAACCTCCATAATTGGAGAACTAAATCGGATGTTAGTTAGTGGCATAAGTGATGGGAGAAACTGGGACAAAGAGTGGGATGCGGAAAAGAAAAGGATGAGTGAAAAAGCGAGAGAGAGTGAGTTGGTGAAAGAAAGAAGAAGGGACAAAACGAATCAGAGTGAGAGCATCAAACAGTGGTTGAGAAATAATGATCGGTGTAGAAAAGACATAGATGGAAATCAGTGTGGAAGTGGATGTGCAAGGAATGAAAGAAAGGAAGAAAGTATGCAAGTGTTGGAAAGCAAGGATGATAGTGGTGCAGATGTAAGGGAGGGTGAGAAAGGAAATGTTGAAGCGAGCGCAAGCAGTGTGGATACACAATTGTCATGGAAAGAACTTGAAAATGCGGTGAATGATTTTGTAAATGTTAGCGATCAAGAACATGAGTGTAGTGTGAATGGTGATGCGATCATGTCAGAAGAACAATGTGGAATTATAAGTGATAATGAAGAGGGTCAGAAACCGGATGAAAGTGAACAGAATAATCCCAGTGCGAATGGTATGACATTGAATATGAGTACAACTAAACCTGTTCAGAACGGATGCACTTTACCCCAAAGACCTCACACGTCAGAGGTCAGTGCAGATGACGCGAGCTGTAGCAGTGTACACGTCTCGTGCCAAAAGGGTCATGTCCCTGAGCGATGTGAAAACACACGCAATACAAATGCAACAAGAGCACGAGAAGCGCGTGCGTGTGAAGGAGAAACAATCGAGTCAAACTCGGACGCTTCGCCAAGCATGTTTAGTGGTAGCGCAGTCGTTCAACCACGCATACAAACCAGGATGCTAGCCTATTGGCTAAAGATGACAAATCAAGGAAGTCGATAGAGGGAAGGGGTAGCAAAACTAAAATAGACGGCCCGAGGCAGGCGCAGTTTGATATGTCGATTTGGTCAGGTCATCCGGTTAAAGATGTTGGCGCTAAACAGGTCGGAGGGAGAAGATAAGGACTGGTACACACACGAATAACAAACCTACACTAAGATCGAACTCTAGCAGTGTGAAACAGGGAAACAAACGTGCAAGCAAACAAGCAGGAGGCTCCCAAACGCACACACCAGGAAAAGACAAAAACAATGAGAAAAGTACCCTGACCATACCCATCAAGTAATACAAGAGGCAAGAAATAATAAACACATTAACATACTTAGCTGGAATGTAGAAGGACTTGTAGATAAGCTGTCAGATCCAGATTTCTATGATTATATAACAAGCTTTGATATTTGTTGCCTTTCAGAAACATTTACTTCTACTTTTTTTTATCCTGATATAAAATTTCAAGACTTTACATATTTACATTCTCCAGCCATTAAGTTCACCAAAATGGGCGCCCTTCAGGGGGTACTTTTATGTTAGTAAACAAAGCCTTATCACCATGTACAAACGGTTGTAACTGATATTGAAAATGTACTTTGTATAAAAATTGATAAGAACTTGCTATTATGTGAAAATGATATATTGTTTTTTGGTGTGTACATTCATCCTGTTAACAGTCGATTTTATGTGGACAGAGATTACTCTTGTACTTTGGAACAAATTGAATTGTTTATTTTGTCACAGGTGGAACAAGGAAAAAACTATTATTTTATCATTGGTGCGACCTTAATGCTCGGATTGGCGAGTGGGGCCCGAGCATTGAGGATACAAATGATGTATTCAGTCTGATAAATCAGGAGCAGGATGTGTTTGCACGTCGTTCACAAGATCCTCATACGAATGGATTCGGAAGGAATTTGATGGAACTCTGTGAGAGTTTTTAACATGATTCCTTTAAATGGACTAGTTACAAAAAACTTCGATAGTGCATTCACATTCTACTCTGAAAGAGGAAACAGTGTGATTGATTTCTATGTATGTTCAGCTGAAATAGTAGACAATGTAATTAAATGTTCAGTAGAAGAGAGGGTGGAATCCCCTCACATGCCTGTAATGCTGGAATTAAAAAGTTCATTAAACACACTACAGCTAGAGGAGAATAGAAAAAGGTTTAGTAAGATATACAAGTGGGATCCTTCAAAGCAACAGGATTACATTGACATCATTAACTTGGAAAGATCGCAACGAACACTGGTTCAAATTACGGAAGGTCTAGACCAAAATATTGATAATAACTTAGTTGTATTCAATCAATTACTAAAGGAGGCAGCAGGAAAACAGTATGTGCAAAACAATATGCCTAGGAGGACCAGCAAAAACATCTAAAAGACTGGTTTGATAAAGAATGCCAAGATATGAAAAAAGAAGCCAGACTAGTGCTTAACAGGCTAAAGAACGTAAACAAAGATAGGAATTTAGCTAAATTCGAAGAGAGGAAAGCAGTCTATTTAAACAAAAGATCACAATATCAAAAACTTAGAAGGGAAAAGGAAACCCAATTTAGGAAGAACATTTATGACAAACTAACTCAAGACCAGAAAGATAGTCAAAAATTTTGGAGCATGATTAAAGGATTAAGTAAAAAGAGGACATCTAATCCTCAAATTACACCAAGGCAATGGAAGGATCATTTTTGAGAGCTTATTAAACCCACAAGGAAATAGACAAAACCAGGATTTCGAAATAAAACAGTTAGTAGAACATAACCCACCAGCAAACCCTAATGTTGAAGTTGACCTGGCAAATTCTGAATGGTTAAATGTGCCTTGTTTAGATGATGAAATAACGGAAAGTGAGGTCATTACAGCTATAAATAAACTCAAGAAAGGAAAGGCAGCTGGAATTGATGGCATTCCACCTGAATTCCTAAAAGAAGTAGGACAAAAGTTATCCCCCTTTTTAACTAAATTATTCAATAAGCTATTCGAAACCAGTTACTTTCCTACTGAATGGACTAAAGCTATTATAATACCACTACACAAGAAGGGCGATAAAGAAAACCCAGGGAATTACAGAGGCATATCTCTTTTATGCATAACCAGCAAGATTTTCACAGCAATTTTGAATAGAAGATTATATAACTGGGCAGAACAGGAGAATAAAATAAGTAAAGAACAAGCTGGTTTTAGGAAAGGCTACTCAACAGTAGACCATATACATACGCTTACTTCAATGATAAGCAACTGCCTTTATGGGAGACGAAGAAGCAAGTTATATATAGCCTTCATTGATTTCCAAAAGGCATTTGACACAGTTAACAGAGAAAGCTTTGGGAGGTATTGAAAAAACACAACATTTCTACTAAGATGTTAAACATGTTAAAAGGCATATATAAAAAAGTCCAAGCTTGCGTCAGATGTAGTTCAGGACTGACAGATATCTTCGACTGCCCTTTAGGAGTGAAGCAGGGATGCTTATTATCTCCCCTGATCTTCTCATTATTAATATCTGAAGTTGCAGAAAATGTAGTAAGAGAAAGGTAGACATGGGTATCAGTTCATTACTGGAACGCCAGAAATATTATACTACTATTTTGCAGACGACATCGCATTAATTTCTTTAACCCCAGCTGGATTACAGAATCAAATTAAGAACTTACAAGAGACATCTGATACACTAGGACTAACTGTAAATCTTCAAAAGACTAAAATTATGGTATTCAGAAAGGGAGGATATCTAGGGAGGAGAGAGAAATGGTTCTATAAAAGGGAGGAAATTGAGGTAGTAAATAATTATAAATATTTAGGGTACACACTTACAACAAAACTTTCAGTAGACATATCACTAGCCGAATACGCTGGTAGAGCTAAAGGCAAAGTGGCTGAAGTAATGAAAACTATGTATACTTTAGGACACGTAGACAAAAAATCTATTTTAAAACTCTTTGATACGCAAGTGAAATCACTATTAATGTATGCAGCAGAAATATGGGGTTTAACTAGTTACACAGAGCGGTAGAAAACATACACTTATTCGTATGTAAAAAGTTCTTAGGAGTAGTAAAAAAAAACTCCAAACCATCTAGTATATGGAGAATTAGGTAGATATCCGCTAATTGTGGATAGTACAATTAGGGCAATACGCTATTGGTTCAGAATTCTGAAGATGGACCCAAATAGATTACCTAGACTAGCTTACGAAAGAGAGAAAACCGAAATAAATAAAATACATAATTGGGCGTTTCGGCATAAAAAATTGTCTAGACCGTTTTGGATTTCAGAAGTTTGGTTATTCGAAGGAGTAGGTAATGAAAATAGCTTCATTGCTTTACTTAAACAAAGAATGATAGACTGTTACAAACAAAACTGGCATGAAAAGAATGAAAATAGTGATCGTTTTCTAATTTACAACACATTTAAATTTCTTCATCAAACAGAAAAATATCTGCATGTAATTACCATTGCTAAATTTAGAAATGCTCTGACAAGGCTAAGAATAGGTACAAGTGAACTCCATGTCATAAAAAAATACACTGACAGTACAGCATTAACATCTTGCCCTTTTTGTCCCGAAGTAGAAACTGAACTTCATTTCTTAACAGCATGTCCCAGTTATAATACATTTAGAGCTAAATATAT
>JADBJO010000848.1:275000-280000 GCA_016801955.1 Conus betulinus
TCAAAATGTCTGGGTGACTGACCAAGAAGTGGCAATGGAAATTTGTTATTGCCAGAATTTAGGTCAGGCATTCTTCGCTTACACGCCCATTGAAAACGGTTGCAGACTGCGTCTTCAATCGAAACCGGGTCCCACCTACTGTGTAAGCGGTGTCTCCGGAGAATGAGACGCTATTTGTTCTATTCATAAAATTGCTTGCTTCGTCTTTGTTGGCGTTCTCTTTTTCTGCTGGTACTACAACCCCCCCACTGATTCATCTGGGTGCTGAGACTGATGACACGATGGCATGTGAAAAGTCTGTTATCCTTCTGTCTTTCCTGTTTCTGTCTCTGAGCTGTCCAGCTCTGTCTGAACTCCTTCCCCATCTGTCCTCATCCGTCCTCTCGAAGTTCTCCTGAAGAGGCTCCCGCTCGTCTCATCCCTCTCTCTGCCGGTCTCCTCCCCCTCTTCTTCGACTCTGCATCTCACTCTCTGGTCCTCTCCTCCCCTCTCCTCTCCTATTCTCGCCTGCTCTCTCTCACCCCTCTGTTCTCTGCGTTCCTCTTCTCCCTGCTCTACTCCTCTCATGCTCTTCATCTCTCCGGCCCATCTCTCCTCCTCTCATCTCCCTCTCCTCTCCCCCTCTCTCTCCCCACTCCTCTCACTCTCTCTTTCTCCTCTCTCCTCTCGTTCTCTCTCTCCTCTGGTCTCGCCGAACACCTCCCTCCTCCCGTCTCTCTCTCCTCTCTTCCCTCTCCTCTCTCCTCTCTCGCCTCTCCCCTTCTCCCTCTCTCTCCGTCTCCATCTCCTTCCTCCTCTCTCCTTCGTCTCTTCTCGCGTGCCTCCTCCCCTCTCTCTCTCCCATCGCTCCCTCTTCTCCCTCCCTCCCCCGCGCTCCTCTCATCCTCTCCTCTTCCCTCCCACTTCATCTCTTTCATCTCTCTCATCTCTCTCTCTTCACCGTCTCTCTCTCTCTCTCTCAAACACTAAATACTACTCACCCACACACACTTACGTATAAACACATACTCACACAGACTTACGTAGACACACACACCACGCGCGTGCGCGCGCACGAACGCACTCACATGAACGCACGCACGCACACACACACACATCCCACACACACACCCACACACACACACACACACACACACACACACACACACACACACCACACACAACACACACACACACACATTCCCACATTCCCACAGCTACTTAATTTAAAACAAAAGCCGGCCAAAACGGAATAACTCGCTTTTCCAATCGCAAGAACGGGAGTGGTTGAGAAGGGAATGAAGACCAAGGGGCAGTACAATTTGGAAGGCAAGCGATGAGAAGAAGAAGAAGGAAGAAGAAGAGGAAGAAGAAGAGAAGAGAAGAAGAGAAGAAGAGGAGGAGGAGGAGGAAGAGAAGAGGAAAGAAAAAAGAAAAAGAAGAAACAAGACGAAGAGGAAGAAGAAGAAGAAGAAGAAGAAGAGGAAGAAGAAGAAGAATTGAGAAGAGGAAGAAGAAGAAGACGAAGAAGAAGGAAGAAGAAGAGGAAGAGGAAAAAGAAGAAGAGGAAGAAGACGAAGAAGAAGAAAGGAAGGAGGAAGAAAGAAGACGACGAAGATGGGGGAGGCAGAGGAGATTGGAGAAGAGGGGGAGTGGGTGGAGGGAGGGAGGTGGTGGAATGGGGTGGGGGGTGGTTCTCGGGAGATGGGGGGGAGGGTGGGGAGGGGAGGGCACTGTGGGCTGGTAGTTGTGAGGGATCGCAGACGAAAGCTGTTGCAAAGTGGTTTTTTATTTTTTTTTAATGAGCAATTTTTTATTTCATTTTTACAAAGAGACATACATAGCACAAACATATAGAGGCGAGGGGTGGGTAGTAGGGGGAGGGGTAGGGGGCGGGGGAATATATAGGGATGACAAAGATAATAAAAGAAGAGTATTTATACCAACAAGTATTGCAAAAGGAATAATGTAAGAAATGTAGAACAACATGTATACGTATAGAGATACCAGACTACAGGATGCACACACACACATACACACACACACACATGCATATGCACACGGACACACCCACACACCCAACACACACACACACACACACACACACACACACACACACACACACAACACACACACACACACACTCAGTGGCATACATAACCAGCATAGTATCACTATCCAAAAAAAAAAAAAAAAACGAAACTGCCACACAGTCAGACTATAAGTGGCAGAATCCAATTGTTTTCAAATTCTCTTTTTGTATTATTTATGGAGGCAAGTATTGTTCTATGTTGTATCTGTTGTTTTTTTTTTTAATAAAAGTAAAGGCTTGTAAAGTTGGCTGTACATGCTGTAATTTACATTTTATAAATATGGAATTTAGCCAAAAGAATGATAAGACCTGTTACTTTCTGTGTGCCACCACCTTGTTTACTCCCAATAAAATGAATTCTTTTTCTAAAATGAAAGTTGATACTGTGATGGCATTTTTCTTCTATCATTTCTTTGCGAGCCATCTCCAGAATCTCTGGACTATGTCAGTCATACAGCATATGTGAGGTGGTCTGCTCCTCCTGTTCACAGGAAAATTACAAACGGGAGAGTCCACTATTTTGTGCAAGAACAAATATCTTTGAGTGGGAGGAGTCTATGCAACAGTCTTGTCTGGAACCATCTCAACTGTACGTCTGTGATGTTTTATAATAGTGAGGAAAGATAGATTTCCAGCTGAGATTATCAAACAAACCATTCCATTTAGTAACTGCAGTAGGGACACTGTTATTCTTATTCAATACATACATACTGTACCCATTTGTTACCTTTATGGATACAGAACCAAGTCTTACACTCCAAGAGTTTGAATCTACTGGTTAAATTCACATTCAAGTTTTGGCGGTGGTTTCGAATCGCATTTATAGAATGCCCTCATACAAAAAAAAATTGGTTCTGATACCTGAAAATTTGGTCAAAAACTCATTGTAAGTCATGAAATTACCATTGTCATTCAGTAACTGTTTGACAAAAAAATATGTTTGTAATTACACCACTCCTGCACATGAATAACGTTTTCTGTCTCTTAATACATTTCCATTGTACTGAATACGTTCAGCTAAAAATCCATGTACAGAATCAGGACAACATTTTAATCAAGTTTCTTGTAATGTTTCATTACATCCCTTCCAAAGGGATTTTCAACATTTTGCATAACAACATTTGCATGCTCAGCTCCAAAATTATTGATCTTGGCCAACTTTGGATACATATTAAAGACAAACTCTCTTAAATCAGACTCAACGTTAGTCTTCTCAGCCAACTGATTTTCATAGTGGACAAAAAAAGTTCTAACATTTTTTTAACATTTTTAGACCACTTTCACTATACTGCTTGTCAATAACAGACCTTTTGATTTTTACTTTGTTTGCCATTCCATAGAAAAGTCTACAGTTCTTTTTTCTAAAGTACTAATAAAGTCTTTTGATGGATTAGGCAGATTAATTAGTAAGTGGACAATTTTTTGAGAACACTAGTGTCTTAATAACGGTAATCTTTCCAAAGGGAGTAAGTTGTCGCTTCTTCCAAGAAGCAAGGATCCTTTTCACTCTTGGAAGTTTATCCTCATAATTAATGTTTACAATACATCGGTGTTAGTAGAAAGTTTAATTCCCAAATTTCAAAGGTGCCAGGATCCCATACAAAATTCTTGTCTCTCATATATCGGACACCACGGTTCTTCCTGCTTCCAATCCAGACAACTTGGGTTTTGATCAAAGTTCATTTTAAGTCCAGAAACAAGTGAAAAGTTTGAAAGCTTTGAAACTGCTTCATGAAATGATCTTTCACTTCCATCCAAGCATAATGCTTTATGCTGTTGCATAGTGTTAGTGGGTAGTTGTGTCACTGATGAGAGGCGGACTGAAGTTGGGAGGGGGGGGGGGAGTCGGGGGGGGGGGGAATGGCTGTCTGATTTCTAAAAAAAAAAAAAAAGAAAAAGGATCTCCTCTCTCTCTCTCTCTCTCTCTCTCTCTCGCAAAAAAAAAAAAAGAAAAATCTCTGTGGTCTGTCTCTCTCTCTCTCTCTCTCTCTCTCCTCTCTCTCTCTCTCTCTCTCTTCTCTCCTCTCCTGTCTGTCTCTTTCTCTCTCAGGTGTCCAGTCTCGCTGTCTCTCTGTGTCTCTCTGGCTGTCTCGACTCCCTCTCCTGTTTCTGTTCCTCTGTCTTTCCTGTCTGTCCCTGTCTCTCCTGTCTCTGTCTCTCTCTCTCTCTCTCTCTCTCTCATCTCTCTCTCTCTCTCTCTCTCTCTCTCTCTCCTCTCTCTCTCCTCTCCTCTTTTATGGACTTGCATCATTTACGTCTTTACTGTTTCCCCTATTTACCTAAAAAAAAAAAAATTAATAAAAAAGAGAAGAAGAAGAAAAGAAAAAATGTTTAAAGTTAGGATTTTTTCTTGCTTAGGTTTTTCTCTGCTTGTTCTCTCCGTTTTCTCCGACAGTACCTAGTCCTATTCACGCCCCCCCCTCCTCACCCTCCTGCCCAAGCTCTCCCCCCCCCCCCCCCCCCCCCACACACACACCACCACCACCCCCCCTCCACACACTCCTCCCCCTCTTTTCCCCCGCTTCCATTAAAAAACAATGAGTTTGGAGGTGAAAACAAACGGTCATAAAACTTTATAGCATTCGTTTTTAAAAAGAAAGAGATTCCCCCCACCCCCCCACCCCCAACTCTTTTATTTTATTTTTTTTTTACTTTTACTTCCGCAAACACCCATGGCGAAATGTGTGGGATTAAAAACTGACAATGAAATGTCATCCAGAGTAAACGATCTCTCCGTTCTTTGCTGCCTCGCCTACAGGGGTAGGGGTTCAGGAATGTAGGTTGAGAGAGAGAGTGAGAGAGAGGGGGGAGAGGGAGGGAGGGAAGGAGAGGAGAGAGAGAGGGGGAGGGAGAGGGGAAAGAGAGAGGGAGGGGGAGAGGTAGTGAGGGGAGAATGAGAGAGGGAGAGAGAGAGAGAGAGAGAGAGATT
>JADBJO010000848.1:287500-290000 GCA_016801955.1 Conus betulinus
AAGGCGTCTTGTATCTGTGACTTAAGAGGCTTGATGCTGCTAATACGCTACACCATGGCTCCATACCGTAAAAGACAGACAGACAGGCTTGCAGACAGACAGGCAGACAAACAGGCTTGCAGACAGACAGGCAGACAGACAGGCAGACTAGTGATAGGCAGGCATGAGAGAAAATAGATCATTGTTGACAAGGAGTCAGTTCCTCACGATCGCGAGTTAGTAATAGTAAATTGGATTTGATATTGCAGCTCTGTTTGTTTCTTGAGTGCGTCTGCGTGCGCTCGCGTGTATTGCTGTTGTTCGTGTGACAAGGGTAGTGTCCCCTTTTCTTTCACGCGCATGTGGAAAGTCCTGCCCAAGTCCTGCCCACTTCCGTGTTCCGGAAACTGAATTGTGTGTTACATGGATGTCGGTGTCTCTTTTCGAACATTAGCATTTGACCGTCACGAGTAGATGATAGGTTAAGGCCAACTACAGTCACTATCGGACCAGCTTAAAACCACAGAGGCCAGCATTTTTCCCCGGGAGTTTGTGGGAGTGGGAGGGAGGGAGGGGGTGCGCAGGGAAACTTATTAAAAAAAAAAAAAAAAACAGGACGAACACCAAGCATTGGCGTGCGGAATCAGCTTTATTTGGCGCCGAAATGTCTCCCGCAATTGTCGTCTGCAGTTCCCCACAAAAAAAAAAAAAAAAAAAAAAAACCCACGGTGAGACTCCTCCCGTTCAGAGGTATCGGGCTTCCGCCATCTTGGCAGGCGCATAGCGTGCCGTGCGCATGCTCCGGTGCATGCGTGGGGTGATGTAATGTCGCCTGGCACGCGCCAGCTGCCCAGCCAATGATCATTGTCGGGGTTGAAGACGGGGAGAAGCCGTGATGAATGTTTTGATTTCGGGCCCACCATCCCTCATCCCCCTCCCACCCCTCCACAACCCCCCTCTCTCTCTCTCTCCCTGCCTCCTTTTACAAATGAGACGAGAATCTGGCGATTATTCGGAAATGGAAAACAGCGGACAGGAAATATATTAAAGAAAAAGAAAGAAAGAAAGAATGGGGGGTCGACAGATAAAAACGGTGGTTAGGCGGAAGAAGACAGAGAAGAGAAGAGAGCGAGAGCGGCAAGAAGTGGGGAGAGGACATGGATGGGAGTGTGGTGGTGGGAGTGAGGAGGGGGGGGGGGGGGAGTTGGGGCGAAGGGGAAGGGGGGGGGGGTTGAGCCATCTTGAGAGTTTGAGAGGCCCCCTTATTGCAAACCCCGCCAGATAACTTTCCTTTGAAAGGCGGCTTCTTTTCTGTCAACCGTCCAGCCCGCATTAGTTGAAATACGCCAATTTATGTGTTCATGGAGAATTAATGGGCCATTTAGGGTCTTTTTTTTTTCTAATTAAATTCACTTTGATCTTTGACGGGAAGAAAAACTACGACAGGGGGAGAGAAATCGTTTGAAGGCGAATGTGAGAGTGCAAAACTAGGAAGGGCACTAAACCCCAGATTTGGCTAAAAATATATAGAGGAGAAGGTTACGGGGGGGAAGGGGAAGGGGTGTTAGGGAGAAAGGAGCTATCCGGTAAAGTCGTCCTGTGTCTCTCTGTCTGTCTGTCTGTCTGTGTCTGTCTGTCTCTCTCTCTCTCTCTCTCTCTCTCTCTCTGGGTCACACGTGGTTTGGCACGAAGCGACAGGGTGCCGTTTTATTTACGCTGAATATATTTTCGATGATTGTTTTGAAAATGCCAGTTACGTGACTTCCAGCGACTGCGAAGACAGCCCTGAACGCCCTGCTGAATATCAATACCGTGTCAAGCTGTTGTGAAGTACAGGTGAAGGCCGCACAACACGGTCGTCGTTCTACGACCGAAGCCAGCCGTCCCTGTCACAACGACAATGGCGGATCCTGTCTTGAACCGGGAAACGCCGAGTTCGTGACAGAAAGAAACCGCCCAGCCAGGTGCGACGTGACCAAGAAAGGACCAAGCAGCAGAACAGACGACTGGAACAGGTTGGTGCTGATAACGCTTGTGAAGTGAACGAACTGGCCTCGTCCAACACGGAAGAGAAAATCACGGAACACACTGCGTTTACACAGGATGTTACTAAACAAACACGTCATGTCTGCACACACATCGACAGCGAGTCTGACGCTTCGCTTGTTCAAGACGGTCTCGGACTGTTGCATTCGGATCCGTCTGACTGTGGCAAATATGCATCAGGATTTCCAGCACTCTGTCAGCAACTCAGGCCTCGAAGACATTATAGAAAGAACAGCGGCAGGCTTTGACATGGGAACTGTGAAGGACTATGTTGCCACTTTGACAGATCGGCAGGTTGCAGAGACGTGTCCGAGATAAGCACAGGAACATAGCGTTTAGAAAGGTTGTGCTTCGTAAGTCAGATGGCGTCGATGTGTTGTTGTGCGAGTCGGACATGTTTTAGAATATTCCTGCGCGTGCCAAAAACGGAAGACGAATGTGTGTTCTTGTATGTTAAGCAAGAACACGGGAACAT
>JADBJO010000848.1:292500-312500 GCA_016801955.1 Conus betulinus
GCCGTCTTTCTGAACGTGAGTCCGTGCTCCGCCTGTGTATGCCTAACGGGTTGGGGTCTCCGTGACCTCCCTCTCTCTCTCTCTCTCTCTCTCTCTCTCCGTCTCTGACAAGAGAGCGCAGAATTGAGAGGGAGAGGAATGAAAGGGACATCATATTTGCAAGAAATCTTGATGTCATAAAATTACTTCCCTTTAAAAAGATTAGGCTTTTCCAGCAAGTCAGGATGGAAGAGAAGAGGTAGAGTGTCGGGAGGGAGGTGGAAGGAGGGGGGGGGGGGGACTCAGGACCTTATAAGCCATACCATTTAAAAGGCTACTATTAATATGGTTTGTCACAATTCAAATAGTCACGCAACGTTTCTGCATTCTTTCAGTTGTTGCCTTGTACTGAGCAAGGGGGGATGGGGGAGGGAGCGGGTGAGCAAAATCCAAAGGAGAAATACAGCCAACGTTCTCAAAATCCTATGGAGTTTTGTAGAAATCTTCTAGGAAGGAACTGTAGATTTTGATTTCAAAGTGTGGGTTGAAATTAAGCGTTAAAAGGGTTGTTTTCCATAATGACGTAATTGTAATACGGTGTTTTGATTGTATGTGTGTCGTTCCATTCCGCAGTTATAGTAATTGTTGATATATTGCTCTTATGATTTTGAATCCACGACAAAATAACAGAATTTGAATATGATTAGCTACCATCGAGTCTTGCTCGTTTAGGAGTGGAGGGAGGGTGGGAGCGTAACATTAGATTTATACCGAGTGTGTCTTATTTCTTCAAATAAAAGTTTTTACGCCATCTTCCGCCATCTTCCTCCTTCCTTTCCTATCTCCATCCTCTCTCTCTCTCTCTCTCTCTCTCTCTCTAAAGTACAGAGTAAAAATGTTGCGCCGAGTGTAGACTTCACATAAGAAAAGAAAAGCTAAACTGATACTGTTGCTGTTCTCATTCGTTTGCTTCATACCCAAAACTTGAAGAAAGGATGACGGTCAAGTTCCAGGAAGTTTCCGTTCATCGCCTGACAGTGACCTGTGAATTAACTCTTTCAGACGTACCGGCGCAGGGACGGACTGCTGGTGACACAGATGCCGCTGCCCAACACTGTGACCGATTTCTGGCGCCTGGTATATGACCACAAGTGTCACACCATTGTCATGCTTAACGACGTGGACGAAAAAGACGAGGTGCGTTGGGGGGTGGAAAAGTGTTGATCGCTTAAACGAATTTGGAACGAAAGGCTGTTTAGTCGTTATTCTGCGCCCGTATCGTGCTCTGTGTGTGTGTGTGTGTGTGTGTGCTGTGTGTGTGTGTGTGTGTGTTCTGGAAGTGTGAGGTCCGTATTTTCACACAGATCAGGAAAGTGAGTGAAGTTAACATATTAAAAAGCATTATGTTTAATGTACAATTGAAGGAAAGACTGGGGGATGCAACTGTCTGTGTCCGTGTACAGCAGACTCAGATATATCTTATGATAATAATACATTGTTATGTTATTATTTTCATAGATATTGTGATTGCTATCATTGTTGTTATCGCTATTAGTTGTCATTGTTCATGGTGATTATGATGCTGTTGTAATGATGGACGTCCAGTCTCTCCTGCTCTGTCCTGCAGACGTGTCAGCAGTACTGGACGGAGGAGACGTGTGGCGGCAGTTACGGCCCTTTCATTGTGGAGACCACGGCCCAGATCCGTTCAGACCCCAGTGTGACGCTGAGAGACTTCACCCTGACCAACATCAATAAGGTCCATTTGCTTTCCTTCCCCTGTCTGTCTGTTGACCCCAGTGTGACCCCGAAGGATTTCACCCTGACCAACATCAAAAATCCCTTAGTTTCCTTCTGTCTGTTCCGGAAGATTTCACCCTCTATCAGTAAGGTCTGTGGAGACCCCAGTGTGACCCCGGAAGATTTCACCCTGACCACTATCAATAAGGTCCCTTAGGTTTCCTCTCTCCCTCTCACTGAAATTTTCCTTTGAGTAAAATCAGCAACTTTATTTCGCATTCTTCTTTTTTTCCCCCTCTCTGTCTGTCTAGCTGAGATAATTCGCCTTGCCCAAGATCCCTTGCCCTTAGCGTGAGATCAGTACAAACAGTATCAGTGATTATCACCATCATAATATTTTTTTGCAAAATTATTATCATTATTATTAGTAGTAGTATTGTTCGAGTCGGAGTTGTTCCTGCTGTTAATAATAGTATTATTGTTGTTGAAGTTGGTACTGTCGCAGTTCTTGCTATTATTATTTGTTGAAGTTATTACTTATGATTTTCATTTATTTCCATTTATTTCAGGCCCAGGCATCGCCCAGGATGATCCGGCAGTTCCACTTTCACCGGTGTGGCCGAGGGGTCGGCGGTTCCAGCCTCCAGCCGGGCCTTCCTGGACCTGATTGGCAACGTGGAGAACTGGCATGAACAGACTGGCTGCATGCCCATTGCTATCCACTGCATGTCAGTCCCCCACACACAACTCTCACTCACTCTCTCTCTCTCTCTCTCTCTCTCTCTCACACACAGAACTATGCTATTTTAATCTCGATATTCCTATGATGGTCATATTCGACTATTTTCATCATGACTAATGCCGCAAGCGTTACTGCAAAACCTTGCTCCGGTATGGCAATCAGCAATGACTTGACACTAGCACTGCTACCACTGTTGCTACATCTAATGCTGCTGCTACCACTACCCCTACCACTCCTCTTCCTACCCCCCTTACTGCTGCTACCCCCTCCACTTTTACCACCTGTAGTTCTACTGCTGCCATTACTACTCTTCCACCTACTGAAGTGATTCTTTATTAATCAAATTTTGTATACTCTGAAGGGATCGCATGGAATAATTCGTCTTCCTCTTTAAAATCATAACAGATTTTTAAAAAAAAACACTAAAAGAGCGTATGATGGAATTTATTCAACAAGTTAAAAGCTCTAGCTCTCTTGATGTTCCAACAAATATTTTATTTCATTTGTAAAATGAGTTCTATATATGGTTGAAGTTGTATGCTTTTGAAAATGTTTCTATGCTACATTTGTTTCTTTTTATGAGGGCAGGATGTATGTAAAAAAAAATTTTAAAAAAAAAAAAATGGACAGAAAAAAAAAGATCATTTTGACAGATTTACTACTCTACAACTTACTCAACAACATTTCATTGTGACCGCTACTAACCGCTTTCCTACCCCTACCATCACACCCCTTACTACTAGCACTACCCCCCTACTACTACTACTACTACAATTACTACCACCACTGCTACTACTACGACCCCTACGAGTACTAGTACTATGACTACCACTATTACTACTGGCTACCCCAACTACTACTATTACTACTCATCCTACTACTACCACCATTTGTGGTAGGCGGAGGTTAGTAACAGTAGGGTTAGTATTAGTACAAACACTACTATTACTAACCTCCACCTACTACTATTACGTACTACCCTATTACGTCTACATCGTACTAATACCTTTACTCATAGAACTTACTACTACTACTACTATCTCTCTTTTACTACCACTACTTCGAACCCTACTGCCATCCCACCCCTACTAATACTACTTACCACTAGAATTACTATTAATACTACTACTACCCCTATTACTGCTACTACTTCCACCACTATTACTATTCCTCCTACTACTACCACCCCTAGTACTATTACTGCTGCTGCTGCCACCCCTTCCTCTTCTACTACCACTATTACTCCTTACCACTACTCCTACACAACCACCCTCTTACTACCTCCATCACTGTTTCTACTACTATTACTACCACAACTGCAACTACTCCTTACTACTACTACTCCACCACCACCACCACCCGCCGCCGCACCCACCCCTTGTACCCCAATTACACCTACTTCCATCACTGCTGCGACACCTGCTATTACTAACACTACCGTTACCCCTACTGTCCCTACTATTATCCCTACTACCCCTACTAGTACTGCCCCTATATAACAACTATTCCTACCACTACTACTACCCCTTCAACCACTTACCACTACCACCCTTTGCTACTACCCCTTACTACCATTACTATGACTACTACCACTCAACGAGGTGACGGCCCTGATGTGGCCCTTTGCGCTCAGCTGGGCAATAAAACACATTACCTTACTCCTACAACTGCTGCAACTGCTACCCCTTGCTAATACCACTCGGCATCGTGACAGCCCTGGTATGGCATTTGCGCTTGGCTGGGCTATAAGCAAAATTAACTTACCATACCTTACTACTACTTCCGCCCCTACTACCTGTGCTCACTCTGCTGCTGCTATCATTTACAACTACCACTACTCATTCTATCCCGACCTTTTCCACCTCCTCCTCCTACTAGCACTACTATTTCTTCCCCTGCTAAAGTCATACTACTACTACTACTACCCCCCTACCATTACCCTTCCTACCCCTGCTTTTACTACCACTACTCGTATCACCACCCCTACGACCACAGCTCTCACCCCAACTACTACTGACCCTACTTACAACTACTACCTCTACTATCGCTACTGCTGCTACTATATCCTTATACCCCTACTTCTACTGCCACCACTACTACTACTACCCCATCACACCGTGATTAGTACCACTACCTCTGCTACTTCAGCCCCTTACCCTTCCTCTTCCTCCTCCTCCCCCTACTTCTACTACCTCATTCTACTCCTATTGCTACTGTCAGTACTTCCACTATTGCCACTAGTACCATCCCCCTGCTTCTGCTGCTACCACCACCACACCACCACCACCACCACCCTACTGTTACTAAACCACCCCCCATCCTGTTACCACCACGACCCCTGCTACTACTACTCCTACAAACTACTACCCCTCCTTATCCCCCTACTACTAATAATACTACTACTTCCACTCTACCACTTTCACTATTGCTACCGCCCAACTGCTACAACTGCTACTACCACAACCTCTACTACTACTTCCACTCTTACCCATATTACTCCTACCCTTCCATCACTACCCCTACTACCTTACTTACTACTACTACGACTGCTACCCCTACTACTCCTATTCCCCACCACCACTACTACTACCCCTCCTTACCTCTGTCACCCCTGCCACTACTATCACTCCTACCCCTACTACTCCTACCCCCTATCCTTACCCCTATCCCCAATACTACCCGAGTAATTTACTACAACTGCCTCTAACATTACCCCTCCTACTACTACCCCTTCTTACCACTAGTACTACCTCTTACTACAACTGCCACCCCTACTGCCTCTACTACTACTATCCCCACTACAACTGCTACCGCTACTACTACTGACCCACCACCCTTTGCCACCACCACCACCACCATTACCTCACTACTACTACTCCTACCCCACTACTACACTACTCCCACCCCTTACTATTACTACTACTAAGCCTTATCGCTGCTACCATCATCCCCCCTCCTACTCCTACTCCTTACTACTACTGCCCCCTACTACTACTACCCCTGCTACTCCTACTCCCCCGCTACCAACACAGCTACTATTCCCTCCCTCCACTAATGGTCCTACTATCCCTACCACTGCTGCTACTACCTTCTACTTCTACCCCTATTACTGCCCCCCCCTACTACTACCACTATCCTACTACCACCCTTATTACTACTACTGCCCCTATCCCTGCTTGCCCCATCTACCTCTACTATTATTACAACTACTGATACTACTACTATAAATACTACGACAACACTAACCGTATTACTATCCATTATTATCCCTTATTACTATTACAACTACTACTACTACTTAACTCCTGCTACCACCACCCTTACTACCACAACCTCTACAACTACTGCCACACCTATTACCACCCCCACGTCTACTATTTCCCCCCATACTACCCCGATTACTAATACCAACCGTACCCCTAATACTACCCCTTACCACCACTACTCCTCATTACTGTTTCTGCCACACCACCCCTTACCGCTACTATTACCCTGTACTATTAGACTACCCCTACGCCTTACTACCACTATACTACTACTACTACTATTACCACCCGTGCCAGGCCATTACTGTGTACCACGATTACTAAACCATTACAATACCACCATTACAGGACCATCACTACCACCATTATCGGACCTTCACTATACCACCATTACCGGACCTTCACTATACCACCATTACCAGACCCTCACTATACCACCATAACCGGACCATCACTATCACTACCACCCATTACCAGACCCTCACTCACTATACCACCATAACCGGACCATCCATCACTATACCCACCATTACCAGACCTCACTATACTACCATAACCAGACCATCACTATACCACCATAACCAGACCATCACTATACCACCATAAACAGACCATCACTATACCACCATTAACGTACCATCACTACCAAGACTATACCACCATTACCGGACCATCACTATACCACCATTACCGGACTATCATATATACCACCGCCATTACTATCACCTACTATCACCATTACCCGACCATCACTATACCCGACCATCCATCACTATACCACCACCATTACCCGACCATCACTATACCACCACCATTACCCGACCATCACTATACCACCACCATTACCCGACCATCACTATATACCGACCATCACTATACCACCATTACCCGACCATCACTATACACCACCACCATTACCCGACCATCATCATACCACACCCATTACCCGACCATCACTATACCACCACCATTACCATTACCGGCCATCACTATGCCACCACCTTTACCCAACCATCACTATATCGCCCCCATTACTCAACCATCACTATATCGCCCCCATTACCCGACCATCACTATACCGCCACCGTTACCCGACCATCACTATACCGCCACCGTTACCCGACCATCACTATACCCACACCGTTACCCGACCATCGCTATACCACCACCGTTACCCGACCATCGCTATACCACCACCATTACCCGACCATCGCTATACCACCACCATTACCCGACCATCACTATACCACCACCATTACCCGACCACCATCACTATACCACCACCATTACCAGACCATCACTATACCACCACCATATACCACCATTACCATCACTATACCACCACCATTACCGGACCACCTATACCCATACCGGACCATCACTATACCACCACCATTACCGGACCATCACTATGCCACCACCTTTACCCAACCATCACTATATCGCCCCCATTACCCGACCCATACCACTATATACCCACCCCCCATTACCCGACCATCACTATACCGCCACCATTACCGACCATCACTATACCGCCACCGTTACCCGACCATCACTATACCGACCCACCGTTACCGGACCCGACCATCACTATACCGCCACCGTTACCCCGACCCATCACTATACCACCACCATTACCGGACCGTCACTATACCACCACCATTACCGGACCATCACTATACCACCACCATTACCGGACCATCACTATACCACCACCATTACACCATTACCCGACCATCACTATACCACCACCATTACCCGACCATCACTATACCACCACCATTACCCGACCATCACTATACCACCACCACCCGACCATCATTACCATTACCGGACCATCACTATACCACCACCATTACCGGACCATCACTATACCACCACCATTACCCGACCATCACTATACCACCACCATTACCGACCATCACCATATACCACCACATATACCACACACCATTACCCGACCATCACTATACCACCACCATTACCCGACCGTCACTATACCACCACCCACCATTACCCGACCATTACCACATATACCACCACCGTACCCGACCACCATCACTATACCACCACCGTTACCCGACCATCACTATACCACCACCGTTACCCGACCATCACCATATACCACCACCATCGCTTACCCGACCATCACTATACCACCACCATTACCCGACCATCACTATACCACACCACCATTACCCCATTACCGTCACTATACCACCACCACCATTACCGGACCATCACTGCTGGCACACTACAACCATAACCGGACCATCACCACCAGCATTACAAGTCTGACCCCAGTTCATGATAGCACCAACTATCCAGCGACATGACGGGTACGAATACGAGTACCAAGTTGACGACTCTTCGTCAGTGGGAGGGGGCAGTTTATTTGGGTTTCAAAGCCTTCCACACATATACACGCACGCTCGCTCTCGCTTTTTTTTTTTTTTTTTTTTTTTTTTTTTTTTTCCCTTTTCTGCTCCATTTCGAATAGGTGAAACAAATATGTGCTGTACAAAACGGACGTTTTCAGCCATACAGTGTTATAGTGTTGGCGGTTGGGTAGCCCATTTCCAATGCGAGATCGATTGTGAAATGTTCCTTTCTCCCACCTACCCCTATCCCTGCTCCTCCCATTTTCTTCGCCTTTTTATATGGTGGTAATACCGCCTTCTTACTAGACTCCCTCCCTTAGTCCTGAAACCCTCTGACCAACGGTTTTTCCCACGTCGCAGCCGTTACGACATCTGAAAATCAATTTTGTACTGCATCCCCTCGACCAAAGAGACCAACTAAGACGGAACAAGAGCTTCAGCAATGACTCCAACGGGCTAAATGAGGCAGTGCTACGACTCATTCGGAGCTTGAGAGGGGAGGCGGAGGGGCGGTGTCGTACTTCCTGTTCTTAACGATGTCCATGGCTGTTTTGTCTGTCCTCAGTGTATGACTGTCCTCAAGAAAGACACGTAACTGTCCTCACGAATGTATGCCATTGTCCTCGCGGATGTCTGACTGTCCTCACGGAATGCACATGACTGGCCTCGGGAATGTAGACGGCTGTCCTCACGGAATGTCTATGACGGTCCTCGTCCTCGCGAATGAATGCGACTGTCCTCACGGAATGTCTATGACAGCCCTCACAGAATATCTACGATTGTCCTCACGAATGAATGCGACTGTCCTCACGGAATGTCTATGACGGTCCCCCTCACACGAATGAATGTGACTGTCCTCACGGAATGTCTATGACGGTCCCCCTCACGAATGAATGCGACTGTCCTCACAGAATGTCTATGGCTGTGCTCATGGAATGTCTATGACAGTCCTCACGGTATGTCTGTGACGGTCCTCGTGGAATAATCGTCCTCACGGAATGTCTATGGCTGTCCTCACGGAATGTCTATGACCAGTCCTCACGGAATGTCCGACTGTCCTCACGGGTATGTCCATGGCGGTCCTCGCGGTATGTCTATGGCGGTCCTCGCGGCGGTATGTCTATGGCGGTCCTCACGGAATGTCTGACTATCCTCACGGTATGTCTATGACGGTCCTCACCGGAATGTCTATGGCGGTCCTCACCGGAATGTCTATGGCGGTCCTCACGGTATGTCTATGGCTGTCCTCACGGAATGTCTATGACCGGTCCTCACGGTATGTCTATGACGGTCCTCACGGAATGTCTATGACGGTCCTCACCGGAATGTCTATGACGGTCCTCACCCGAATGTCTATGACGGTCCTCACCGGAATGTCTATGGCTGTCCTCACGGTATGTCTGTGGCGGTCCTCACGGAATGTCTATGGCTGTCCTCACGAATGAATGCGACTGTCCTCACGGTATGTCATCGACGGTCCGCACGGAATGCAGTCGACTGTCCTCGCAGAATGTATACGACTGTCCTCACAGAATGTCTGACGGTCCTCACGGAATGTCTGACAGTTAGTGTTTATAGGTCCAGCGGACTACTAGGAGCCAAATCAGGACCTCGGCTATCATATCTGCTGAGTCTCTAGATACAAATACCCACACAAGTATTAACACATCGCTTAAAATTTATAAAGACAAAAGCACAATAATCTGTTCAACTCCAGCAACTCCCCTATATACATTATTAAAACACTATAATTTATTTAAAAAAAAAAATAAGTTTACCGCTTTCAAAAAAAGAAAAAATAAGATCCAATGAAATCTCACGAAAAAAAAGAACTGATAAATCACTGGTGGCAAAGAACTTCTCTCTGATACCATCAAATCAGCACATTCAGTCAAAAAATGATTAACACTGAACAAGCTGTCACATGCATGCAACACGCAACACACCATGGAGGGTCTTCCCTTCTGAGTATCCAACTGTGCGTTATATGGCTGTGCCCAATATGTAACCGTGACAAAACCGATTCCTCTTTACGGTTACGTACTACCGATGGTGGGAAAGGATTGATTGAATCTGGGCAAATTTTTAAACAGTTTATTATGAATTTGATTAGACCATTCACTCTGCCACAGTTCACGACAATACAAGCTAGATTTATGACGAAGATCTGAGTGAGGAACAAACTGCACAGGCCTCCTGGAAAGACTTGCACCGAGAGCTTGTTTGGCTGCTTTGTCTCTACCACTGCGTTACCATAGATTCCCAGGTAGCTGGGGACCCAACAGAAAACTATACGCTTCCCGAAGAGACAAGCTGAGTATGAAGATCATGAATATCCGCCTAAGCTGGATGTGAAACTTGTCGATAAAGCCGACAATGAATCCGATAAAATAAGGAAATCGTTCTGATCTGACCTGAACACCGCACTGAGAGCCAGATTTTAAAGCCTTCAGTTCAGCAGTATAAACAGATGACCAATCTCGCAATCTTAACAAGGTAGGCTCCTGAAAATTGCTATCACACACAATGGCAGCTGCAGCCTTCTCATCTTTTTTAGAACCATCTGTAAAAATCTTGGTAAAATCTTTATAAAGTTCACATTGCTCAAGATAAAGTTGTTTATATGCAGCACTCGAGGTGGCTTCCTTTCGAAATTGAGTTAAATATAGATTAATCTCTGGATTGGCTATTTTCCAGGGAGGTACATCAGTCTGTAAAGGACCGTCATCAACAGCATCAAGGTCAATGCCAGCTGCCCCGAAGTGGGACAAAATACGAATACCTAGTGGAGGAATCTCATTTGGCTTTAAGTCATATTTGGCTCTAAAAGGCGGGTTCATGACAATATCATAGGCAGGGTTTTCTGGATTAGCCCTCAGTTTCAGATAATTCATGGAAAGACACAATCTCCTAAGCTCCAGAGGGGGTTCACCAGATTCAACATACAAATTCTCTTTTGGAGATGTGCGAAATGCTCCCAGAGCAATCTGCAATCCTTGATGAATTGGATCAAGAGTTTTGAAATGTCTGACGGTCCTCACGGAATGTCTATGACGGTCCTCACGGAATGTCTATGACTGTCCTCACGGAATGTCTGACGGTCCTCACGGAATGTCTATGACGGTCCTCACGGAATGACGGTTCTCACACAGAATGTCTATGACTGTCCTCACGGAATGTCTGACGGTCCTCACGGAGTGTCTGTGACGGATTTTACGGAATGACGGTCCCCACGGAATGTCTGACTGTCCTCACGGAATGTGTATGACTGTCCTCACAGAATGTCTATGACGGTCCTTACAGAATGTCTATGACGGTCCTTACAGAATGACGGTCCTCACGGATGTCTACGACTGTCCTCGCGGAGTGTCTGACGGTCCTTACGGAGCGTCTATGACGGACTTTACGGAATGACGGTCCTCACGGAATGTCTGACTGTCCTTCACGGAATGTCTATGACCGTCTTCACTCACGTAATGTCTCACGGGCTGTCCTCACGGAATGTCTATGGCTGTCTTCACGGTATGTCTGTGATGGTCCTCACGGTATGTCTATGACAGTCCTCACGGAATGTCTACGACTGTCCTCTCGGTATGTCCTCACTATGACGGTCCTCACGTAATGTCTATGGCTGTCCTCACGGAATGTCTATGACAGTCCTCACGGACGGAATATACTGTCCACACTGTCCTCACGGAATGTCTATGGCGGTCCTCACAGAATGTCTATATGTCCTGTCCTCATGTAATGTCTATGGCCGTCCTCACGGTCCTCACTGAATTATACGACTGTCCACACGGAATGTCTAAGTCCTCGCGGTTTGTCTATGACGGTCCTCACAGATGTCTATGACTGTCCTCATGGAATGTCTATGACTGTCCTCACGGAATGTCTATGACTTTGGCGGTCCTCACGGAATGTCTATGGCTGTCCTCACGGAATGTCTATGGCTGTCCTCACGGTATGTCTATGGCTGTCCTCAGGAATGGCGCCAGCCGCAGCGGCCTGCTGTGTGCCGTGATGCACATCCTGGAGAGGCTGCACAAGGACAAGGAGGTCGACGTCTTCCAGGCCGTCAAACAGATGAGGCTCAACCGCACCCAGTTCATCGACAACATGGTGCGTGTGTGGTGTCACCCATCAGTTTTTCACCGATAGGACTGTTAGCTTTTTTACTCGTTAATCCTTTGTGTTCCTTTCCACCTACTGTTATTACCATTATTACTAATATTACTGTTATCAGTATTAATCATTTCTGTGTGTTTTCCACCTACTGTTTTACTAATGTTACTGTTAATATTAATTATTTCTGTTCCTTTCCACCTACTGTTATTACCATTATTACTAATATTACTGTTATCAGTATTAATCATTTCTGTGTGTTTTTCCACCTACTGTTTTACTAATGTTACTGTTAATATTAATTATTTCTGTTCCTTTCCACCTACTGTTATTACCATTATTACTAATATTACTGTTATCAGTATTAATCATTTCTGTGTGTTTTCCACCTACTGTTTTACTAATGTTACTGTTATCAATATTAATTATTTCTGTTCCTTTCCACCTACTGTTATTACCATTATTACCAATATTACTATTATCAGTATTAATCATTTCTGTTCTTTTCCACCTACTGTTATTTCCATTATTGTTAATATTACTGTTATCAGTATTAATCATTTCTGTTCTTTTCCACCTACTGTTATTACCATTATGACTAATATTACTGTTATCAGTATTAATCATTTCCGTCTTTTCCACCTACTGTTATTACCATTTTTACTAATGTTACCGTTATAAGTATTAATCATTTCTGTTCCTTTCCACCTACTGTTATTACCATTTTTACTAATGTTACTGTTACAAGTATTAATCATTTCCGTTCCTTTCCACCTACTGTTGTTACCATTATTACTGACATTACTGATATCAATATTTATCATTTCTGTTCCCTTCCACCTACTGTTATTGTTTACTAATATTACTGTTATCAGTATTACTATCATCGCCATCGTCGCTGTTATCATCATCATTATTGTCACTACTACGATTTTCATCATTAATAATCCTATAGTTGTATCAGTTGTAGCAGTGCTACTAAAGAAAAATTAATTACACTCTTATTGGCATTCTTATGATATTATCATCATCGTCATCATTGTCGTCGTTGTTACTGTTATCATTATTATCTAGATTTTCATTCATTATCATCATATCCCTACCATTATCAGTTGTAGTAGTGCTATTAAAGACAAATTTATTATCTGCAATGGCATTCTGATTATATTATTATCACCGTTATCATCATTACTACTACTACTACTATTTTTACTATTGTCATCATTGGTGTTAATATCATCACTAACTATTACAATTAGTATTACAATTATTGATATTATCTTTATGCATTAGTATGTTTTCTTTAATTTCAACCTACCACCTTTCCCATTTCCTATATCATCGCTTTCATTTTGTGATGATTATGATCATTGAAACTAAAGCCATTAGATTCTACCTTTCCGTCTTTCCTATGATCTATATTCTCACCCTCCCCTTTCTTCTTCCTCCCCTCCCCCTCCTCTTCCCTCTTACCATCGTCAGTGTTGCTGTTTGCTGCTATAACCATATCTAATTACCCTCTAGCCCCTCTCCTTTCCCCCCGTCTGTCAGTATACTGCCGAAACTGCTAGAATTGTCTTTTGTGATTATTACTATACAATTATTCCACCATCATTCGTAATACTAAAAAGTAGCGGTAGTGATAATTTATTCTCTTCATTCTGTTATCGAGGAGTTAAGTGACAGTCGGTTCGTTCTTCGTTTTTCGTCGTATTTGCGTTAAGTGATCATTGGGCACCCCACTGTCTGTTTCCAGGAGCAATACAAGTTCTGCCATGACATCCTGCTGGAGTTTCTGTCCAATCCAGACAGTTCTTCCATACACACGTGACCTTCCCATCGTGCCTCAGTCTTTCTCGCTCACTTCCTCCTTTCGACACCTTTTGACTTGCCAGCGCACTGCCACAGAATCCGTGAAACTGCGTGAGCCGCAGAGATGACGTCCAAGCTCTGGTGATGACGTTGATTGACGTTATGACGCTCTGGTGGTGATGATGATGATGATGATGTCGTCTTTTCGACTGTGAAACTGAACATCCGGATATAGATTTTTTCTTGGGAAGTGCTACTTGAAAGAGTTCAGATTTGTGGCTGCTCTCATCTCTTTTCGGATTTTTTTTTTTCCTCCAAACATGTTTCCAATTGGAAATGATTTGGAAATTACACCTTCATGGTCAAACTGCCATGCACCCCATTATGACAAAGTAATTATACATGACTGTGCAAGTAAAAGGCCGGATTTTGTTTTTGTTACATAGTCACATCATAGCATGCCACTTAATGAATTTCATTACACCACCAGTATTCCTGGTGTAGCTTGCCTGAATGTGAATGTGTGTGTGTGTGTGTGTGTGTGTGTGAAGCCTTCGTTTATGTAGATCATGTCTTGACGTTCTGCTGTACAAAAAGGACAAAAAAAATAATAAATTCATGACGTGAAATCTGTGTTGCCTTTCTGAGAAACATGCTATGAATCCTACCAGACTTACTTTGTCTTTTGTAACCGTAGGTTTGGCCGTAAATCATTTTAAACAAACCTTTACAGTATTATCTTTTTTAGCATGTGTTCATTTCAGCCGGAATCATCGTTTGTTTTTGTTTTTTTTGTTTTTTAAAGGGACTTTCTTGCATGTTCTGTTCTAGTGTAAGGATGACCAAGCTACATCGCACCAGTGGTTCATAGAGCAGCCATCGATTTTCAGGGGTTCTCATGGGAAAAAAGTGCAGGTATAAGTGGACACTTTCTCTGTGCTGATCAGGAGCGCCAGCATCACTGCATTTAGGTTTGCGCGTCTTTCGGCTTGTTTGATGTACAGTTTCTGCACTTGTTTACGATTGAACATGTCAAAGCACCTCAGTTGGTCGTTTTTTTTTTTCTCTCCTAGATGCAATGTGATTGCGTTCAGTCATTACGTATGAAGTCAAACTGTGCCCGTATTGTTATTCTGAAAATGACAGAATTAATTGCAGAACATTTTTATCGCCTGGGTTTTTGTTTTTGGTTTTTTGTTTTTTTTTTTTTTAGGTATACTAGGGTAAGTGTTGAGATAATAAGAATAGGAAAACTGATGTGATGAATTGATGATGTAGTTTCTTAGTTGGGATGATGATCTTTTCACGAAAGAAAACAAACATCGATAGACAACCTTTTATATGTGCAGAAAAAGTTCTGTTCCGAAGGAGTGCGTGGTTCTATTAAAATGTCCTCTCTACAATTTATTCCTCGTCCTCAGCACGAGCAGTTCCCATTTTCTTGCTCCTAACTCATCTTCAACGCGAGAGTTCAACATGAAGTATAAAGGCAGATATTGAGAAGATCCACTGAGAAAATTTGACTGGGTCGGAATTTCCTTGCCTTCTCTCATACGTCTCTGTCTCGGAAGGTCAGGTAAGCGTGCGATAACTCTTCCAATTCCTTGTCAAAGGCGTGAAAAATGAGACGGTGGTTATTTCCCCTGTCACTTCTAAAAGCCTTGCCTTTGCCTTCTCATGGTGCCATGTATGGGTTGTGGCACGGCTGCACTGGTGACTTCCTGGCAAGTGTCTTTCCGCCTGCTGCAGTTCCATACAGCTCCGAAGTTCTGTTGTCTTCCTGATGATGTCCTTTCATCTCTTCTGTCTGCCTCTTCGTGGTCCACATGTCCCCGAGATCCAGCAGCTTGGTGGGGGGGGGGGGGGGGGGGGTTCCCATGCCAGCTCACCTTGAAACAGATGCATTATCAAGATTGAAACAGATGCATTATCAAAGTTGAAACAGATGCATTGTCAAGATTCAAACAGATCCTTTATCAAAATTGAAACAGATGCATTATGAAGATTGAGACTATGGTAGATTTTCGCGGTAGAGTCATTGTTCTTTTTATTGTTCCTATGTGGGGAAAACTGCTAGCGGTACAGACTGTTCTGGATGGAGTCGAAAAGTGTCCTAAAAACATTGTCCAACAGGGATCTTTACATTCTCTATGGTGAACATGTGCAACTGTTTTCAAGAGCGAGTACGCCATTCATCCCCGTGTATTTGTCTGCGTGAACCGCTTACACTCTTGCAAATCAAAGACTTACACTGAAAACTTGTATCTTACACACAATCAAACCCATTGTCAGATTAACAATTTTGTATGTGATTAATCCTGGGTGAGGAATAATTCCTTTCTTGTTTTAATCCTGTAAAAATGTTTTATGCAGTTGCGAGAAATATTTTCACCGATTTTCTAGCTAGTAAACCACACTAAAACCTTATTTATTACATGAACAAAAACTCAAAGTAGATAGACCGGTTTCACCATAAATCATATGAGTCACCGAACTTCTATTTCACACATGCACACGCACGCACGCACACCCACCCCCACCCTTACACACACACACGCACATACACACACACACAGAGCGGCAGCAGAAGTACAAATGGTATACATTGTGTAAGTGAAACTAAGAAGAAAAGCATTTTGAATATAAACGGGCTTTTAGTTTAGATTTGTAAGTAGCAATAGACGGAGAACGGTGGACAGAATGGTGGTGAAGAGCAAAAAAAAAAAAAAAAAAAAAGAGGGAGAGGGAGAATGATGAGGGTTGTGTATTCAGAAATTGTGGGTATTCAAAAAAACTATGTTGACTGCGTTGCCCGTTACACTACAGACGATAAACAGGATACAGACACCTGAAAGAAATACACGAAAACGCAGACCACGCATTAAGATGAACAAAGACAAGTCTTTCGCATTCAGCACTGCTGCTTTTAGTACATGAATTCATGCAGGATCGTCTGACATGCATGATGATGCCAAACAGTGCCCGACGCTTAAAAAGATGCCTAGCCGTTCAACGACATACGCGTGTTCATGAATGCAGAAGCACTGTGAGGTATATGCAGCAATGTGCTGTATGTATTGAATGCTCGTGTTTACTTTTTCTAGGTATCTGGACACTGTTACTGATATCTGATAGTGCGAGAGCATTTTTTTTTTTTTTAACTCTCTCTCTCTCTCTCTCTCTCTCTCTCTCTCTCTCTCTCTCTCTCTCTCTCTCTCTCTCTCTCTCTCCCCATTGTGCATTCTGTGTGTGCGCGTGTGCTCAAGCCGCATGTGTTTGAATAAGCACACATATTTACTTCTTCATGCTGATATTTTTAGATTTCCATATCTAAAGTGGCTTTACTGCCCATTGCCTGCAAACTGGACCTTCACGATACTGGTAACAAATCTAATGTCTTTTAGTATTTGTCAAAAGTGATGACTACACAAACTGAACATAAGACTGTTGAAAATGCGTTCTAAGGAGCTTTGCTTTTAGTTTTTGTTCGTTTGTTTTGGTTGTGTGTGTTTTTTCATGGATTTTACGTTTTATTGTTTTCATTTTCTCCTTTTTTTTGTCTTTATTTCTTTTAACAGAATTTTCGTCTCATCCCAGTCTGATTAAGTCCGCCTTCTCAGTACAAACAATGACAGGCAAGTTCATGTTCAACTCTCACCCAGGCCAGTGTTGTAGCACAGTGGATTCATAGTGTTGATGTGTTGAGGGTCTCTGTCCGTCTGTTTGACATTGAAACAAACTGTATGTTTACCATGACTAAAATTTTCACAGGTACGGCGCTAAAAATAAATGTATGCATTTGTTTTGTTTTTGCTTTTTTTTTTTTTTTTTTTTTGAAAGAGGCAAAATAGTAGACTCTGATTTTAGACTCATCGCAAATTTTGCAACCATTTTAAGTGTACGCGAATGAAATCTGAAGATGTTATTTGGTGAAATTTGAAGATGTTATTTGGTGGAAGCTAATATGTCTTGCTGGAAATCTTGTATACACATACACACACATATATTGTGCATGGCTCCAGGTACAGTATGTAGATGTATTACTAATACATTACAAAAAAAATTCGTCCTGATTTACTGTAGTTTTTTGTTTCATGAAAATAAAATGGCTTTTTTTTTATCTTTGCTGTGTGTACACCTAGCGCTCGACGATATTCTTACAAACGGGAGTGTAACATGATGCTGAGTATATCTAGACAACTAGTTCAATATAATGCGTATTTTTGACCGACTTTACATTCGTACGATACCTAGTCTGCTTTTTACACATGCTGCCAGAATAGTTAGGTGAATTGTTGATAAAAAAAAAAAAAAAAAAAAATATGAAGACTGAAAAAGTATTTTTTTTTTTTATTATGATGATAGAATAGTTTTTTTTTTATAATGATTAAAGTCGATCTTTAGTAACACTGCGGGCTCGCTTGTGCTTCCCTGAAGGTATCGAAAAAGGCTGGATGCTGTTTTACCCGTCAGGTTGTTGCTGTTAGTTGCATGGTGAACCGTGTTCTTTGGATATGCTTCTCGCAGGCCGCCTCTTCATTTTGTTTTCTGTTTTGGTGGTTGGTCAGTTCAGTGACCAAATCAATGGAGTGTAGAGGTGGTTGTGAGGCACGGGTGGAGGGTTGGAAACGGGGAACGGGAAGGGGGGGGGGGGGGGGGCAGAATGAGATGTTATGTATTTGCCGATGATATTTTCATTGCGATGTTGGTTGACGCTCGATATCAATGCTGGAAAGAGGCCCATGTTCTATATGATGACTGAGCCACGGAAAGGGGAAAAAATTGTTAGTGGGTGCGTGTGTTTATATACTTAACATACATGTTTGTGTGTCTGTCTGTCTGTCTGTCTGTCTGTGAAGAAAGATTAAGAGTGTGTGTGTGTGTGTGTGTGTGTGTGTGTGTGTGTGATATGTTCATATTTACGTGTATGATGCATTCTGTCTGGGCTTGCTCTCTTGTTACATGTGTTTGCTCTTTGTTGTGTGTGTGTGTGTGTGTGTGTGCATTTGCGTTTGCGTGTGTGTGTGTGTGTGTGTGTGTGTGCGCGCGCGCATGTGTGTGCGTATACGCGTGCGTGCGTGCGTGTGTGTGTCTGTGTGGGTTGTTCGTCTATCCAGGAGTTGAGCGACAGCCTGTGCGGATGTCCATCGTTTGATTTCTTTTGTTTTGTTTCGTGTCGTCTTGTTTTTCAATCCTATCCAGGTACGTCTTTTGTTTACTGGACAGGAGGGGTGAAACATGCTGCTGATCCGTCTGGGCGTTCTGTTGCTCTTTGACGTGTCTCTGTACAGAGGATATAGTACACATCGTAGACATCAGCAGGACATCAAACGTACCACTTGTTGGTTAGCGAGTGGCATGTTCAAATACTGCTTTTTTTTTCTTCTTTTTTCTTGTAAACTGACCGTAGTGAATTGTTTGTCGATGAATTCTGCTCTCTCTCTCTCTCTCTCTCTCTCTCTCTCTCTCTCTCTCCCCCCCCCCCCCCCCCCCCCCCCCCCTCTCCTCGCTTCTCTGTTCCCCTGGCCTATCGTTTTGTTGTTTCCCTCCCAACCTTTCCCATCTGTCTCCATCGACTACCATCCCCCATTATCCTCCCCTTTTTCCCACTTACTGTCGTTGTGTTTTTCTCCCTGCCCCCCCCCCCCCCCCCCCCCCCCCCCCTTCTCCTCCTCGCTTCTCTGTTCCCCTGGCCTATCGTTTTGTTGTTTTCCCTCCCAACCTTTCCCATCTCTGTCTCCCTACGACCACTATTCCCCATTATCCTCCCTTTT
This sequence comes from Conus betulinus, assembly GCA_016801955.1. Classification (NCBI taxonomy): domain Eukaryota; kingdom Metazoa; phylum Mollusca; class Gastropoda; order Neogastropoda; family Conidae; genus Conus; species Conus betulinus. The sequence continues at coordinate 312,317 of JADBJO010000848.1, forward strand.
CCCCCCTTTCTGTCTTTGTGATTCCCCCCTCCCCCTCCCTCTCTCTCCATCTGTCTGTCTTCTACCTTACCCCCCTCTCTCTCTCTCTCTCTCTCTCTCTCTCTCTCTCTCTCCCCCGCCCCCTCTCCTACTCCCCCCACCCCCCCACCCCCCCCCCACGTCTCTCCCTCTCTCTGTCTTCCTA
>JADBJO010000848.1:315000-325000 GCA_016801955.1 Conus betulinus
GTGATGGCGGTGATGGCAGTGGTGGTGGTGTGTATGTGTGTATGTGTTCTACATCTGTGTTTTGTGACCTTTTGACGTGCATGTCTCCGGCCATGCACACACGCACACTAACGCACATGCACAACAGATGATAAGCACACTCATAACTCGCACAGAAATGGAAGATCTGTTCCAATGAACGTTTCATCTCTGAATCTGTGTATGACCTCCTACCCTCGAATTCAAACCTGGTCAAATGGCAGAAATCAGATGATCCTACGTGTCCATTCGGTCACGGCAAACAAAAAGTAGAACAAAGTTCATGCAAAGCAGCGCTTACCCAGGGAAAGTACACATGGAGGCACAACCAAATGCTCAAGGTGATCGCACATGCGGTTAGCACAGCCAGAGGTGGCGCCACGCCACCAGAAGCTCCAACAACGTTGGAAGTTCTACACGGCAGGAGTCACAAATCATGATCTGGAACAGCTATGATACTAACAGTATGGCAGCAGGTACAACAGTGAAAATGATTTTTGACTCCTGATCTTTTTCAACAATATAAATATAACTTTAAGGATGATCTGAAGATCTACAGTGGGGAGGGGGGGGGGGGGGGGACAGAACAGAAATCGTCAACGTTTTCGGTCGTCTTCAAGACTGGTGACATCAAATGAAAGAAAAAGAATACGGTACAGATAACGTATAAAAGCATATACGGGAACGGACGAATACGGTGGGTGAGAGGATGGATGAGTGCGCGTTTGGGTGTGTGTGGGGGGGAGAGGGGGGGGTGCGGTAAGCGCGCGCGCGCGCGGTGTGTATGTGTGTGTGCTACGCGCGCGTGCGTAAGGTAAGGTAATGTTGCTTATATACGTGAACGGACGAATACGTGTTTAAAGGTGCGTGGGAGGATGGGTGATGTGTGTGTGTTTGTGGTGGTGTGTGGGGGGGGTGTGTGTGTGTGTGTGTGTGATAAGGAAAAAGGTGTGTGTGTGATAGAAGGAAAAAAGGCAGGCAGAAATACAGAGAAAAAAGTGAGGGAGTAGATGAGGAGTCTTATGTTTGGAAGGAAGCGCTTGTGGGGTGTGTATGGGGGGGGGGGGGGGGGGGGGGGGGGGCGGAGGGGGGTGGAAACTCCCAGTGAAAAACTCCCAGTTAATATCGTCCACATGTGCACGTGTCTGTGTGTATGCATACCTGGATGGTGGAGACTGTCAATTGGGGGGGTGTATATGTTGTACCCTTTATGCTGAGTTATAAATATGCATAAGACTCCTCTACTACTACTACAACTGCTACTTCAGCACACACGCACACTCCACTGCCAGTGATCCAGGGGGAAGTAATAGAAAAAAACTGTCATCGTCTTGACTACATATTGCTTCCCTTAGATCGCAAAACCATCGATAGGCAACTCGAGCTATGTTCACCTTTGCTTCTCGACCACCAGCAAGGGATAAATAAATAAAACACACACGGACTTTCATACTTCTCTGTGCCATACATACTCAGCTGCTCAGCGTCTTGGACAATAGCGTTACACAGAATTACAAAGAATCATGTCATACGAATGAGAGAGAGAGAGAGAGAAACAGACAGGCAGACAGACAAAGAATCATGTCACAAGAATCACACACACACACACACACACACACACACACACACACACACACAGAGCAGAAATAAGGAAGTCAGATGGTGTAACACATGATTCGTACACAAAATGAGACGCAGAAATACATAAGTCGCGGCGGCGTAATGCTCTCTCTGATTCTCTACACGTACTCTCGCGGCTCCTCTGCTCTGTATCTGACTCTCTTTCTCTCTCTCTCTCCTCTCTCTCTCTCTCTCTCTCTCTCTCTCTCTCTCTCTCTCTCTCTGGTACATCTTTTGATGCTTTTACCCAACCCTCCGGACCACTCGGATACTTTACAGGAAAAGTTCTTTAGATGTGTGTGGAACAAACCAACCGACCAAAATCAGCTGAAACTCCTCGGTAAGACCACGGGCTGGATATTCCCAACATTCGAAGCTTTGTCAATCCGCTCACGCTGCCTCGGTTCTGAAAGACCTTTGATTCTGACTCTCAATGGAAACCAGTTCTGCTCTTCAAATATCCGGACATGAGTTACATAAAATGTAAGGTCCAAATGTATCTGCCAAACCGTGAAACACACAGTACTGCTTTTTGGAAGGACCGATTAAACATATACGAAGGCGGAGATCATATAAAAGCAGAGAGATTCTGAATTTTTACAAACGGAGCCTTTCTTTTTCATTAAAAACATACAAGCAGGGAACTGCCTTAAAAAAAATCTAGAGAGGACAAATTTTTTTTTTTTTTTTTTTTTTTTTTTTTTTTTTGTCAGTTGAAGTAGGCTAAAACGAGGCAAGGAACCGTTTTTTCACATGCAATGAATTCGTTAGCAAATAACAACGTCAAGACAGGCTACCTTTCATGTCTTGGATTACTCAAGGCATATGCTGGAAGAAAGGTATCCAAGTCATTGAAGGTGCACACCGCAAGCTCACGGTTCCTTTCTCTCTCGTCAGTGACCGTGAAAGGAACAAGAACATTCCGACTGGAGACGGGAAAGAGACCAAACAATCATGCCAACTGAGAACTGAGCTTTGATAATACTGACTGGGATTTAAAACGCATGGAATCTATTAAATGAACATTTAAAGGCTTCAAATTCGCGCGACCTGTAGTGAAACCCTCATCACAAATATTGTTCTGAAAGAAATGGGAAATGGGTGTGTGTGTGTGTGTGTGTCATTTATTTAACGTCTTTCCACTAATCGTGATATTAGACGGGATGGGAGTGGTAAACAGCCATGTGTGTAAGTTTATATCTCATTGAAAAGGATGGTCTGGGAACTGTGAGCACAGCCGATCTATCGGTCCAATACGAGCTTGCGTGCGCGCGCACGGGAGGGAGAGAGAGAGAGAGAGAGAGAGAGAGAGAGAGAGAGAGAGAGAGAGAGAGAGAGAGAGAGAGAGAGAGAGAGAGAGAGAACGAACGAACGAATCTTTTTAATGAAGGAAAAACGGAATAAGCACAAAATGGCTTTTTTACATCCGGGCCTCAATGAAGGGGGAAATAGATAGAAAATGCAATAACAACATCAGCAAAACTAATGTAGAATTGAAGTAAACATACATGAACGCTATAAATAGAAAGAGGAAATGTTAATACAAAAGAACAGAAGACAATGCCTGGGAGAGAGAGAGAGAGAGAGAGAGAGAGAGAGAGAGAGAGAGAGAGACAGACAGACAGACAGACAGACAGACAGACAGACAGACAGACGGACGGACGGACGGACGAACAGACGGACGGACAGACAGTCAGAGAGAGACAGAGAGAGAAATAGGTGGGGAGTGGGAGGGGAGGGGTCATCATATATAGTTCATGAAAAAATGGTTATTGGAAGATAAATATATGCAATAAACATTATTACAACAATAAAATTATAACACATTTCTGGAAAAAGAAAAAAAAATCATTGAACAGGCACCCCATCCTGTAAGCTAAGCAAAGACAAAATTGACACTTGACAAGCAGCACCTTTGGAACAATAGATGAGAGAGACCAGTACACAAAGAGAAAGACAGGGGGGGGGAGAGAGAGAGAGAGAGAGAGGAGAGAGAGATGGAGGAGAGAGAGAGAGAGAGAGAGAGAGAGAGAGAGAGAGAGAGAGAGAGAGAGAGAGAGAGAGTTTAAGAGCATGAATGGAAAATTCAGTCATTAGTTGGGTATGAAGTGCCCTTTTAAAGCTATATATGCTGGCATAAACATCAAGAGAGGGGTGAAATGCGGTTCCATAAGAAGCCACCAGAGTAGTGAAGACTGGTTTTTAACATGTCTATTCTTGGACGGGGTATTTACAATTTTATGAAAATGGCGATTTTCATTAAATCTAGATTTCTCTGTAACTGAAGGGGGAGCACGACCCGAAAGAATCTTAAACATGAAAACAGCTTTATTGAATTTAAGCTTCAAGTTTAATGGTAAAATATCCAGATCTTTATAGTCAGAGTATGATAACGTAATCGATTTTAACAAAACTAATTTCAGGAACGTCTATAAAGACTAAACAAAGGTTTTAGTATATGATTACTTGCTGAATCCCAAACTGTAGATGCATAATTTATATGTGATTCAATATAAGCGTGAAAAAATATTTTACGTGAATGGCAGTCTAGGAAATGCTTTATCTTGGACAGCTGGTATATCTTTTTCGAAACTATTTTGCATAAAGACCGTACATGTTCTGACCATGACAGATTGTTGTCTATAACTACTCCTAAGACTTTATGACAGACTGTGTTTCTTCGATAGTTATACCATTGATAGAAAGGGGTGTGCTCGTATAAGAAAGGTTTTGACGTTTTTGTCTTGTGGTTGTGACCATATGTTTGGTTTTGACAGGGTTTAGGCACATATGGTTTAACTTCAGACCATTCGTTTAGCTGATTAATACTTTGCTGTAATAACATAGATACTTTTTTCTGCTTTGCGATCACACGCATGAACAGTAGTGTCATCGGCGAACATATCACAAAGCGCTGGGAGAGATAGGGGGGTGATCATTATATATATTGAGAAAAGTATGGGTCCTAGGACGGAGCCTTGAGGAACACCATGTTTGAGAGGCAAAAATAGAAGACTGGCGTTCATGAATTGAGAATTTGTTTTCTGTCGCTTAAAAACGAAAGAACGCGTGCGGGGGCTACAGGAGGGAGGGAGGGGTGCAGGTGTGTGCCGCGGACACGGAGAGGGGAAGGGGAGAATTTTCCATTTAAGCTCTTAAAACCTTGCTGGAGTTTTAACAATATCCCAGTCTATATTCAAAAATGCAGGAGACAGGGTGTGATGTACTGCTGAAAAACTGGACACAGATTAGGCGCGCGCGGGGGGGGGGGGGGGGGGGGGGGGGGGGGGGGTGACTATAAACATACGAAGAGAGAAGAGGACGAGAGACAGACAGACAAAGTCAGAGGCAGAGAGGAAGAGACAGACACAGACAGGCAGACGGACAGAGACAGACAGATAGAGAGAGATGGCAAAATAGCGGTCTTAATATCAAAATATAAACACAACTGGGATCAGATAAATCAACACTGAGATAAATCGATATCATCTTCATTTTCAAAACAAAGCCTTTTTCTTCATGACAAAATCTATCGGGGTAAGTTCAACATCGGCTATGTCACTGTTCATGTCGGTCGTCACTCCGGTACAGACATGCAGATAAGTCGACACACCCTAGTTGACCCAAACATGCATTATCAGCACATTCCTGTTCACAGGTTAACACGGTAGACAGGTGGCAAAATTAGCACTCTGGACACCACAACATTGTGGACACCACAGTTGCGACGGGATAAATCGACGCTAGGACAAGACATTCGTTTAAGTTCCATATAGACCCCCCGTTATACATTATTAGTACAGTAAGTTCATTATTGGCAAGTTGTGAAGATCTGGTTAGATTGTTACCATGAGAGGGGAGCGGTGGCAAAATAACGGTCCTGATAACAAAATGCAAATACCGTTGGGGTTGGGTAACTCGACACTGGTGGGGATAGTCCAAATTCGGTTAAGTCAAGTCGACGTTTTCCTCATTTCCAGAACAAAGTCTTTGTACTGACAACAGTTCAGCAAGACAGATAGGTACAGGAGAAGTCGACATTCGTGTAAATCGACGCCATTTTCACGATTTCATATCAGGCTCGACAAACCCACATGGACCCAACGTGCATTATTAGACATTCATGTTCATTAGTTCAGCAACTAGAAGGCTGTGTCAGTAAACTACAATGGTACTGAATACATTGAACACTTTTCTGTTTATTCAAATCTAGTCTGTTTTGTTGCACTGCTTGTTTGTCTTTTCTTTTTAATCTCTGGTTTTTCATTCATTCTTTCGTTTTTTTTTTTCGTTCCGTCTTTCATTCCTTCGCTCCTTCTGTTCTTTCTTTTTTCTTTTTTTTTTTTTTATGGAGTCGGGGAGCATAACGGACCGATTCCAAACAACACTGGGAATCACAGGGGAAGAAGCCGTTCTTTTTCTTTTGTCCCCAACATGTTCCAACACCGACGAAAACTGTTCAAATGTGTTTAGTTTCCTCCTCTGGCCGCACTGGATGTCCGACATTTCATGGAAGTCGACGCTGTTTCCCTCTCCTTCATCAACCTTCGGAAAAATTCACAAGTAGCCTATGTCTACGTACTCTGAACAAACTACAATGAAAAACGTTCTCGGCTTTTGTCTTACGCAAGGGGAAGTTGTCCCCTCTTTTTTATCACAGATCGGCCTGTTTAACATCATCTGTAGATCTGGATCATTGCATAAATGAAATGGAGATTGAAGTCCGCTCACATGAAAACGTAAATTGTCTTCCCCCCCGTTGTGTGTCACCCATGTGTCCCCCCCCCCCCCCCCCCCTCCCCCTCTTTTTTTTCTCCCCTTTTTTTTCCTCGCCCTTTTTTTTTTTTTTTTTTTTTTTTTTGGGGGGGCGCTTACCTTCCTTTCTTCTTTCTTCTCGTACCTTTTTTTCTCAAGCTGTTCTTTCGTATTTTTTCCTTCTGTTTGCATCTTTCCATTTTTCTTTCTTCTTTCATCTCATTTGCGTTCCCTTCCTCACCATGTTTATCCTTGCTTATGACTTGCTTCTGACCTTTTTTTTTCCCTATCTCTTCTTTGAGTTACTACTCCCCTTTGTAAGAGAGGCGTAGATAATTATACACCAAGAGAGCCACAACAAGAAAAAAAATAATAATAATAATAAAGGAAAAAGAAAGTAACCACAAGATTCCTCCAAACAGGATGACTCTTCCAGTATTCCTATTCGTGGGGAAGTCGTCGCTGCAGTGAAATCGCTCGAAATGCAGGATGGGTGCAGGCATCGGCAAAGCAGCTTCCCGCAAAAGCTTTTAAATTAGAAGGTTGGAGAGGCAGCTAACTGATATTCTGACTGCCGTCTGACGCCCTGGGGAGTGGTTCACGCGATGGACAAGGACAATCAACTCCTTCTTTCACTAAACTTCAGGCAAACCTGACGCCCTTACTCCCAGCCTCGCCCTTCGCCCCCCCCCCCCCACCCGCCCCCCCCCCCACCCCCCCCCCAAAAAAAAAAAAAATTAGAGAGCAGGCCGACGAATATTCCGTAAAAGTGGTAAATACCATTGAAACGGATCTTCAAATCTCCATAACCCTTTGCAAACATAGGATAATAAACGAATAATTAAATAGATAAATATATTTTAAAAATCTTTGATATCAGAGGGATTTCCACCACGTCTTCCTTGACATTTTCCAAGGCACGACTTCTGTGGTTTCGACTGTATAAGCCTTTTGTTTTAGTTATGGAGTGCATGAACGTTTGGTCTAAAAAAAAAAATGTGTGTACGTGCGTGTGTGGCGTGTGTGTGTGTGTGTTGTGTGTGTGTGTGTGTGTTGTGTGTATGTGTATGTGTGTGTGGGTGCGTATGCGCGTGTGCACAGGCCTAAAAACCATAATGTGAACAGCGCCGTTATGATGCAACTAGCAGTTCATCAACGGGAAATAATTCAAGTTATTCTCTGTTTCTGAAATTGGTTGTATTGCTTCCCTTGCATTGTCCATAATCTCTCTCTCTCTCTATCTCTCTCTCTCTCTCTCTCTCTCTCTCTCTCTCTCTCTCTCTCTCTCTCTCACACAAGCACGCACGCATGCACACGCGACACCACGCGAGCACGCGCGCGCGAAACACACACACGCACACGCACACACACACACACACCACATCCTCACACGATGTTTCATATTGGTTTCATCAAGGAGTCACAACGTGCAGGTTAGTCTATAAACCGCTAACACCACATCTGCTAAGTTTTTATACCACGCTGCGCAAGACTGACAGCTGACTGATAAATGGATAAATGACGAAGATGAGAGGACTGACGACAAGGGTTCCATGGATACGACCTAGCTGATGTTTGACTTTAGCATGAGACCAGCGCGCTGGTAAGACCTTTGGCGGAGCAGGTATGATGCGCGCGCGCGTAGTGTGTACATACGTGTGGCATATATACTAGTCACATAAAGTTAAGCACAGTTTACATGTACCCGCATAATTTCCAAAATATAAAAGCCACGATTTTGAAATTGGGAACAGATTTAATTCATTATCTTGTTCCAACGTACATTGAATTTCATTGGGATCGAATGAAACGGTTGTTGATTTACAGACAATTAAACAGAGGATGGGTCGAAATCAAAGTTCGCAAAATCTGTTCAGTTCACAAAATCATTTCAATAGTGGGTGTGGCCACCGCCATTGGCGAGACATTCCACGCAGCGACTCCTCATCGAATTGACCAGTGTTCTGATGACCCTCTGAGGGATTCTCTGCCATTCCAGTTGCAGCATTTGGAAGAGATCCTGGCGGTCTCTGGGGAGGTGGATGGTTCTCCTTCACACGTCTCCCCAACTCATCCCACATATGCTCGATGGGATTGAGGTCGGGGACTATACGCCGGGAAGATCATCCTGTTGATGCCGGCCTGCACAATGAAGTTTTCGGCCACCCGGGCCCTATGTGGCCGAGCATTGTCGTCTTGGAAGACTGCCATGGGTCCTATCTGTTGCATGGTCGGAACAACGAAAGGCGCCAGGATTTCATCCCGATAGCGGATGCCTGTGAGGTTTCCATCAATATGGTAGAGTGGTGTCTTGTGGTGGAGGCTGAAGGCACCCATACCATAACAGATCCTCCCCCAAAGGCCTGGTCTGGCGAACAGCTGCATCAATGTAACGTTCACCAACACGCTCCAAACTCTAGTTCGGCCGTCATTGTGTTCAAGACTAAACCGCGACTCATCTGAAAAGAGGACCTGGGACCACTGTTGTTGGTTCCATCTCACATGACGATGGCAGAAAGCTCGGCGAGCCAGCCTATGGGCTGCTAGCAGTCGTGGTCGAACAGCTGGGCGACGTGATCTGAGGCCGAAGTGGTGAAGACGGTTTCGTATGGCTTTGACGGCTGAGGATGGTGTTATTTGCCATACGAAGCTGCCTTTGGATGCTGGTGGAAAGTGGTATCCCGCTGCAATAGGGCCTGCCTCTCGATGAAACGATCTTCTCTGGGAGTAGTCTGCCTAGGCCGACCTGACCGTGGGCCTCTCTTCAACGCTGTTGGTCGCCCTAAAACGCTGATTCAGTCTAACAATAACTGAATGATGCACACCAAGTCGTCGCGCCACTTCAGCCTTTGCAATGCCATCTTGTATCCACGCAATCGCCCTGGTTTTGTCAAAGGTGCTAAGTTTTCTTCGTGGTGGCATGGTGAGAAAAGGGCTGACAGTAATCAACCCCCGCGCTTAAACAGCCAAAAGAAGGGGCGTAAAACGCACTTGAGAGACTGCTCTTGCACGGGAAAAAAGAATTTTTCATTTTACACATCTTGTGTCGCCAGCAAGCTTGATGCAAAACAGGCACAGTTAACGCAACTTTGCACTTTTTATCCCGCGCGGTAACGAGGTCACCAAGACCCCCGTGCGCACTACCAGTTGACACAGGCTGGATTACACACTGCTGTGTGAGATTCCATCATTGGTTGCCGCATAACAAAAAAAAAAACAATGTTTTTTTGAAGGATGAATCAACCCCCTGTGTGCAAAGGCCTTGCTTAACTTTATGTGACTAGTATATATGTGCTTGCATGTATGGGTCTAAACGCGCACGCGCGCGTTTGTGAATGTGTGTGGTGTGTGTGTGTGTGTGTGTGTGTGTGTGTGTGTGTACGCGCGCGCGTTTGTGCATGCGCATGTGCGTGTGTGCATGTGCGCGCGCGCGCGTGTCTGTGCGCGCGTGGGAGTGCGTGCGTGTGTGCATGCGTGAGTATGCGCGCGCTTCTGCATGTGTGCATATGTGCGTGCGAGTATGTGTGTTCGTGTGCTACAGAACGCTCAGAACCTGACATTATTCATCAGTAACACACAAAAACAAAAACGACGACAACAACAACAA
>JADBJO010000848.1:337500-342500 GCA_016801955.1 Conus betulinus
GTCGACATGACGCAACCCCTCAGAGGAGACGCTGCACTCTTGCCGTGTCACTTCGGCAGTGTTCAGAGGTACCTGTTCTCATTCAATCAGTTTCAGTTTGGGTTTCCTCCAGGAGGTGTCACTGCGTGCGGACTAGTCCATATACGCTACACCACATCTGCTATATTGAGACCTTCGAGACTCACTGCGGGGGGGGGGGGGGGCCGGAACAGCTCAGTTGGTAGAGCGCCGGATTCGTGATCCTAGGGTTACGGGTTCGAATTTCGGTACGGGGGGATTTTTTTTCCCTCGGAGTGAACATTTGGTTCTGACTCCATTCCCCCACACAGTCCTTCGAATGAGACTATAAACCGAGGTTCCGTGTGTGAACGCACGCACAACATCTTGCACACACGTAAATCCCATCACCAACTTCCGGAAGAGAAGGCCAGATTGGCCGTTGGTATGGATGACACGTTACACATAGCATGCACCTTCCCCGAAGATGGAGTATGGCTTGCCTTAATGGCGGGATAAAAACGGTTATGCACACAGGTATCAGCCTGCGTACGCAGAAAGAAAGAAAGACTGCTCATGATGCTCATGAAGCTGATGGATACATGAATTAATGACTCGGATGAGAGAATTCAAGAACAGGGTTTCATGGCTACGACTCCCAGCTGTCTGACCTATGCATTAATTTGCCCAACGCGCTGGTCAGACCTTGAGTACCTACCTACCATACACTGGCTGTGCGATTATTACCAAAAGATCAAAGATCATTCAAGAGACACAATACACCACCTGCTAATAACCCCCTTACTGACAAAAACAATAATTGCTCAGTAGCGGAACCAAATTAAGTGGACATACACACACAGCGCCACCACATCCGTCTAACGACAGTCCCAATGAACTTGCCGATTCCGATGACCCCCGACACAAATACCTCAAGGGCATGGAAGCTGTGAGGAAATCGAAACTACAATCACCATCATAACAAGGTATGAAGATCACAGAATTTGATACTTTTTTAATATAACACTTTTTTTTAAATGTTGATCGATGAGGATCAGGAAGAATAAAATGATGCCATTGGATTCCATTCTCGTCGGAATGTACATGACAGGGCGGCACTGGATGCGCTTGGCGCCAAGCAGGCCCGAGAGATACAGGACTCTGCAGTGTTGCCTGGAAATTTGACCAACACTGTCCGAGTCGTGTATGTTAAAGACATACAACTGCGTGATTCCGATCTTCTCCACTGGGACCCCACAGTGGACTGAACTTTGGGTGGGAGCCGGTTAATGCTGAAAAATGTGACAACTAAAATCGTTCCAGTGGAACGGAATCTAAGACCTCCTAGCCCGAATACCCGACGCTCACCACGCGATCGTGGCAGCTGGTACGCATGCACGAGCATGCATGCACGCACGTATATACGCATGCACAGTCACACACCACACACACACACACACACACACACACACACGCACACACCACACACACACACACACACACACACGCACGCACGCACGCACGCACACACACACACACACACAGTCTGAGACCCATATACATGAAGTGAGTGACACTTGACTTTGTCGTTCCTGTCTTCCTGTCCTGAGCCCATGGCAAACGGAACTCTTTTGGTTGAAATGTGAAAAAGTTATTGATAAAGCTCCGCAAAAAAAAAAAAAAAAAAAAAAAAAAAACCGTTGACAAACGAATCACAAGAAAAATGTCTCTGTCTTGTGATTCGTTTTGTCAACGTTTTTGGGCGGAGCTTTATCAATAATTTTTTCTTTCAAGATTGTTCAGATTTCCGCTCGCAGTCTCCTCATTTTGCAGCTAGAACTTTTCGCTTGGAGCGCCGGTAGGGGCTGAAATATCCGTTAAGTAATACACTTGAGTATACATGGAGAGAGAGAGAGAGAGAGAGAGAGAGAGAGAGAGAGAGAGAGAGAGAGAGAGAGAGAGAGAGAGAGAGAGAGAGAGAGAGAGAAGAGGATTGAGAGACAAAGAAGTATGGATCGACGATTCTTCTTTCTTGGTGAAGAAATGACATGATTTTAAGTGAACACACTTTTTGTTGAGATATTACGCAAGAATTTTTTTTTTTTCGAGCTATTGTAAACCAATATTTGAGAGAGAGAGAGAGAGAGAGAGAGAGAGAGAGAGAGAGAGAGACTCTTCCCCCTCCCTAGAGAGAAAAGAGAAGAGAAAGAGAGAGAGAGCTAATACTCCTCTCCTCCTCCTCTCCCCCCCCTCTCTCTCTCTCTCTCTGTCTCTAATGGAAAGCCAATGACTGACCGGTCAGATGCATTTGCCATATCTCTCTCTCTCTCTCTCTCCTCTCTCTCTCTCGCTCTCTCCCTCTCTCTCCTCTCTCATGGAAGGTCATTGACTGACTGGTCAAATGCATGTATCATCTCTCTCTCTCTCCTCTCATCTCTCATCTCTCTCTCTCCTCTCTCTCTCTCTCTCTGTGTCTGTCCGTCTATCTGTCTCTCCTTCTCTTTCCTGTCTCTCCTTCCTCCCTCCTCCCTCTCTCTCTTTCTCCTCTCTCTCCCTCTCTCTCTCTCTCTCCTCTCTCTCTCTCCTTTCTGTCTCTCTTTCTAAGGGAAGGTCAATGACTGACCAGTCATGCAAGTGCTATTGGCACGCACCATTACTCGTCACCAACGGGTATTTTGAGTGTAGGTCGACTATTTACCTGTTGTCAGCCTGAGATCATATGGCGTTGGGGGACTGGGGGGGGGGGGGGGGGGAGGGGGGGGAGTATGCGCTAATACATGTTTTGTTGTCGGAAGAGGGTGAGCGGTGGTGGGGGAAGGGAGGTGAGAGGGAAGAGGCGGCGGAGAACAGAAAATGCACGGTTCTATACTTAGATTACTGGGGGGTAGATTGATGTATGTGCGTGCCGCCCGTACGTTGCGTGCGTGCGTGCATGCGTGCGCGCGCGCTGGCGCGTGTGTGTGTATGTGTGTGTATGTGTGATGTTGTGTGTATGCGTGTGTATGACTTTGTATATCTCCTTTTCATTTTAACACACAGAGAGCGAGACAGAGAGAGAGAGAGAGAGAGAAAGAGAATGAATACAGGCAGTGAGAGCGGGAAGGGGAGACAGCTGGAGCAGCTCGGTTGGTAGAGCGCCGGACTCGTGATCCTGGTGACCACGGGGTTGCGGGTTCGAATCTCCCCCAGGCCGTTTCAGTTACCCAGGAATTTTTCCCTTCCCTCGGCGTTAACATCGGTTCCGACCACACTACCCGAAAAGCCTTTCGAATGAGGCTATGACCGAGGGTCCGTGTGAACACACGCATGAAATCCTGCACGCGCGTAAAACTCCATCCCCAGCTCTTGGAAGAGAAGGCTGGTGTGGCCGTTGGTCTGGGTGAATGTATACACACAGTATGCATTCTCTGCTAAAAGATCGAAAGACTGAATGAAAACCCGAGCGACGGATAGTCGACTGAATGACAAGGGGAAGCAACTGAATGGAGCACGAGCAGACAGCTCTTTAGCTCTCTTTGTTTCCCTACCTTCACAACGTCGGTTTTAATCTGTTTATATATTTTTTTTTCTACATAAGGCAACATGAGAACGTGTGGTGTGTGTGTGTGTGTGTGTGTGTGTGTGTGTGTGTGTGTGTGTTGCTGCCATGCAACCATCATTAGGTGAGTTCGTGCGCTCATTGAACAGAACGTTTTGTGGTTGGTTTTGGAATGTGTTTAGGTTGCATCTACAATAATGCCGATTTGCCGGCGGAGTACGCGAGAGCTTTCAGTACCCTATCACTGACGTTTCCCACGCAGTGCTCAAAAGAGGACGCCCGGCTTTGAGTGCTCTGTGTGACCTGTTACGAGAGACTTTTAACTCTCTTAACCCTTGCCATTCGTCCTCAGTCTTTTGACGACGAACAATAGTCGTTCTCCATGTGGGGATGTCTCTCTCTTTCTCATCTCTCTCTCTCTCTCTCCCTCTCTCTCTCTCGTTCTCTCTCTCTCTCTCTCCTCTCTCTCTCTCTCTCCTCTCACTCACACGCACACACACACACACACACACACACACACACACACACACACACACACACACGCGCGCGCGCGCGCGCGCGCACGCACGCACGCAACAACGCAGGCAGGCACGCACGCGCGCACACACACACACACACACACACACACACCACACACACACACACACACACACACACACACACACATGCACACAGAGCGCACTCTTACATTCCGTCCCTCGGTTCGCGATAACGGTTAAATACGACAGCAGTGTGCCTGTTGTGTTTTTTATTGGTCACCTCTCCCACCGCACACGACATGGGCGACGGTCCGTGCTCTCATCTGATGGATGACAGGGGGGTTAACGTGTAAGCCGAAAGATGTTTTATGCAAGTCTTCACGCTTGGGTCTCCTCCGAAACCTGGGATTGGAGGAAGTGGAAGCTTTCCAAGATCATATAAACCGCTCTAAGAATACAACCGTCTTTGAGTGGGATTCGAACCACAGAGCTTTGAAGAAGGGTCTGACGCTTTACACCATGCACCAAGCGAACCCAGCCCTTAAGGAGTAGAATTTCGATATGCTGACTTAAGCATGACATCATCAGAGGTGGTTCTCTCTCTCTCTCTCTCTCTCTTCTCTCCTCTCTCTCTCTCTCTCTCTCTCTCTCTCTGAGCATTTTTAGATGTTTCGTATAATTAGTTTGACTACTTCACCTGATGACGGCTATATTATCCTTTCAGCCATTCAAGTTCAGTTCTAAGTTTCAGATTCAGTGTCATCAACGTGGTGTCACTGCGTGCAGACTAGTCCATATACGTCACACCACATCTTCTAAAAAGTTTCGAGACCACAATGCACACGATTTGAAGATGATAGAGAAATGATTAATGAAGAGATGAGAGAGTTTTACAACAGGATCCCATGGCTACGACCTAGCAGATGTCTGACCGCTCCTTAACCTAGCATTAACCTACCTAGCATTGTCTGTGCGATTATCATCAT
>JADBJO010000848.1:355000-357500 GCA_016801955.1 Conus betulinus
CACACACACACACACGCCAGACTTTCTCCACTGAAGTTTTTATTGCTTCTCCATGTTCATAAATGTGTGTATGCGTGTGCGTGTGCGCGTGCGCGCACGCGCGAGCACTATGTTCTTCATCGATCTGGAAATGTTGGTGACACGATGCATACACACATCATACAATCAGTATCATGCCTGTCAAGTGCGGGATGGACATGCAAACGAATGGCTTTCATCGACTCGATCGCCTTAGTGCGTGCATTTTATTCGATACATGTCGACGACCGTCCGTGCCACACCGACAGCGAAGAAGAAAAATCTCCACCTTTAGAAACATTGACTCGAGCATGCATGATTTTACACACACACGCACACACACGCGTGCGCGCTCGCGCACGCACGCACACACGCACAAACATACACACACACACACACATAAATGTACTACAAGGGAAGAAATGTGTGTGTGTGAGGGGGGGGGGGGGGAGATGGAAGCAAAACTGGAGCGATCGATCAAACTAACAAACAAAAAAAAAAAAAAAAAACTGTGAAAAACGCCACCAATAGCAGCCTTTGCACCCACTAAATAACGGCTATATCCACCTGATCCGTCCACATACAGTGTCATTTGGCACCTGTTCAAATGAGGCCGACCCTGAAGTCCCGGCCACGGAACGGTAGCAGCTTGCCACAGCTGTATTTTTAACTCGCCCCTGTTCACACCGCCCTGCTGAAGCAAGAGGCTTCACTGGAGTATGCAGCCAGCAGGTTGTAGACCTTTCGGCTGAGCTGTTGGTTATTAGGGCCTGGCTTTTTCAAAGTTTCCTTAGCAGCCTGAACCGCAGAGCATCTTTCATTGCATAAATCTGCATTCTGCTATGCCAGAGACAATGCGCATTTGCATTGTGCAGACGGTTAATTTATGCACGAGTATGAAAGCGGTATTACTTTGAAAAACGAATTCGGTCTGGCTGGTTATCACGGTTCCTGGTGCAAACCAGTCGCTCGCCACGTGCTCGCGTCGTGAATAAGGTTGTGAATATTCATGAGGGCAAAGGGGGGTTCGAAGTCGGTCGCCGTGTAAACAGTGCCACGTGTTTATGTTGTCAGCGTCGGTTCGGAATGGTTGAGGTGTTGCAGGGTAGGGAGAGAGGAAGCGGGGATGGGGGTGGGGGAGGGGTTGTTTGGTGGAAATCGGTCGATGACATAAAATTGCGAGCGGTCACTTTTGGAAATTCGTACGATAATTGACGTAGACTGCAGGTTGGAAGAAGTCGACTTGATAATTATCACTTTTCTACACCACGTGAAAATGTGTCAGCATGTTTTTTCAGTTTGACCACATTCTATTGCAATCTCTTTTTTATCTCCAAACAACTGTTTTAATTCGCGAGAGCAAGCTTTCAGTCATGTTTGTGCGTTTGCGCTGCATTCTGAAGACATGCTCACATCTATACCTACACTCTCTTCCTTCATCCCTCCCCACCCTCCTTTTTTTAACGCATGCTGTGCATGCGCTTATACCCATGCACATGTGCATGCACGCTCGCACAGATGCACACGCCCTCATCATTATGCACGTGTACACACGCACGTGCAGACCCAGAGACGCAAAACGTGGACGAGGCTGTCAAGGCCAGCATGAACAGCAAGTTGTTTTTCGTTGGTCAGGTATCTGCAAGGCTCGGCCTTGAGACCGCCATCCCAGCTCTCTTTAAACTCCTGTGGCCTCGTGCCCAGTTGGGATGCAGAGTACAGCCTATGGGCCAGTCTGCACGCGGTGACATCTACCGGATGAAACTGAAACACAGCGTTTCGTACCAACTCACCCACGGCAGCGTGGTCATGCGTTAGATAAGAGAACCGGTAGAAAGAACCTCCGCTTCTGGACTGCAGTGACCGTGAGCTAACCCTGACCATAACCCTCGTCCGACCTATATTCCTCGCTGTACAAAATGTGGAGGACACCTGCTGTACGGGGTGCGTGAAATCAGCGATCCCCAGGACCACTACCTTTTACCTGTTGTCGTTGTTTTCCTTAACGTAGTAGCTATATTCCCCGCGAAGAATGGGAGGGGGGGGGGGGGGGGGGACCGGTGTGACCCTTTGGAGATAACGCCGATGATACCGGATTTTCTCGGCAGAACGGGGAAAACGCTCATGATCCTCGGGGAAATAGTTAACATCCTGAGGAAAACGATTATAATCCTTAGAGAAAAGCATAGTCCTGTTTTTGTTTTTTTTTTTTTTTTTCCTTCAAGGATAATACATGTTTTCCTAGCAAAACAGCGACTATCGGGTTAATGAAGCGATATATATGCTCCCTTAGTTGTCTTTCTCTTGTTCTCCACAGATAGCAAAGAACAAAGAACGCCCTGCCCCTTCTCACGAACGCGCACGAGCCATAATTCACGCTCGCAGTCTGCCGCTCATACTCTGAATTGAAGCCTGCCCATAGTCTGTTTGCACCTTGTGCAGGCAAGTCATCGTACTGCGTGTTATTTTAACTCGGGCGTTT
>JADBJO010000848.1:365000-367500 GCA_016801955.1 Conus betulinus
GGTGGCGCTAGATCGGGCTGTGTTTGTTTCCCTTTCCTCGTCTGATGTTTACATTTAACACCTTTTTTTTTTCTTTCTTTTTTGATCTGTGCAGTGTCTTCATTACAAGCTGTTTTATGAACTGCACCTTCGACTGTTTGGGGAGGTCTGTCTCCGTCATGGGTGTCACCCCGTTCCATCGTCACCGCGCTCCTGTCGCCTTTTGACTTGCGTCACATCCGGACAGGAAGGACCAGCCGGGAAGGTGACCCTGCCTGTGGGGTTTCCGTTGTCCGTCTCTTCAAGTCCTGTCCTGACGCTGGTGATTCTCAACAGCCTGGCTGACGTCCATCATGCACTTTTATCGTTGGGATGACTCGGGAACTGTAGGCTACAGAGACCGGACATGACGAAGTTTTCGGATTGGTGACGTCAGTCAAAGTGTGTTGCTCTAACGTCATTTGATTTCCGACGTCCAGTCACAAACATGACACTTGCCAGCGGGGGACAAAACATGCTAAAATCGTTCGATTTCCATCTCAACTGTCCAGTTCCAGTTAAAGAATCGAATATTAGAACTTTATGTTCAACTCTTCACAAAACTGAATTTGCACGCACGATGCATCTACTGGAACATGCAATCAAACATAATCATTTACATGAACACATCTGCGCACGTACGCATGCACGCACCTACACTGTTTTCAGAACAAAGTGAACAAGATGCAAAGCATATAAACGTACTCCCAGTTTACCTTGAATACAAGTGCTTTCTGAGATATTCCATAAGAAAACCCGTTTTGGGCCGTTAAGTCCGTTAGGTAACGGCTATTCTGGTAAAATAAAACATCGGGCATCTTCCGTGACCCACACTGAACATACTTACAAATTTTCAGATAGATCGGCTCAGAAGTTATGTCTGGAGGGAGTAGAACACATTTTGACCACGGACAGATACACAGACAGACACACACAGCAGCATTTCTTCGTTCCCATTGTAAAGTACTCCCTGTTCTATAAGAACTGAGAACCCAGAACCAAAGCTGGCTACTCTGCGGCACGAGGATGCTGCTTCGAGCATTACGATCGGCTGCTGTATGTATGTAGCAAATTGCTGATCAACGTGACGGATGCGATGAATAGTTGGTAAAACGAGTGGCTGGAATTTGCAGTCGTGATTTTTGTGTGGTGGTGGCTGTGTGTTCAGTGTCGCCGGGGAAAATGAAATTGGGGTGTGTTCAGCCACTGCTGCTTTCCCCTACGTTACTCTATGGGGTGTGTTCAGCCGCTGCTGATTTCCCCCTACGTTACTCTATGGAGTGTGTTCAGCCACTGCTGCTTTTCCCTCTACATTGCTCTGTGGGGTGTGTTGAGACACTGCTGCCTTTTCCCCTACATTACTCTATGGGTTGTGTTCAGCCACTGCTGCTTTCCCCCTACATTACTCTATGGGGTGTGTTCAGCTACTGCTGCTCTTCCCCTACATTACTCTATGGGGTGTGTTCAGCCACTGCTGCTGCTTCCCCTACATTACTCTATGGGGTGTGTTCAGCCGCTGCTGCTTTTCCCCTACATTACTCTACTTTCTCATAACGTATCCTTTCTTTTTCCTACATTTTTCTCGTCGTGTCCCAACTTCTTCCTGCTTTTCTCTTCTTCGTTCTTCAACTGCTTCCTACATTGCCTTACTTTTACCCAGCCTTCTTTTTCTCAGTATTCATTCTACAGGTCCATGCTTTCTCTTGCATTACCGCCCCCCTCCACATTTCTCTACTTCTGTCCATACATTTCACTACTTTCTTGTACATTTTCCTACTTTTTTGGTCTCTACATTTTTCATACGTTAGCTCACATTTCCCTAATCCTACATGTCCCAGGTTTCTCCTACCTTTCAAATGACTTTTTAGTTTCCTTACTTTTCGCACATCTCCCTGGTTTTCACCACATTCTTCTTGTCTACCTTTTTCCTATTTTTCATTACATTACCATGTCTTTTTTTTTCAACACTTCTGTACTCTGTCGTACATCTTCTTACTTTTCACTACGCTTGCGTATTCATGATAACATTTATCTACTTTTTCCTACTTCAGTAGTTGCTGTGGAAACTGTCGGCCAACGCTACCTCCCCCCCCCCCCCCCCGCCCCCCATTCCCCCTTGAACTAGAAAAATACCTATTCCAGTGACGCATATGCACAGTATGCAAGTTGGTGGTTGCAATCCCGGCCGATTCAAGTCCTCTCAACTGCTGTTCAACATCATCACAACATCTGACCAAATACAAAAACAAACAAACAAATAATGTATTTACAAATGGTAGATGACAAAAACCTTCATTTAACTCACAATTTCTTGTCAGTATGTTATGCTTTTTGATAAAGAAAAAGAAAAGACACAAACCACAGCACGTGATCACTGCTGTTGTTGACTTTGTCCGCCATTTTGGATGATCGTATCCTTCCTTTTACACACAACCCCCCCCCCCCCCCCCCCCCCCCAGCGCAATTAAAGGTCGTGACACTT
>JADBJO010000848.1:372500-375000 GCA_016801955.1 Conus betulinus
GACGTGCATTTGGCATTTTGACGAGAAAAAATTTTTTTTAGAAGTATGTTTCAGGCATCAGCTGACCTTTTAACGTTGAAAATAGCAGTCTCTTGGTGAGTCGACCCTTTGAATTACTGCAGAGCCGACCCTTTAAAATTCTCCAGAGCACGTGAAAGACGTTTATTTCTTGACATGAACAAACACAGAGAAAACCCGTTCCCAGTATTATCCCGGACAAGGTCAGCACGAATGCACAAGTGCAAATGGATATGCAACGAATCGTGCATACTAAAAGACTAAGTAGATCATCGCCACCTATCTGCCCAAAACGTTTAACTGCACAACTCTGACGCCGAATTTATCAGGTCATAGCTTAAAACTGATCCGCATGTGTTTCCCCTCAGTCTAATTTTTGTAGGCCTACATGCGACAAAACAGAACGATGCCAATAGAAACTCATGATTGAACTTTTATTTCTCGCATTTTGTATTTTCCCTTTAGTCACACTCACGTTGATTTTCATGCAGTAAAAAAGGACGTGCCAGTCTGTATTCTTAATTGATTCATTATTAATTTGACGTCAAATTTTTGCAGAGAAACACCGTTTTGAACACTGTTAGTGACGGTGATTCCCGCCAGCGACACCTCGCGCGCGAGCCACGAAACGTGCCAGACCTTCAAAGACAAACTAACGGCGCTGAGTACATGTCTGAATGAATGGCACGATGCTGCTGTTAGTGATAGATGGCCCCTAAGAGTACTTACTATTCTGGGGTCGGATAACTGCTTGAAAGCGATAGCCAGCGAAAGCCACGTTGAATTCCACGAAGTCTATCATTCGTGAACCCCAAACTAGTGAAGATATTAGCGTTCGGTGTTATCTGAGGGGGCCGGAATAGCTCAGCTGGTAGAGTTGCTGGTTCGAATCTCCGCTGGGTCGTTTCGGTGCAGGGGGATTTTTCCCTCGGAGTTAACTTGGTTCTGACACTATTTCCCATACAATCCTTCGAATGAGACTATAAACCGAGGTTCCGTGTGTGAAGGCACGCATAACATTTTGCACACACGTCAAAATCCCATCACCAACTTTCGGAAGAGAAGGCCAGTTTGGCCGTTGGTATGGATGACACGTTACACATAGCATTACCTTCCACGAAGATGGAGTATGGCTGCCTTAATGGCGGGATTTTAAAAAAAAAAAACGGTCATACACACAAAACTCCACTCCCTTTGTTGGGCAGATGGGATTAATACTTGCCTGTCTATACAGGGAGTGTCCGCAGGAGTAGCAGCCTGCGTACGCGGAAGAAGAAGAAGAAGAGGTGTTATCTGAAAAAAAAATATATGATAACTGCGTGATGCTTTTTTCCGTCTGATCCCCAGCGGCTGTTGCTGAGTATATAAACACGTGCATGAAAGGTCGCCCCCAGTAAGCGGTAAAAACAACATCCAGCCGTCATCTTTTTTTTATATACATATATATCCCTCCTCCCCACTTTCCCTCCTCCTCCTCCTCCTCCTCCTCCATCCCTTCTCCCGGCACTGCGAAGTTGTATTATTTGTATGTTATATGTCTTTCTGTCCTTTTTTTTCTCTCTCCTTCATCCCCCCCCCCCCCCCCCCCCCCCCCCGTCTTCTTTCTTTATTTATATATCTGCGTATTCTACATCTCTATCATTGTATCATTCAGTGATTAACCTGCTTTTTTATCTTCATTAATTGCTCGTTCCTTTGCTTGCTTTTTTTCCCCCTCTCTCCTTTTGTATCCATATACCTGCTGGGTATGCTGACTTCGTTTATTCATCGGTTCTCCATGTATATAAACTGTGTTTGCTTATTCAGTCCACTACTTTAATCTTTATTCGTTCATCAAACGTTTCTATTTCGTTATCAGACCAGATGTCGTTGAAGTCCCAACTTATGTGTATTCATAGATTAGCGAGTGAACCACGACTTATTCGGGGCTTTTATTTTGTGAGCGGTGAAGCTGATTTAAATGCACTTTTGTTTGAAATAATTACAAATTTGCAGAAATTTTCAATATTTTAACGAGCTTCAGCTTGTGGTGTCTTCAACAGATTCACAATTGACGGATATAAAACAGGCAATGACAGGTAAGTTTAAAAGAAAAATATGCTAATGGAAATTTGAACTTAAAAAAAAAAGAAAGAAAAAAATGACGAACATAGTATGAGCAAGTCTGGGTCAGGTCTGGGTCATTGTGATAGAGGAACGGATGGTCCAGTGTGACGTCAATGGTCCAGGGTCGTCCGGGCCCTGGCGGCGTCTGAGGGCAACGCCACCAACGGGCTCGGTATCCACGTGCAGGTCGACATACAGGTTACTGTCAGAGTCCTCGTGCTGAACACACTGTCTAATCCAATTGCAGGAAGGATCTTCCCATGCACCAGCTTTAAAAAAAAACCGTGGGGGGGGGGGGGGGGGGGGGGATTAAGGAGAGGAAAACAGGTGAGGGTGTCCAAAAGTAAGGACCACACCCCTTCCCCCCAACTCCCTC
>JADBJO010000848.1:397500-402500 GCA_016801955.1 Conus betulinus
AACCTACTTATTTTGTATGCTAACTCTATCCGTTTAATCTTCGTCCATCCTGTATACCACTTTCCAGACGACTTGCATTCAAGCGACGAAAACGGCACTGTCACTGTTGACTGTTACCTGCCTTCTCACCGTTGCCGTTTTCTATGATTTCCTTTTCACCACCCCCAGCTCCCGTTTCGTTGCTGTTGGCCGGACTGCTGGCAAAGCTCAGTATTTTGTGCTGCTGGTCTTTTGTTTATTTTTTGATGAACGTTCCCTGACAAAATGTTGCTCCCTGAAATGTTCCTCTTCTGTGACTGTGACTGTGATTGCAGTTTCCTATTGTAGGACTTTCAATGACTTCTTCTTCTTCTTTCTTTGAGTGTCAACCTTCATCTGACACTTTTGTGTGTATGACCGTTTTTTTTATCCCGCCGTTAAGGCAGCCGTACTCCAACTTCGGGGAAGGTGCATGCTATGTGTAACGTGTCATCCATACCAACGGCCAAACTGGCCTTCTCTTCCGAAAGGTGGTGATGGGATTTTACGTGTGTGCAAGATGTTGTGCGTGCGTTCACACACGGAACCTCGGTTTATAGTCTCATTCGAAGGACTGTATGGGGAATGGAGTCAGAATCAATGTTAACTTCGAGGGGAAAAATCCCCCTGTACCGAAATTCGAACCCGCAACCCCAGGATCACGAGTATGGCGCTCTACCAACTGAGCAACTTGACGTGAAACATTGTTGGATCCGTTTACTCTGGGTCAACCGCACGGTGTTGTCCTTTCGGGATCCAAAGTGATGAAAGGGGAACTAAAGTGGACATTCTTATCGAGATAAATACGTCGCAGCTGGCGAGAGTTCGCAAACACACTTTCAGCACACTACACCCGTGGTCAAACAGTCGTCTTCTCAGTTTTCGACGCGATTCGAATAATCAACTCGTTGGTTTAGAAACTGTTCCTCCCCTCAATGTTAAACCGCTGCAGTGGATATGCTTCACTCAGATTTACACGTAGCTGAACCGTGGTATTTCTTTTCCTTCTGAGCTGCTCGTCCGAAAAAACGTGCACTCAGGTCATTGCGGCGTTGACAAAACACGTTTGACTCCGACGGTAAACTGCTACCCGGAACACTACCTGTTCACCACACAGACAGTTCCATTAAAGAGAACTCATAGAAAGCAGTGACTTCCATGCAAATAGCAGATGTGGTAAAGTCTAAAATAATATATAATGTTGTATTTGACAACATTCTTTATATCATTCCCAATGGCAATGCATTCTTTCAGGATATAATCCTCCTTCACCTCTATTAGACCTTTTCCATGCTGTTGTTACTAGGAGTCTTGTGATTTGCGTCAACCGCTGGTGGCTTTCTCTGATCGATTGGCATCGCCTGTGGATGGTCTGTCAGCCATTCCGTAGCCATTTATGTCACAGTATGTGTGTGCATGCATGTATGCGCATGTGTGTGCATGCATGTATGCGCGCGCGCGCGCCTGTGTGTGTGTGTGTGTGTGTGTGTGTGTGTGTGTGTGTGTGTGTGTGTGTGTGTGTGCGTGCGTGCGTGCGTGCGTGCGTGTGTGTGTGTGTGTGTGTGTGTGTGTATGCGTATGTGTGCACGCCAGATAACAACATCCATCAGTGTATCCTGTACCGACCTCCACGCTAACCGGCCAGAACTATCCCTCCATGTGACTGAAACAGGATTCACAAACTAAAATGCAGATTAAATACTATGTAGTGATAAAGAGGAAAGGAGACACAAAACGTTGATACTTTTCATAAGTAGCCTATTGTTCGGGGGTTATTTTTATGCGTTTTGAGTCGACTAAACTATAACTTCATTTTCTTCTTCTTGTTTTTGTTGTTGCTTGTCGTCGTTGTTTCTGTTTCAGACCAAACACGTTGCGTGCCGAGTGACAAGTCCTTGTGTGCCTCTTTCTCTCTCTCTCTCTCTCTCTCTCTCTCTCTCTCTCTCTCTCTCTCTGGTGTGTGTGTGTCTCTCTGTCTGTCTGTCTGTCTGTCTCTGGAGTCGTTTAATAAAAAAAAAAAAAAAAAAAAAAAAGACCCATTCATTGTGTTTCAAATTTATCCTCAAAAAGATTACACCACACACACATCCCCCCCCCCCCCCCCCCCAATATTTCAATCTAATCTAATATGAAAAACAAAAAACAAACAAACAAACTAAAACATGAATCTTAGAAAGTTCTACCTATAGGTCTAAGGATTATGTGACCAAGATGTCGAACACGCGAATCTGACCTCGTTTTAGGAATCACAACGCATGTTCTGCCTTCTTGAACCCCATAGGCCGAGAGACGGAAAGCGTGGAGAGGGCGGGGGTTGGTAGAGGGCGCGGATGGGGAGGGTGTGAAGGACACTTTTGACGTCATCAAGCCACGCAGGCAGTAGAAAAAAAAAAAAAAAACAAAACCTGTGGGAATCAGGCGTACCGCCGGAGAACTACGCGACAGGGACTCTAAGGTTTGCTTTGTACTGAAAAGCAAGTTAGTTCAGTTCTTTTCCTTCCTGCTGTGCGACGGTTTGGGCCCGGAAAAGTAGGCTTACTCCCCACCCCCTCTTTCTTTTCATCTCGATTACCATGCTCAACCTACCACCGGTTTCCTATTTGTGTGTGTATAGTATATTTTTATCTCCCAAATAGCAGAGAGAGAGAGAGAGAGAGAGAGAGCACAAGTGCATGCTTGTGTGATTACAAGAATGCATCATAACACTGACAAGTGTACTTTTCGATCTGTCGGTTTCTCAGCCTTTTGCTCATTCACTGGTACCCTTGTCACTGCAAACTGCACAAACCCACCCGATCCCACTCTTTCAAGTTCTTTTACTCTCCTGTCTTATTTACTGAACTTCCCGAACGACTGACATAAGTTGATAAAAAAATGGAAGTAAATAAGTCCAGATCAAAGAATTCCTCGTAAAGAATAACGAAGTCCAACAAAAATTTTAAACCAGTTCAGATTGCAGAACACCTGGTTACGGTGGGAAACTGAATTAGGCCTACCCGTCTCATCCGTCGATGCCTGTTCTTTAAGTTTTAAATGAAAAGCAAGAAAATAAAAATATGATAATAAAAACAAAACAAAGTTTGGAATAATTCACAACACGTTCCATCGATGCTTGAGATTTTTTTTAAATTTTTTTTTAAGGTCAGGGCTGCAAACTTAACAGGGTTGTTAAGTATTTCTTCTCGTTTAGACGTGCGATCATATGGGTCAGCTGTTTTATCCTGAGCGTGCCGTTTTTTTGTCGTCGTTAAATCAGTAACATCCTTCCCTTGCCATGTTTAAGCGCACGGCCTTCGCCCATTCTTTACCTTTTGAAGTTGTTAATCACACGGCTTATTAGTCCTTGTCGTCTGCTGCGAGCCTCGATTCGGCCTCGCTGTGAAGACGAGGTTATTTCGGGCACGCGCGTGGCCTTTTTTTTTTTTTTTTTTTTTTTTTTTGACCCTCTACAGCTGTTTGGCAGTTAAAAGGACGTGAGTGGTCTGCGCCCAAGGGGTCTATTTGGGGGGGGGGGGGGGGGGGGGGGGGGGGGGGGGGTTATGAGTTGCATTGGTGGGAAGAATGCAGCCAATGTTTGTTGAAGGCAGCTCTTCCCCAGCTTTTATGCTTTGTTTTCCTCGCCCCTAAACCTTACGTCAGCCTGGAAACCCTCAGGTCAATCTCTACCACCACCACCACCCTTTATTCACATCCCACCCCTACCCTTTGAGCTGATGCTCTCAAGTCTCTGAAGATCACGTTTGGTCTACATTCAGCCTTCATCTTCAATGTAAGTCGACAACTGGCCTTTCTGTTCAGTTCTATTTACTCTTTCCCTGTGTGTGTGTGTGTGTGTGTGTGTGTGTGTGTGAGTGCTTCTGTGCGCGATGCGTGTGCGTGCGTGTGCGTGCGTGCGTGCGTGTGTGTGTGTGTGTGTGTGTGTGTGTGTGTGTGTGTAGCTGTGTAATTTTCAATGTGTGTGTCATTACACCTTAAAACAAACTGGATAGGGAAAGCGTAACAATTTCTCTGCAAGTCCCATTACTCTAGTACATATAAAAAAATTTTGAAAAACCTCCTCCCCTCCCAATCTCAATCCCCCTCCCTGTGAATCGTTCTGTTTTTTCCCCATCTCGCTTCTTTAGATTTTGTTTTTTGTTAGTTCGTTTGTTTGTTTGTTTTGATTCAAAATATTTGCTGTAGTAATTTGAGAGAGAGAGAGAGAGAGAGAGAGAGAGAGAGAGAGAGAGAGAGAGAGAGAGAGAGAGAGAGAAATGCTACACTGTACATTATATCACATCGTATCATATTTTATCATAACTATGGTTCTCAACGTTGTCGTCAATGCCATGATTATGAGGACATATACGTCCCAAAAAGACGGTTGGGATGGAAAGAGGAACAGGAGCGGGGAAGGTGTGGTGGTGGTGGAAGTGGTTAGAGAAGGGCACACATTTGCACAGGCAAGGTCTAAGCCCGTACATAATACTGACGACTAGGGGGAGAAGGGGAGTGGGGGGTGGGGGTAGGGGATTCTTAAAACATTTACAAATCCTACGACATTGTGTGTGTGTGTGTGTGTGTGGGTGTGTGTGTGTGTGTGTGTGTGTGTGTGTGTGTGTGTGTCATCATATCCTGTCATCATCTCCACACCCTTCACATACGATACGTTGGTTTATCTCTCACTTGCCCTTATTCGTATTCAGTTTCCGGTAAACATGCATTCCTCCGCGTGGGCCGAAACCTACCTAACCTGAAGACGGAAACGAAAACTCTGTGATATGTAACCGTTCCATTTTCGTCCTTCGTCCGGTAAATAGCCAGATTTTGCTCATCGCTGTCGCTGTGAACAAGACAGAATGGACAATCCTATGTACACTGTAGGCTCGACTCGTAGGAAACCTCTCCCACCCACCCACAGCTTAACTCCCCCCCCCCTCCTCTCCCCTCCCCCCCCCCCCCTCCTTTTTTTATTTTTTTATTTTTGTTCGCTCTCCTCCCAA
>JADBJO010000848.1:410000-412500 GCA_016801955.1 Conus betulinus
GTTTGAAACACGGAAGGACGACAATCCTTGCTTGCATGTGACGCGCGTCAATCCGCACTTCCGGAAAACGCCGTTTGGAACACGGGAAAAAAAAAAAAAAAAAAAAAAAAAAAACAAACACAAACAAACAAACAACAACAAAAACACCAATACATCAGAAAGCCCGCTGAAGGCGTGAAAACATTACACACATAAGCCGGGGAAAAAAATAAGGCTAACATGAAACTCACCACAGAAAAAAAAAAACGCGCAGAAATACATATAAATACACTTAACACTAAAGCCCGTTAACACGGGAAACAAGAAGAAAAATTTGAAATAGGTAAATGGAGTATCAAAGGCACACAGATTATTTATATTCATGCAATGAAATAATTTCAAATACCACGTTGCGCTACAAACGTGCGTACGCCCACACGCGACCATCATGCAGCCCGCATGACCGTTCCAGGACATTGTTGGCCAGAGTCCTTGTCCTCGGGGCAAGCAGAAACCAGATCTCCACACATGACTTGTACAGATAAGCATAGAAACATGGCCTGTACAGATAAACATACGTTACCGACATTTTACCATCCCTCTCTCTCTCTCTCTCTCTCTTGCCTTTCCCCTCCTCCACATCCAATCATGGGTGTGTGTGTGTGTGTGTGTGTGTGTGTGTGTGTGTGTGTGTGTGTTTGTGTGCATGCCTGTTTGTATCCGTGCATGCGCGCAAACCGGTGTGTGTGTGTGTGTGTGTGTGTGTGTGTGTGTGTGTGTGTGTGTGTGTGTGTGCTTTGTGTGCTTACGCGCGCGTGCAAGCACAAAACACATCTCTGCTGACAGTTTATGGCAGATGACAAAATGAACAGCTCTGAGACTCCAGAAAGAAGGGACGGATCTAACTAATCTGGAACGATGCACAAAACAAACAATAAACTCAGTTTCAAACAGCAGCACGAAGGACAAGACTAACCACTCTCATTTCCCTTGCTAGCCAAATCACATAGGTGAAAACAATTGATCCTTCCAGTGTATAAAATCATAAATAAATATCTGTTGTGCACACGTCGATGGATCGATGATTGACTGCTTTCATTAAGCAAATGCCGCTGAGGAAGACTTTGAAGGATTTTTTTTTTTTTTTTGCCTCTACTCTTCATCTGTGATTGCCTGTTAAAAAAAAAAAAAAAACATCAGCAAGAAAACACACACACACACACACACACACACACACAGAGAAAAAGAAAAACAGCTGGAATGCAAGCATGAAATTAAAAGAGGGCTCATTTTTAAGCCCAGTTCAGGAGGTGAAGCATTAGATTCAGGATGGGCAGACCTTTTTTGCTCATGCAGTTATCCTGTTCAAACGATGCCGTGATCGCTGGTGCCTTTCTCAAAACACATCCAGCCGCACTGACTCCACTCTTCTTTCTTCTCTTTTTATCCATCACTTGTTCGCCATCATTTCATGTACCCCTATACACATCCCTCAATGTCTTTTCCCCCAAAATGTATTGTTAAAAGATCAGAAGCTTTCACTAACATAAGGCAATACCCCAAAGTTCTCTTTCGGTCCCCTTGATTTTATTTTTTTTTTATTTTTTTTTTTGGGATTACAGTGCTTTGTTTAAGTTTATATATCTGATGCAACAAAGAATGACGCGTTTTATCTGAAAGGAACAAAAGATGCAAGAGATGGGGGTACAAAGAATAGGTGCAGGGTATTTTTCACGTTGGCAAATACGGATTGTAGAAAACATCACAGAAAAGAAATCATTTTTTGGCTCACTGAACTCAATGTACAATCTCCTGTCGGAAAAGAAACGTTGAGACAGGCAAATACTTATTGTATGAGAACTGCATCACACACTTTCAGTCCTAAATTTAATGATATTCACTAATTCATCTTTGGGATGAAAACGTCTCAAACGGCCTTCGGCATCAAGTTCAACCCGACCGTTCGAGATACGTCGTGATCTATTCGAAACGGACAGCTAGTATCCTCCAACCAATCAACGCTCGCACATGGAAACAATGGCGTCTTCCAGCAAGGTGGTCAAACTGTCCGATTCAGAGACCAAACAATTAATTGAATTGTACCAAGGCCATGATGTGCTTTGGAATGTCAATTCAAAAAAAATTATAAGAATCTGAATATTCGAGAAAAAGCTTTGTATTCAATTGTACAGTCGTTTGAAGCGGCAAGTGGGATCACAATGACCTTCACCTCACATCCGTTTTTAAAACTATCGTGAAGCACTCCGTCCGTTCGACACTGACTGGTCAGACCGCACAGGTTCAAACGTTTCGTCTCAACCGTACGGGCGGGGAGGCTCGTGTAAATAACACATGCAGTCAAAAAATTGTACCGCTGAATGAATGACACATGTAGTCAAAACTAGTAGTGGGGTGAACGAATCATGTAGTCAAAAGTAATGAACAACGTAAGCTGACGAAAGTGATGCAGGCCTCGAGTAAGTAAATATAATGTGGATAAAACAGAGGTCATCCAACGTGG
>JADBJO010000848.1:417500-425000 GCA_016801955.1 Conus betulinus
GGAATCTGTTTTAAAAGGAAAAGAGACGAGAACAGTTGGAAGCATAGTCACGCGCACAAAGCAGTCCACCTTGTATTGCACAGATTATGCCACGACAACTGACGGGAGAAGACGGCAAACGTCAACAGCAGCAGCAGCAGCAGCAGCAGCAGTCGTGCCAAATGAGCCAACAGCACGTGTAACTTTCTCGAACGCACGGCGTCAAAGGTCACGCTAAAAGTCAGCCAGGTATGGACAGCACTGGCTTGGGATACACGGCAGCGCTCATGACGTCATCGTGGTAGTCCAGAACCACATCGTCTTCAAAACTCAGCCCCTCCTTTGGACTCTGTGTACAGATCAAATTAATCAATCGTGAAGTAATCATAATGAATTCATCAGCAGAAGGTCACAAGCCAAAACAGAAAGACTCACTCAAAACAAAATGCAATGTAATGCTTATTCAACGAAACAAAACGAAACAGAAAAGTACATTTTCGAATTTCACAAACAACACAAACCAGAATGGTAAATTTTCCATTTAAAACAAACTATACGTACCAGACAAGTAAACCTGCTATTTAAACAAACAATACGAAACA
The DNA here is from genome assembly GCA_016801955.1 of Conus betulinus. Taxonomy (NCBI): domain Eukaryota; kingdom Metazoa; phylum Mollusca; class Gastropoda; order Neogastropoda; family Conidae; genus Conus; species Conus betulinus. Next base: position 418,082 of record JADBJO010000848.1, read on the forward strand.
AACACGTAAATTTTTGCTCTTATAAACAATACAAAACGCACACGTAAATTTTCGATTAAAACACACATTACAAAACAAACAAGCAAAGTTACGATGTAACAAACAATACGAAACAGACAAGTATAATTTCGAACACCAACGTCTTCTTCTGACGTTATAAGTAACAGACATAAAGCGCTCAAAGCAATGCTTCCAAGATGGCGCTCACCCGTAGCAGTAAAGATCAGCCATAATTTAGTCAACCGGATGTCGGTCACGAGCAATTAACAAATTAGCTGCGCTTTGACGAATTCAAGATTAGTCATGAATAATTCAGTCAGTAGGGGGTTACGTTGGGATCAAACTCCTGTTCTTCTTTTTTTTTCTTTTGGTTTGTCTTCCGTACCATTTCAATGGCATGCAACCCTGACTCAACGCACGGCTCCCTGACAACACACTAAGCATGTTACCGACGACCGCAATAATTGCCTAGCCGCGTGGAGCCAGTGAGAGTGAAAGCCCCTCCCCTTCCACCGCGTCTCTCTCCAAAGACATCTCCAGGAACTTGCCGATACAGTCCAGGAACTTCCGATACAAGTGACCTCGAAGACATCTCAACTCACCACGGGCGTTCAAGGGCGGAAGAGAGAGGATATTGAAACTGAGGTCGCCACCGCAGCAGGGCATGAAGGGACACAAAAATCTAAGACTTTTTTTTTCATTCTGATCGATGAAGCTGAGGATGATGCAGATGTTACTACTGAGGAGTCTGAGACTGGTCTGAGTCTGTAGGACAGGGCTATCTATACACCGCGCTTACTTTCCTAATACATCCCGGCGTCAACCAGGCCCGAAGGATACAGACACCTGCAGCGTTGGTCAGACAATTCGACCAACATTCTCAGAGACGCAACCATTCACTGGATGAAACTCGACTGTGTGGTTCAATTCTTCCCAACTGCGCCTATCAGGCCCGAGGGATACAGACACCTGCAGTGCTAGTCAGACAATTCAAGCAACACTCTCAAAGACGCATCCATCAACTAGGTGAAACTCGACTGTGCGGTTCAATTCTTCCCAACTGGGCCCAAAGCAAACTCACCTCTGTTCGGGCAGAAAAATTCCTCGAATCAATGTCCCTGATGGGTATTGAACCCACGACCTCCCACCCAGGAATCCACGACACTAACCACCCGCGCCAGGGCGGCTGGTCAAGCTACTGTTCTTTGTTAACATGTCCATCCAGATGAAACGCTGACTGAGGTGTGAACGACAAGAACTGGTTCGAATCTCTAATGATCTGTTAAAACAAACTTCGCGTGGAACTGAGCCTTTAACACATGTACCACCCCGCAACATACAGATCGAATTCTGAAGGCTTTCTGAAGAAACAGCAAATTCTGTAGACAATACCTCACCGCTTGGATGATTATACGCAAGCTAAGGCTGAATACTGAAGGCCGATTCAGATACTTTGTGGGGGGTTTACTGGACTCTTTTAAACAGGACGATGAAAATCAAAAATGGCATTTATCTTCTCGTGCATCTTTACGTAATGAACAAGGAGGGAGGAGTGGGAGAGTGAGAGAGAGAGAGAGAGAGAGAGAGAGAGAGAGAGAGAGAGAGAGAGAGAGAGAGAGAGAGAGACAGAGACAGAGAGAGACAGACAGAGACAGAGACTGAGAGCAGAGACAGAGAGAGAAAGAGTGTGAGTGAGCGAGAGAGAGACAGAGAGAGAGAGACAGCGAGTGAGCGAGAGAGAGAGAAAGAGAACGACATCGCGCGAGAGACAGACAGACAGACAGAGAGAGAGAGAGAGAGAGAGAGAGAGAGAGAGAGAGAGATATGGGAGAGAGAGAGAGAAGAAAGATGGAGGAAGGAAGGAGGAGGGGAGAGAAAGAGAGAGAGAGAGAGAGAGAGAGGGGGGGAGGAAAGGAAGGGGGGAGAGAAAGAGAGAGAGAGAGAGAGAGAGAGAGAGAGAGAGAGAGATGGGGGAGGAAAGGAAGGAGGGGGGAGAGAGAGAGAGAGAGAGACAGACAGAGAGAGAGACAAAGAGAGAGAGACAGACAGTCAGACAGATAGACAGAAAGACACAGAGAGAGAGAGAAGACAGAGATAGACAGAAAGAGAGAGACAGAGACAGAGAGACAGACAAGAGAGAGACAGACAGAGAGAGAGACAGTGACAGAGATAGGGAGAAAGCGACAGAGTGACAGAGACAGTGACAGAGAGAGAGAGACAAGAGCAACACACAAACTCCAGGAAGTGAGCCCTTTGAGCAGTCTGTTTGCACGAGCCATCGTCGACTCACGCTTCTGCCCACTGCAGCACCTAAAGGGGACCTTTTGACACGAACCGGGGTCGACCCGGTTCAACAGGCACGGATGACTAACAAATTGACACATACTTTACATGCATATGGATGCACACAAACACGCAGGTCACATCTACATCTCTCTCTCTCTCTCGCTCTCTCTCCCCGATAATGTTTGTCTCTATATGTATAGCCGAAAGTGAAACTGGGCTGTTCGGTTTGAATGTAACTGAGGTATCTAACAAAAAACCGGTTGTGAACGAACACATGACTCAAAATGTGTCATCAAAACATTTGGCACGCGCTAACCCCCCCCCCCCCCCCCCCCCCCCCCCCCCAACGTTTCTCTTCTCTCTCCTGCCGCCTTCCCCCACCTCCCCCCCCCCCCCCTCCCCCCCCCCCCCCCCCCCCCGTACTCTCTCCTTCCCCGTCTTTCATTCTACCTCTTCCCCAAATAAGCACCCCCTGTGTTGCCTATGTACCACAAGAGTTTTCCTACATTTCCCGAGGAAAACAGTTATTACAGGCGTTATCCCTAAGCATCATCATGTCTGGTTTTTTTTTACGATTTTCGCGAGGAAAACGGTCATTATCTATCCAAAAGAAAAAAACCCAAAGAAAGTGAAATAGTTATGATCCTCATACAGCGACTCTTTTCCCTATCGTGCAGACCCCTTCAGCGTTTGTCATGGTAGATAAAGGCCACAGCTGTTTTCCTCATCAACGACGTTTTCCTCGCAATAGTAACCCCTTTTCCTCAGGAACAACAAGAACAGCAGTTCTTATCCCTAGGAACGTTGGGACAAACAATTGTAATCCTCAGAGAAAAGGGCTACCGGGAAAACAGCTATTATCCCCAGGGAAAACTGTCAAAACACTCGTGATTAAAAAAAAAAAAAATGTGATCCTCAGGACAATAACCGTTTTCCTTCTTTTCGCTGTTTTACTCGAGGTTTCTTTTCTTCTTTTTTTTTTTTTTTCTCTTTTTTGACGCTGCCATGGTCCCATACCTGAGCACCAGCACCAACGAGGCACCAACACTGACCTTGATCAGAACACAGCTGATGTCGGGACTGGCATCGGCAGGGGCGACGGAAGGGGCACGGAGGCTGGCCGTGGTGGTGGTGGAGGAGGAGGTCACGTGATGGTGGCACGCCCTCTCCGGCCCGCTGTCCTTGCTGCCCTCTGAAGAAGAACTCTCCACGGAGCGAAGCACGGCGCGCGGCGCAGGTCCTCCCCGTGCACCTGGGAGGGGAAGGCCCAGCAATCAGGACGATGAGGAGGATGGTGGTGATGATGATGATGATGATGATATTGATGATGATAACGATGATGGTGATGATGATGATGATGATGATGATGATGATGATATCGATGATGATATCGATGATGATGATGATGATGATGATGATATTGATGATGATGATATCGATGATGGTGATGATGATGATGATGATGATATCGATGATGATGATGATGATGATGATGATACTGATGATGATGATGATATTGATGATGATAAAACGATGATAACGATGGTGTGATGATGATGATGATGATGATGATGATATCGATGATGATGATGATGATGATGATGATGATGATGATGATGATGATGACGATGACGATGATGACGATGACGATGATGATGATGGTGATGATGATATCGATGATGATGATCATGGTGATGATTATGATGATGATGATGATGACGATGACGATGATGATGATGATGATGATGGTGATGATGATGATGTGGTGGTGATGATGATGATAACGATGATGATGATGATGATGATGATGATGATGATGATGATGATGATGTCAGTGATGGCGACTGTAACTGTGTGATGATGATGATGATGATGTGATGATGATGTGTGATGATGGATATATATATATATGTAAATGATGATGATGTGTGTGTGCGCGCACGCGCGCGTGTATATATATATATATATACATATATATATATGTATATATATATGTGTGTGTGTGTGTGTGTGTGTGTGTGTGTGTGTGTGTGTGTGTGTGTGTGTGTGAGTGCATGCATGCGCGTGTGTGCACGTACTGTGTGGGAGTACGCACGCTTGACCGCCTGCAGGTGCAGTCGGCGATTGTGGCGATAGAGAAAAAAAAGATTTTCTTTTAAACGAGAAATACAGACAGACAACCGAAAGAAGCAGAGAGACTGGGACGGTTGGAAACGGAGATGAAAAGGATCAAAAACTGCAAACAAAATTAAGTTTTTACATACACACACACATACACACACACACACACACATACACACACACACGCGCGCGCGCGCACCTACGCACGCGCGCGCACACACACACACACACACACGCCACCTGCACACCATGCAAAAAGCCACAAAGAAGATCTTCAAAAAGAGCAAACTCATACAGCCGGCTCGCTCGCTCACAGCCGTAAGCCACGTGTGGAGAGAGAGAGAGAGAGAGAGAGAGAGAGAGAGAGAGAGAGAGAGAGAGAGAGAGAGAGAGAGAGAGAGAGAGAGAGAGAGAGAAACAGAGACAGACAGAACAGACAGAGAAAGATTAAGAGAGAGAGAGAAGGGCAGGCAGAAGGGGGGGGGGGGGGGGGGGGGGGGGGGGGATGGGGAGGCACAGCCTTCAGACAGAGCGCCGAAAGACCGACTACACTCATCGACCTCCAACCAAGTGCATGCAGGCATCAGACCAGCTCCACGAACCTGACGAGGAGCGAGAGGAACAAAACAAAACACAAAAATGAAGGGGGGGGGGGGGGGGGGGGGGGGGCCTAGCCTGCCTTAGATAACGCTATCATCACACGGTACGCCGCGCTACCGGCAATTATCTTCAAAAAGATCGTCCACCTCCTCCGGAACGGGGGCGCTCAGGCGGTCGCTCTTCAAGGAACAGGGGAAAGAAACAAGAAAAAGAGCTGCGCGACCACAAGCGGTGGGGATGGGGGGGAAGTAGGGGGCGGGGCGGGGGGGGGGGGGGGGGGAGTGGGGTTGGGATGGAAGAAAGCAGGGAAAAGAGAGAGAGAGAGAGAGAGAGAGAGTCACACACACACACACACACACATACGGAGAGAGAGAGAGACTCAGAGAGAGAGAGAGAGAGTCACAGAGAGTCACACACACACACACGGAGAGAGAGAGAGAGAGAGAGAGAGAGAGAGAGAGAGAGAGGGGGGGAGAGAGGAGGAAAAACGGAGAGGGAAGGAAAAAAAAAAAGAAGAAATGAAGGATAAGGAAAGGAGCAGTGATTATGCATGGCAAGAGGGAGGGAAGTGGGGAAAGGAAAGAACAGAACAAAAGAAAAGAAAAAAAAAACAGAAAAACTTATTAAAAAAAAAAAAAAGCCGGGGGGGGGGGGGGGGGGGGGGGGGGGGGGGGGGGGGAGGAAAGGACGGAACAAAGGAAAGGAAGGGGAGGGGGGGGGGGGAAGAAGAAAAATTATAAAGAAAGATGGAACAATGATAGTCTGTCTCGTCCATCGATCGAAAGATGAAGTCGACAAATATCATGTAAAAGCTAATTTTTCAATTCATTTTAAGATTACAATACGAATATCGTTGTTTCCTTTGGGGGGATGGGGTGAGGAGTGGGGGTGGGGGGGGGGGGGGGGGGTTAGAGGAAGTTAGGGGGTGGTGGGTGGTAGTGGTGTTTGTGTTTTTGTTTTGTTTTGTTTTGTTTTTTTTAATTCGCCACATAAAAAAAAAGACCACACCTCTTCCTTCAAGAATCGACCTGCACGAGTCTTCTTCATACATTAAAAAAAAAAAAATTTTTAAGCAAACCCAGCGTGCTCATTCCTGGCCACATTTTAGACTGTCAAACCAGCAGAATCTGCTGATCATTCAGATCAGCATTCTTCCCTTTAAAACGTGTCACTTCTTCACTTCAGTGCGAACATGCCACCCATATCTGTGTGTGGTTTTTGCTAAGTTTGGAAGAGCATCGGTTCGGTGTTTTTTTTTGTTTGTTTTTTTTTTTTTTTTTTTTTTTTTTTTGGGGTTTTTTTTGCTTTATTTTCCACATGGCGTACAAAACACTCCAACCAAACGCGCATGAGTAAACAGGCCTCTGAGAAGGCATGAAGACCGACACAGACAGGCAGACACCAGACAGACACAGGCAGACACCAGACAGACAGACAGGCAGACACAGACAGCAGACATCAGATAGGCAGGCAGACATCAGACAGACAGGCAGGCAGACACAGACAGGCAGCCAGAGGGGTAGCCTTCCATGCCAAACGACACAGGTGTCCGTCCGACAGGCGACATCACCCTCAGACATCGGATGCCGTGGCAGCAGCAGAAGGCGGAGATGAGGGGTGTCCATGATGATGAGGGTCCGTGGTAGCAACTCACCCTCAGTTCGGATGCCGGGCTCAGGCAGCAGGCACAAGAGCACGCTCTGGTGGGCACCTGGTGACGTTGTCTGGGGTCGGTCAGCATCATCCGGGCATCATGACGTCGTCATCATCATCATCATCATCATCATCGTCCAAGTCATCATCATCACCGTCACCAACCATCATCTTCATCATCATACTTTTTTTTTTCACATCGTCATCAACATTATCGACGTAGTCATTATCATCATCATCAGAAGTTGCAGTTCTAGCA
>JADBJO010000848.1:430000-432500 GCA_016801955.1 Conus betulinus
GCGCGCGCACGTGTGCGTGCGTGTGTGTGTGTGTGTGTGTGTGTGTGTGTGTGTGTGTGTGTGTGTGCACGCACGCGCGCGCGCGTGTGCGTGTACCTGTGACCGACGTGTGTTTACGGTTCATGCCGGCGAGCGAGTGTATCCACGTCAGTCACGTTAAACACATGTGACAGGCGACCCAAGCACGGAATCGATGTGTGTTGTGCTGACAGTGACAGGGGTCGGCAACCCACGCACCCTGACCTTCTCATCTCCCGCCGCCATTTGCATCTTTGGTAAACAACATTTACATTCGTTTCCCTGGACTTCAGTCTTCTTCTTCTTCCTGTTCTTCTTCTTGTTATGATGATGATGATGATGATGATGATGATGATGATGATGATGATGATGATGACGATCATCATCATCATCATCATCATCATCATCGTTAATCATGATTATCATCATCATCATCATCCTTATCATTATCATTTGCCCCTCATAGTAGCTACTGTATAGCCACCTAAAACTATTAATCATACTGATATACTTTACTTTCGTGTATCAATCATCGATCTATTAATCCGTTTTCTATGCCTGCTTCGTCCAATTATTTATCATGTTAGCCTACTTCTCCAGTATTTATCATTCAGCTGGTTGTTACCGACTGATTAATCGATTAATTACGAGACTGACTACCCTATCAATTAATTGATTACCCGATTTAATCATCGACTAATTGGACTCGTATCCCCCCCCCCCCCCCCCCCCCCCCCCCCTTTTTCTTTCCAAAGTCCCTTTGTCGGTTTTATTATCTCCCATGTTAAACCTACGTGGCCATGAGAGACGGTAAAGAACCGCATCGTAGAGAAAGAAAGGTAAGAGCGGAGATAGGGAAAAAGAGATAAAGATGTCAACGCCCACATCATAATCCTGTCTCCGACAGGGATGGGCCTCCCAGCACCCACCAGTCCACAACTAACGACCGCTTAGATGACAGGAACTCTGCCTCCAACAAGAAGCGCGCCACACAGTAAAAATTGCGCAAACGCCGCCATGAATGGCGCATGCGTAGTCAAGAATGATAACGCAACAAGTTCGTTAACACAGGCTTGGGTTTTTTTTTCTTCTTTTCAAGTAATAAAAAAACAAAACAAAACAAAACAAAACAAATGAACAAACAAACAGGGTACATAACTCGATAAAATGAATATCATTTCACGCGAACATCACGAACATACATTTTAATGGACAATTTCATGAAAGTTGTTTGGAAAAGAAAACGAGCGCACGAACTCGCACATGCATGCACCCCACGCCCCCCCCCCCCCCCCCCCCCCCCCCAACTTTGCCCAGTCAGAGTTGGGCAGACTGTTGACCATTTAAAAAAAAGTTGTGTGCGTGTGCGTGCGTGCGTGCATGCGTGTGTGTGTGTGTGTGTGTGTGTGTGTGTGCGCGCGCGTGCGTGTTCCAGAGGTATTCTGAGTGGAGTGGCAAGTTTCTAGCTTGTGAACGACAAGAGGTGTGAGAGAACATGACCCGAGACAGTAGCGTCGGACATTCTCCAGTGATCTATCTCTGTTGCCTTTAAACAAATCATTGTCTAATATATCATCGGTGATGCACAGACCGTTCCATAACCACTGAACTGAACAGAAGTGGACTGAGCCAGAGCAGCACAAAGGCCAGCAACAAATGCATTGCGACACAGCTGTGCATAAGGCCGTTGCTATTAGGAGCGCTCCTCGTCAGGGTAGATGTATATAGTAGCTTCCAGAAAACAGGTGCGGCGTGCACTGGGGGGAAACATGTTTGTTGTGTTCTGCCAGTTTCCACACTGACATCTGAAGCCTTTCGATCAGGAGGGGGTGCTTTTCAGCCCAGTAGAGAACTATGTGCCAATGGTAGGGTGTAACAGTTTTGCGATGTTTAATAACTATTAGCAGTAACCTTTGTTTTTTTCCTTTTTTTCCCCTTTATCTAGTCTCATCTCGCAACGTTGGGATGATCGTAGCCGTTGTCTCGTATTATAACAACATTAATGTGTGTGTGTGTGTGTGTGTGTGTGTGTGTGTGAGAGAGAGAGAGAGAGAGAGAGAGAGAGAGAGAGAGAGAGAGAGAGAGAGACAGACAGACAGACAAACAGACAGAAACAGACAGACAGAGAAGAAGAAGAAGAAGAAGAAGAAGAAGAAAAGAAGAAGAAGAAGAAGAACAGAAGAAGAAGAAAGACAACAAAATCTGAGAAAAGTGAAGTTGGGTGAATACACAATGCAGCACTTTTACCGAGTTTTTGAGTATGTGCTTGCTTAGGCCTACGTGTGTGTGTGTGTGTGTGTGTGTGTGTGTGTGTGTGTGTGTGTGTGTGTGTGTGTGTGTGTGTGTGTGTGTGTGTGTGCGTGCGTGCGTGCGTGTTTGTGTGCGTGCGTGCGTGTGTCTTTATCAGCGTTTTTTCTTCTTTCCTTTTAGGGTTTTACGTAACTTTGTTTTACGCATCTGCTTGTTTTGTTTGCTTGAATAG
>JADBJO010000848.1:437500-442500 GCA_016801955.1 Conus betulinus
CTTGCTCATATTTTAGTTCTAGTCTCCGCATTCACACACACACACACACGCACACACACAAAAGGAAGCGCATGCGCATATTTCAGGTGATTGTATACAATATCTCTTTACACTACAGAGAGACTAATACAGGGAGCCAGGGAGATCGGGGAGAAAGGGTAGTAACGTAGTGGGAGAGTGAGGAGCGATTTTCAGAGGGAGTGCGTGCGAGAAAAGGGGGGAGGGGGCAAACAGAGAGAGAGAGAGAGAGAGAGAGAGAGAGAGGTGCAAGAGGGAGGAAGATCAAGCTTACCACTTAAAGACTTGTCGATACCACTGACTGATTTAACAACAGCTGGTTGTCTATGCATACCACAACGTATTGCCCCCCCCCCCCCCCCCCCCCCCCCCCCCCTCCCCGTTGTTTCAAGTGCTCCGTACCCACCCCACCCCTCCAAGTGCATGTATGCTACGAGGCAACACTAACTGATAATAATGATTGTTCAGCTTGCACTACACACCTGACTCCCCGATGTCCACTTCGGTCAATTCCAGCTGTCCACTACTCATTCGCATTCGGAATCCAAACGGATTACAACAGTTCCACCCAGACAGCTGATCAGTGGGATACTCTGCTGTGATAGCAGGCAGACAATGGGATAGCCAACATTATCCACCGAGACAGCAGTCAAGTACGCGGGATAGCAAGTCAACTCCGCTGGCAGCCACAGGACGTGGCACTTACATATGTGAACATTTTCGTCTCTTCGTGGCAATAATGTGTCGGATATTAGCGCCCTACTTGTATGTGTGTGTGTGTGTGTGTGTGTGTGTGTGTGTGTGTGTGTGTGTGTGTGTGTGTGTGTGTGTGTGTGTGTGTGTGTGTGCGTGTGTGTGCGTGTGTGTATGTGTGTGCGTGTGTGTGTATGTGCGTGCGTGTGTGCGTGCATGCGTACGTGCATGTGTGTGTGTGTGTGTGTGTGTGTGTGTGCCTGCGGGGGGGGGGTGGAGGTGGGAATTTCATTGCGCATCATCATGGCAGACGTCAGCACGTTCAAAGGTCTCTTTCAACTTTTAATTAAGATAACAGGTGTTAAGGTGAGTTTTTCCTGAAACACAAGCCAGGTAACAACAGACTGCTCTCCGGTGATAGGTGGCGAGCGAAATGGATTATAAAGAAACGGCAAACCAAACTGTTTGGCTGTCAGATGCGAAACGGTTTAGATTCTTGCTGGTACCGAAAGCCAAATGAAATGCAATACAAACAAAATAAAATAAATGAATAAATGCATAAACAAATAAATAAACCCAGAAAAGATAATATTAACTATAATAATTACAACTAATATGATCAATAAATAAATGAACAAAATATAACTGAAAACAACAACAAAAGTTGTTCCTCTTCACGTGTTGTCGTCCTGGTGGTTTCGGCTGCAGAATTGTTCAGATCGTCCGCCTATCCCAGCACTCCTAGGACGGTTGCCCCCCCCCCCCCCCCCTTTATCCCCACCCCCACTCCCCCATCTTCGCCACCACCTGAGGCCAGTGGGGGAGGTCATGAACTAAGCAGAAGCAGCTGGGAAAGGACACACTGTCAGCTCTGTCCGGGTTGAACTCTTCGTAGTTACACTACAGTGCGCTCATACGTTCAATGAAAAGTGTCGGTGGACTACCTACTTACCTGCCGCAGCTACCCCCCCCCCCCCCCTCCCCTGCCCATATCCCCTCCACCACCACCCGTGTTAAGTGTGTGTGTGTGTGTGTATGCGTGTGTGTGAATGCATGCGTGTGTGCATGTGTGTGAATGCGTGCGTTCGTGCGTGCATGTGTGTGCGTGCGCGCGCGCGCGTTTGTGTGTGTGTGTGTGTGGTGGGTGTGTATATGTATCAGCGTGTGTGTGTGTGTCTATATGTGTGTGTGTGTGTGCGCATGCACATGCGTGTGTGCGTGTGCGCGCTAGGCAGACCTGTGTAGCAGGCATGTCTGCATTTGCATCATACATGCAAACATCTGTGTGTGTGCGTGTGTGTGCGTGTGTGTGTGTGTGTGTGTGTGTGTGCATGCGCGCATGCGCGCGCGCGCGTGTGTGAGTGTGAGCGTAGATGCGTCTGTACGCGTGGTCGAACTTGAACTGCGCAAATACGGGAGAGAGAGAGAGAGAGAGAGAGAGAGAGAGAGAGGTGCACGCTCACATGTCAGTAAAGATCCGAGTCCTTATGTCAAGACAAGACTATGTGGGTCAGCCTGCCCTTTCAAACCACACCCTCTCCTGCTCAGGCTCTGCCATGGTTTGTTCGGCTTCGCGTTTATTTTTATTATTGTCCTCTAGCTTGACACATGCAGCTAAATATCGCATGGATTCTCAGTGATAGCGAAACATCTAGACAAACACGCAGGCGTGCATTGCAGCTCTATTGAGTGTGTGCACTAGAGCTGAACTGTCAATCTAACAAGGTGCTATTTACCTAAATGGGTTTTAAATCGTAACTGACTTATATGATTATTGTCCCTAATCACCGACGAGTCTCTAAAAGACGGGCATGACCCCCTCCACTGGCCCCCCCCATGCACTATATCCTTTCAATAAAAACCCGTCTCTTTTTCGTCGAGTCATGACCGAAATGCGGGTTAATCTAGTCAAATTCAACTGCAAAGAAACGCGTTTTGACACTACTTGAGGTTAAACAGTATCACCATAGACAAACAAGCAGTCATCACCAGTCAGAGCAGCACCGTTTTTTGACCCTTCGTGTTCATGCCCACTGATTAGGGGGGGTGCCGAATTCTGCCAACAAAGCGAAAGTTCCCGCATGGGCCGCGCCATATGTTACCACTGGTACTTTTCACACGAGCCAGTTCACCCACTAAACGTGCTTCTAGCCTGCCAACGTGCCTGCATTCCTTTTTTTTCAACTTTGGAACCGGAGTGGACACGAAACAACTGGGCCAGTGGACCGCCACACGAAACGCCCACGCTGCCCTGCAAAACGTGTTCAGTCGTGGACTGTACGCTCCCAGTCCAGAACAAAGACATCGGCGATGGCTAAGCGGAGTGTGCACTGATCGAGCGCGTGCGCATGTGTGTGTGTGCACAATCCGAAGAGTGCATGCTTCGTCTGCAAGAACTAACCTTCTGTGCTCGGAGGCAGCAGCTCCGATGCTGGGTCTCAAGTCGCTCAATGTCATGGTGAACTTGGTGCAGGCTGCAGGGCTGACCACCTTGTTGCGAGCAGCACACCCTCCTCCTACACACGTCGTCACCAACACACCACGACTGGATGGGTTGCCACCGTTTGGATCGGTCGGCCCAGACACAGGCACACACACACACACACACACACACGCTTTACTCTCAGGAGTAGGGCCTCGCGGCCAACCAAATCAGGTCATTGGCCTAAATTTTACCCTCCACATGGCGAGTCCCGGCGCGCGGATTGGCGGAGGCAAAGGGCAGTCACGGGGCGGGAGGGTCACGGAGCATGCGCGTGGGGAGCCATGTGCTTCTTGACACAAAGAGTCGTCTGCTTTGTTGCAAAAAGCTGTTGCAGACTGAAAAGAGAATGCGAGAGGCTCATTTTTTTCTTTTTTTTTTATTTGGGTCGTTAGTTGTTTTTTTTTTAATTCCATCAGCATGATCTTTAATATGCAGATGCGATGGTCCGAGTTTCTGCCTGCAAAGAATTCACTGCAAAAGGATGAGTAGCTGAAACTGGCTGCAAAACTCGTGCACGACTCCCATCGATTGCAGCCAGAACAGTTGCCATAACGGTGTCGATGTAAATGGCAGTACCCAGCGTTCCGCCTGACCGGTTTATGGGCCGGAGGTCAGTCGGCGACCTAATGAGAACAAAGGTGAACCACGCTGTGCCTGGGCACGTGTGAGAAGCATGCTAATACGCAGTAGGTCGCCACTCGTTCAGTTATGCCATTATTCGTTTCGTCACTGGGGTCTGAGATTTGAATCGACTTGCCGTGTAAAACCTTGCACGCGCGCACTTTTGGGCCTGGAAAGGTAATGCGTCAAAAGTCGTTGAATTTTGTACTGCTTATAAATTGTCATGACACATGGCATTCGCCTGATTACACTTTCAGGTTTGTGGCAGCAGGATAATCATGACTGAAAGTCGGGTGAAGTATCGCACGTGAGCGAAGAGCTTTACATAATGTGTTGACCGGGATATGGTGAGCAAGAAGAAGAGAGAGAGAGAGAGCATCAAAGAGTTAAAGATACACTAGTTCCAACTGGGAGAGTATGTCTGTGTCAAATATCATGACTTAGTCAAACAAAGAGGAGAGGCTGATAATGCTATTTTTGAAACTGGGGGGGAAAAAAGGTCATGTCTTCGAAGAGTTATTCGTGGTAGGCCTGCTATTACCGTTTAGTGGCTAGAATTAGATATTGTTTCGCAACAAAGTTGTCAACATCTGTACAAGGTTTGTCGTTACTTTCAACCGGTAAGGTTTTGTATAGAAGACGCAATATCAACTGACAATACTTCTGATGCAATGTAATGTGGGGATTTTTTTTTTTTTTTTTTTTGGAGGGGGGTAGGGTGTAAAAGCAGGATTAATCAAATCAAATCAAGGTGAGGTAATGTTGCTTATAGCCCAGCCGACCGCAAAGGGCCATATCATGGCTGTCACCACGCTAAAATCTGTTTACAAGTCATCAAAGAAAAAAAAAAATTCACACATCTCTGTAATTTAAAATGGATCTTCTAACAACGTACCAGAAACTTCGTTGAAAATCTTTCTACCGTAAAATCTTAGATCAGATGAAAAATGTTGATCTCTTTCAGAAACTCCAAAATCACGTCAGGTAGTACATCTCTGAACAGGGTTTTCATGGAATCTGCCGTAAAGTGTTGATGTCTCACATCATGCAAGTCCCAACACTCTAAATGCAAACCGAACGTAGAAAGATTAGTACACGAATCGTTTCTTGCCTTCAGTTTATGAGGGGGGAAAAAAAAAAAAACCGTGCACGCGCAGTAGAATGGGATACCACTAGGTCTTGA
>JADBJO010000848.1:445000-447500 GCA_016801955.1 Conus betulinus
GACTGTCATTTGGGCACGGACATGAAAGGCCTTGGGTGGGGTAGGAGGGGGTAGAGACTCGGGGAGGACACAAGAGGATGGCGGATGAAGGGAGAGACGACGACGAGTTCACGCTAGGAGAGGGTGGGGGTAGGGGGGGGGAAGAATGGGAGCTGATCTGTGGTGGTGAGGGGGATGGGGGGATGGGCTGGGGGGGGGGGGGGGGGGGGTGGAGTGAAGTGTGGGAGTGGTTGACAAGAGGGAGGGAAGAGTGGGGTGGGGAAGGGGTGGAGAGGTGGGTTATTATTATCCGATCTGTTTTGAATTTACCGGGGGTGGGGGCAGGGTGGTTCGGTTAGAGGCACCGTGTGTGTGTGTGTGTGTGTGTGTGTGTGTGCGCTTGCGGGTGTGAAAATGTGTGAGTGTGCGTGTGTGTGTGTGTGTATGCGTGCGTGTGCGTGTACCTCTGCATGTGTGCGTGCGTGTATGTGCATGTGCCTGTGTGTCTGTATGCGTGCGTGCATACATACGTGCGTGTGGTGTGTGTGTGTGTGCACGCGCGCGCGCGCCCGCGAGAGAGAGAGTGAGAGAGAGAGAGAGCGAGCTTCTACGTGCGTGCGTGGCATGTACGCGCTTGTCTGTGTGTGTGCGTACGCGCGCTTGTCTGTGTGTGTGTGTGTGCGTGCGTGCGCGCGCAAGCACCGCGTGTGTGTGTATGTGTGTACTGGGGGAGAAGGATGACGGAGGGGGTGGCTGGGGAGAGGACAAAGGTAGATCTCCTCTTGTAGGGGGGTTAGGGGCGGAGACAGCTCTAAAGGCAGGTGGAGACCGTGCTTCTCTGGGTCCTCCCCAGCACCATCGGGTGTTTCTTTTTCTCCTCCTTCTCCTCTTGTATGATGAGGAATATACGTAAAGAGGAAACGCGGAGTTGTATCGTGTATCTTGAGGTAGAGGCTCAATCAATCGTGACGCCCCCTTTTCCCCCCTCCACCCCCCACCCTCCCTACCGCTTACCCCACTCCGCAGCAACCCCCCTCCCTCGCAGCTCGAATTGTGACGCTCTCTTTTACCGCTCGTCCGCCCCCTAACCCCTACACCTCCCTCTCCTCTCTCTCTTCTTTGCTTTTTTTTTTTTTTTTTTTTTTTTTTCTCCTTTCATTTCAGCCAGGTCCGCCAACTGCGCATCTGTCACCGTCCCCTCCGGTAGCTGGCAAACCAAGAACCCTCCTCCTCAGTCGTCACTGTTGTCGGCAGATCTTTGAAAACAAAAAGGAAGAAAGGAAAGGAAAGAAGGAAAAAAAAAGAAAGAAAGAAAAAAAAAGAAAACTATGCAAAAAGGCTACAGGCAACAAACAACCACAATAACAATTTTTGTCTGCAAATCTTTGACACAAAAAAAAAAAAAAAAAAAAAAGATAGGAAGGAAAGAGGGAAGGAGGGAAGGAAAGAAAGAAAGAATCAAAAGAAAAGAGAGAGAGAGAGAGAGAGAGAGAGAGAGAGAGAGAGAGAGAGAGATTAATAGAGAAGAAAGGAAAGAAAAAAAAAAAAAAAGAAAGAAAGAAAGAAAAAGGGCAAAGAAAAAGAAAAAAGAAAAAAGAAAAAGAAAGAAGAGAATGAAAGAGAAAGAGAAAGAGAGAGAGAGAGAGAGAGAGAGAGAAGAAGGAAGAAAGAAAGTCAAGAAAAGAAACAAAGACAGATTCTGTAAAGTAGGGAGAGTGCAGACTCTTGCCAAGGCAGAACTTTCCTGATAACTGCAATCAAAAAGCCTGACTCAGAATCCCCCAACCTGTACTGTCTAGGGCGCGTACTGTCTTTGCTGGAACCAACCTTTTAACCGGAATCCGCACCAACATTTAATTATGGGTTCGCCCGTCCCAAGTTTCGTTAAAATCGGTTCCGCAGTTGTTGTTTTTTTTTTAAGCAATCCCGCTGACAGAAAGACCGAATGATTAGATAGATAGATAAATAAATAAATAAGTGGGTCGATAAATAAATAAAGAAGTAAAAAGTGACTAAACGAAAGACACCAACAGACGGAAGGTGACATCCGGATGTTAACGGAGGGAACAGCTGCAGGGTTGGGTTGCAGGCACTGGGTTCCCATATTCCTTCACTGGCCACGAGGGAACAGCTGCAAGGTTGGGTTGTAGGCACTGGGTTCCCATATTCCTTCACTGGCCACGAGGGAACAGCTGCAAGGTTGGGTTGTAGGCACTGGGTTCCCATATTCCTTCACTGGCCACGAGGGAACAGCTGCAAGGTTGGGTTGTAGGCACTGGGTTCCCATATAACTTCACTGGCCACGAGGGAACAGCTGCAAGGTTGGGTTGTAGGCACTGGGGGATCCCATATTCCTTCACTGGCCACGAGGGAACAGCTGCAAGGTTGGGTTGTAGGCACTGGGTTCCCATATAACTTCACTGGCCACGAGGGAACAGCTGCAAGGTTGGGTTGTAGGCACTGGGATCCCATATTCCTTCACTGGTCACGAGGGAACAGCTGCAAGGTTGGGTTGCAGGCA
>JADBJO010000848.1:480000-490000 GCA_016801955.1 Conus betulinus
GTGAACTTCAACGGACAATGGTTTTCCTCCAAACTGTGAACAAACAATTCACTGAACGTCAGTTACTGTCCAAGACAATGAACTCCGCAGCTAACGTCCGTCTCCTTGTCCATCATAGGCATGACTCGCCGTGCACAGGTGATGACCGTTTACCAGTTCTATGATCGTCACGGACCTTTCTGATGATGCTGGGGGTCAGAGGGTTCAGTTCTCCTCGGGAGCTGAAAATGCTTCTCCGCAGCTGACTGAGACGTTTTATCCACGGCAGCTTCAGACGTTCATTTTCGCGCTTCACTGTTTTTTTTTCTTCTCCAGGGAAGATCCAGATGCTCCCTCGTAGCTGCTTCGGATGCTCCTCCACAGCGTCTTCAGTTGCTTCTTCTGAAGTTCTCTTGCAGCAGCTTCGGACGCTCCTCCAAAGCAAGTTCAGATGGCGTCTCCTGACGGTATTCTGTAGCAGCTTCAGATGCTCCTCCAGCTCGTCCACAGCCACTTCAGATGCTTTCCCATAGCACCTCGAGAAGGTTCTCCAGGATGCGTCAGATGCTCTCCTCTCTGCAGACCAAAGTTCCGTGGAGACGCCAGGAGATCACCTCCCAGCCTAACGCCGCACGTCACCCGCCTCTGTCGGCGGTGATCTGCCCCAGAGACGGCTGCTGGCTGACCTTCACTCCGCAACAGCAACAGAGCTGGCTGTCTCGTCTCTGTTCAGTCGAGACGGAGGCGACTGACTCCCATCAGGAGACCGTGACCGACCCAGGATTGGGGAGAATCCTCCAGGGTCCCATCAGGATTGGGATGATCCTGAGTTCAGTTTCATTTTTTCCCAAGTCTGGCTGGTGGCAGTCTTCCTCTATCACACTGGCAGCTGGATGACGGGCTTGGGGTAGATGTCACTGTAGATGATCGTGTCGTGGTAGTTGCAGACGAAGTCTTCATCAGCGCTCAAATCTTCCGGGGGCACCTCCACCAGCACGCAGCTCGGGGGGTAGGAGGAAGAGGGCATCTCTGTGGAGTCTCCGGCCTCGCTGCCGACTTGCCGCGTGGCGGCACTGGCGCTGAGGACGATGTTCTGAAGCTTCTCGCAGTTCTTCACCTGTTGACAAACAGAGGGAGACACATGCTCGGTAAAAGGAGTGTGCGCTGCTGAGAGCTTGCTAGTATCATAATATGAGAGAAAGAGATAGAGCATAAGAGAGAGAGAGAGAGAGAGAGAGAGAGAGAGAGAGAGAGAGAGAGAGAGAAAGAGAGAGGATGACAGAGAGGGAGAGCGACAGAGACAGTGGAGAGCGACAGAGACTGTGGGAGAGAGACGAGAGAGAGAGAGAGAGAGAGAATAAGAACAAAAATACCGCCTTTGTTTGCAGAAAACCATTCTTGAACTATCTCAGACCACATTCTGCGCATTACGCAGAATGCTGACCCTTTTCTTACGAAACCAGTGGGGAAAAAAGATCTAGTTCACGTCATCGCTGTCGCTAAAATTCAGGTCAACATCTGCGTCACATGAATGATAAACAACACGACAAAAAGACCAACATTCTGCAAAACTGATTAATGCAAAAACAACCCACCGGCCCGAAACTAGCTAACGGCCCACCATCTAGCCGGTTAAGTAACTGACAACGCAAGCTTCCGTAACCCTGACAACTTGAACCCATCACGCCCCCCAGCTCTGACAAAGGGGGAGAAAAAAAATCATAAATCACAACTGTGTCACTTCACAAACAATAGGGACATCCTTGTTTCATCACAACCATTTGCATGTCGGTGAAGACAAGGATGTAACAGTTAGAGCCTGCCACGAGAGAGGTGGGGGGGGGGGGGGGGGGTGTAGGGGCGGTGGTGGCGTGTAAGGACAACGACTTCGCCGTCAATGACAAAACAACACGACATCCGGGATTTGCAGTGCTGATACTTCCAATTCGCATCTCCCTCCATCCCCCGCCTCGCCCCATCCCACACCTTTATCAGAAACTGAAACCAGTTGAGTGAAACCGCGAGCAGAGCATTATCAGTTGTGCAGTTTTGCGGTCACCGACACCGGCTGTTCTCTCCTAAGCGTTTCGCCGAAAGCGTGCACCATCCAACTTCCTTGAACTGCGGCGGGGAATCCCCTGATCAGACCCAGGAACTGGCCTGGTCCCACCAATCAGCTTCGTTCGTTCTGCCACCAGCCCCACCCCTTCTTCCTTCTCCATCAACCAACTCCCCCCCCCCCCCCCCCCCCCCCCCATTTCATTTCTTCCGGCTATGCTCAGGGAAGTTGAGAGAACCGTGCACTCAGAGAGAGAGAGAGAGAGAGAGAGAGAGAGAGAGAGAGAGAGAGTGAGAGAGAGGTGGGGTAGGGGTGGGGTAGGTGCAGGGTGGTGATGTCTCTCTTGGAAAACCGCTTTCTGATAAAAGACGGCACGCTATGTAATAATCCATGTCGAGGCCACCAAGTTGGGTGGGAAAGGTTAGTTAGAAGCCTTTTCAACCCAATCATCTCTCCCTCTCCCTCCTTCATCCTGATCCTATCACGCACCCTACCCTACCCCCCACCGTCACCCCTCAGTCGCTTTTCCCTTTGGGTGGTGGTACCAACCTCCAGATTTGGGAACGGGAACAAAGCTTTATTTTTTTTTGTTGTTGTTCTTCCTTTCTTTCATTCAACTCTAGCGGTTTTCTTTCCAGTTACAAATGTACACCTTCTGCATTCAAGTTTCCCCCTCTGGTCTCCCTGCGGATTATGAAAGGCTTTATAATCCCACTAACGAGAGTCCCCTAACATTGGATTCATAGGTTAGGTTTTTCCCACGGATTATAGAACAGCCGAATCAACACTCACACACACACACTGAGGTCACGGTGGGGCAAGTGGGGGCGGGGCAGGGGGAAGAGGCAGATGCAGAGGGGGGGGGGGGGGGGCGCCACAAAGAAGCGAACAGCCGAGGAAAGCATGGGAAAGTTTACTGCGATTTTTTGAGGAAGAAGGAAAAATATGAGAAAGACTGTGAAGAACGGGAAAGCCGGATAAACATAGGGTGAATCTCTGAAAAGAATGGGTGAACAGGGAAAATGAAATGGAGAGAGGCAGAGGGGGAAAAAACTGCAAAGTGCGCTCGGTTAAATTGTGAAGGGGAACCACATGGAGTGCACTTCACCCAGTCACAATGTCTTCACAGGGAAGGCCTGTGATGGGATCGAAATGAAAGGCCTCTCTATGAACAAAGGCCAAAATGTTCCCTAAAAAACAAGTCTTCAATGAAGGAGTATACTGGAAGGTAAAATTTAGTATGCACGTGTGTATGTATGCACGTATGCACGCACTCACACACATACAAACCAAACTCCAACCTGTTAAAGAGTAAAGTCTTTATTCAGAAAGCGTGAAATGGGGAGAACACACAGTACAATGAAGAAAGCCGGCGACCAAGAGGACGACAGTGAAAGCAACGAGCAGGGGGGGTGTTGGAATAGCGGGGTGGAGGGGTGGACTCACCGTGAGCAGCCTGATGTCGTCGTTCTCCCAGCAGAAGGAGCGCACCAGGGTGTGCTGGATGTGCAGCCCCACGTCCGAGGAGCCCGCCATGTCTGGGATGACGCACAGCATCACCCGCTCCGAGGCGCTGCACACACACACAGACACACACATACCCTTAACACACCTGCCTGCCATCAACGGTCAGCATGACCTTTTCACACAGAAAATGCATTATCGATCATAGCGTTTCTTACATCGCTTGCAATCACACTCAAAAAGGACTTTTTTCCCCCCATAACCAGCAGAATATTTCATAAGCTTCAAGTTCTTCTGCTTACTGCCAACCTGGTTACATAAGAATATCAGGGTTGATTCTTCCAGCGCTCAGAAAGCCACAGCGATGGTTGAGATTTCCAAGTCATCAGGGGTTAACAAGAAAAAAAGAGGTATGGCGGAGCAAGCATCAAGTGTAGGCTAACTGTGGGTGGCGTTGGTCTGAGGAGAACCCATGCTTCTGCAAACGTCAGGAAATGGATTTTCGAAGCAGCCATTATTGATGATCAACTTGCTGAGACAAGCAGCATGACTCACATCTCTCTAACGCCCTTCCCTCATCACCTCCACCATCTATCTCCCTCACTCTGCAACTCCCAAGTTCAGTCGACTGAGCGCAGCAGCCTTGAGCTTACGTGACAACACACTGCCTCTTGTTACACTCGATAATTCCTCGCCATTCACTGAAGTTTTCCGCCCATGTTTAACGTGTTTGAACTTGCTCTTCAAAGGCTTGTGCCGTGGAAACACCAAGAACTCGCCTATTTTTCAGATCGCAACAGTAAACTTTAGTTTTGATACATGCAAAAAACCATCCTCATTATAAAACAAAGTTCGGATCACGAAGCGAAAGGAGTAGTGGAAGAGGTGGGGGCTCGGACTGGATGGGGGGGGGGGGGGGGGGGGGGGGGGGGGGGGGGGGGGGGGGGGGAGAGAGAGAGAGAGAGAGAGCGCAAGGGGATTATGCCACAAACCCCGGGCAACGCGCGGCACTCGGCTGGTCTCCTCACCTCTGAACCCTCTTCAAGGTCGGACACCGACACGGGGGAAAAACAACAAGCCCCAACGCCTCCAGCCACAGCGGGCAAACAATTCGATCCGGACGGCGGGTTCAGTCAGGGAGGGTGGGGTGCTGGGTGTTGGGTGGGGCTCGCCCGGCCGGGAAAATCCTGCCTGCGATTTGGAATTCCAGACAGGGGGGGGGGGGGGGGATGGGGGTATCGCGCAGCGGGCTCGGCGGCAAGGTATCGACCCGTTCCTTCTCCACTCTTCCACAGTCTGACCCCGTTCGGCTAGGAGTGCACCGAAAACCCCAGGCCCGCCCCTCCTAGCTCCTGAGCTTCTTTCTTTCTTTTCTGCTACCTTGCACATTTGGGAACTCCTTCCGAACTCGGCTCCCAGGAGCTGGTTCGCTTTTCAACTTCCCACTTGACACAGAGGCTGCATGAATGGAGAGGTTGAGAAGGGGTTTGTGTGTGTGTGTGTGTGTGTGTGTGTGTGTGTGTGTGTGTGAGAGAGAGAGAGAGAGAGAGAGAGAGAGAGAGAGAGAGTGTGTGTGTGTGTGTGTGTGTGTGTTCTTTCTTTTCTGCAACCTTGCACATTTGGGAACTCCCTTCGAACTCGGCTCCCCGCAGATCGGGCGCTTTTGAATTTTACCATGACAAAGAAACATGAATGTATGTATGTGTGCGTGTGTGTGAGAGAGAGTATGTATGCATGCGTGTCGTTATCTGGTCTTTCTTCGAACATATGACGAAACATAAACCCATGCACACACGCAAATTTGCAACACCGCGAGTCTCGAAAGCGGCAAATTAATACTGCACAAAAAACACGCGGGTGTCACCATGTGTGTGTCCTCTTTCTCTTTTAAAACAAGAAGAAGAAGAAGAAGAAGAAGAATGAAGGGCAACGCATCCCATCAGCCCGATGTGCAGCTTCACCAAAAAGGCCGAGCTGCCCGGACTTTCTCACCACACTGCCAGGAACGGGTCCTGGGACAAGCACGGAGCGACACACGCACCGCCCTGGACAAACAGCCCGATCCCAATTTAACAGGCTCTCTCCCTCATCCCACACGCCCCTCCCAAGGACAAACCCGGCCGACAAGAGACCGCGCGATGCTGTGCTATGCTATGTGCACACACACACACACACACACACACACACACACACACACACACACAGAGCTATATCCGACCGCTGCACGTTTCATTAGCAAACAAACTTATCGATGTCACCTTGCCCTGGCTTACGTGGACGAGACCGACAAACTGGGAGGGGTGACAAGGAATGGGGAAGTTAGGGTGGGGGAAGAGGTTGGGAGATGGGAGAAGTCGGTGAGCTCTCCTGCCTGGGCTGTTTACTGACAGCACAGACCAGCGCGATAAAAAAAAAAAAAAAAAAGAAAACTGAGAGAGAGAGAGAGATACAGAGAGAGAGAGAGAGAGAGAGAGAGAGAGGCAGACAGACAAAGAGCTTGAGAGTGAACAGCTGAGAGGATCAATGAATTGGGCGACCTTGTCCCCAGCACAGGGACGTTGTAAGCGACAGAAGTGGGGGGTGGGGAGTAGGGATGGGGGTAAGGGGTGCAGAAAAGGGATGGGTGGACGATTGGCCGTAAAAAAAAAAACCAACAAAACACAACTAAACAGCCAAACTGGAGAGAAAAACACCAGCTGGGGGGGAAGAGATACATAACGCTGCTATCTGACCCACCACGACGACCATAAGAGCATTCAAGGAAAGGAATGAAACAACTTCTATCGCGGCAATACAAGCAAGACATTCAGACCGAGTCGCGAGTGGGAGAGGCGCGGGGGCCGAGGAGTGTCGTCGGTCGTCCTTGGAGTGTGTATCAGACCCGGTAAATATGCCTGCCCACCGTCTTGTTTATCACGTGACCGCAGCGTCACAAAAGCCACCACCAGCTGTGTTACGAAGGCCGCTTGCCCACGGGAGTGGAGGGGGCGGGTTGAGGGGGAGGGGTAGGGGAGAGACTGTGGGCACGTCAGTTATAAGTAGCGCTGTCAAAACAACATGTTTGTGCAACAGAAGGTGCAGAATTACATTTTTTTTCCCCTTTCCTCTTTAGAAAGCCAAGAGTCGGAGAAAGTCAAGCCCACGAACAGCTTGCATTCTCGCTGTTCCCTAGCTAGATTCTAGTGCGTCATAACCGACAGACTCTACAAATCAAAAGTCGTCGTGCACTCCCTCCCGAAGTAACGCCAACCCTCGTTTTGAGTGTTTCATCTACCCACTCGTTTATCTGTGTACTTTTGCACTTTCATTTTTAAGAAATTTGCATTTCATATGTTGGCGACTTTAAAACACAAAAAAAATGTGTTTACGTGCCTGCACAGACTCTAACGGCTTCAGGCCTTCCTATGCAAAACTTGGTGCTTTACGATCTGCATCATGCACTGACAGTGAAAGTCGGGGTCGAAACGAGACCAAGTCGACCATTTTTTTTGTTTTTTTGCCCGAGGAATGAACGAGCCACTTTTTTTTTTTTCTCTTGGCCTTCTTTTAAAAATAACCTTATTCACAATTATTAAGATATGTAAGCAAGATTGAGCATTCAAGGAAAATGAAGGTCACTCACCAGCCCAGGAGTTTGGCGCACTCCTGTATGCCCACAGTGACCCGTTGAGCGGTCACTGCCCGCGACAGACATCTCTCCAAAGCTTGACCGATGGTCAGGCTGCTTCTGCAACAACACAGCCAAACCTCTCCCAGTCAGCACAGCCGTTGGGGACATCGACAGGAGTACTTCAACAACAACTATCAGTTGCAACGTCCAAGTCATTAATCAAACAGATGATAAAAAGCCTACCAAGCTACTATGACTTCTATAGCTTCCACACCCTTAATACACTGCTTGTTTTCATCATCAATCCTAGTCTCTCTATTTGTCTCCTTAACAAAATATACTTTTCTGCAAAGTGCATACATCAGCACCTTTCGCATATTTTGACTTTACTGGGCTCCCATCAATGAAACAAGCCTTCATCTGCTCATTTTTTTAACCCACAATCCAACCAGTCCTGAGAAAACAAACAACACCATTCTATCTTGGAAATCCCAAACATGTAATTTACAATTCCATTCATGCGGTGCAATGTCGAGCCCAACTGCAGCGGCCATATCAAGACTGAAAAATAAGTCCAATGAAAGTTGCCCTCCGATCAGGCAGTCTGGTTGAATAAGAACACAAGCAACCGAGGGACTGAAAAACAAGGCTATCTAATCCCTGTCCCTCCCCCACTCCCTAACGCACTAGCCTGCACCCTTCCCCTCGATTCGCGCAATACACAATGCGGCTGCGATATAGGCCTGGAACACCCACTGGCGCACGGTTTGCACATGTAGGCCTACAACAAACACCCACCGGCGTACGGCTTGCACGTGTACGACATCGTCGCTTCGCCTGTGCTTCTTGCCTGCCCCTCGTTTCCATAATCCGATCTGTCTGGGTTTCCCAATCCCGTGCAACAACAGGGGGTGTGGGGGGGGGGGGGATGATGATTCCTTGCAAAAAATTCCGCCCGACATTCCACTGCACCTGCCCCCTCCCCACCCCCCAAATCCCCGCCGCTCCCTTTCCTCTTTTAGATCAAAGACTGTACGCCCTACGTCCGTAGCGCGTACTATCTTTGGTCGGATCACCAGGTAGCGGTCAGGGCAATTGCTGACCAGGCTGCGGGGCAAAGCATTTCTTTGCGATCTCAAAGTCTTTCTCCCTCTCTCAGACTCTCTGCACCTAAAAAAAAAAAAAAAAAAAAAAAAAGTGTCACACACAACCTATCACGATCACCAACTTCGAAAACAATTAATGGAGAGAAATTTCCAACTGAGTTGGAAATGCTCTAGTTTTGGAGAGAATACCTATACTCCAAAACATACCTCCTTCTTTCCCCCACCCCCTCCCTCCCTCTGCCACTCCTTCATACACCTATTTCAAAAATTGGGAGAAAATCTCCCTCTTTTTCTGGGGTCAAACCCTCCCTCTCTGTCGCTATTGAGCAATAATCCCTATGCAGGCTGCACAGACAGAAATGCGTTGCGGGGGCGACATGTTGTAAGCTGTCGCCATTCAGCCAGTTGGTGGGAAAATCTGTAACGGCCGATCTGGATGCTTTTCACTTATTGCCTAACATACTTTCATTTTGTAAACTACAAATAATAAACCGAATGAACTGATCCCATCGTAAAAAAAATGCAGGTATGATTCAAACTGTATTTCAAAACGTTACTATAAAAGAAACTTTCCTGACGAAATGCACGATCTCAATCACTCTTCCTACCCCCCCCCCCCCCCCCCCCCCCCCCCCCGGAAAAAAACAACTCCCGTTCTTTCATCATCCTCAGCCTTGTGCTGTGGGCGGGTTAACCTACTACAGTGCCTGTATTTCTTTTCAATATTCTTCTGCATTCACAGTAGTCTGACCTGTCTCCATCGTTTATGCCGTTATGTGATCATGTCAGCTACACATTTTTTTTACATGTCGACTTACGTAAAAGCAGGAGTGTAAGTATACCCCTAATATACGCACATTGGTATTCATTGCTGTAACAATAACTTACAATTCTTAAAACGGTCGCACACATACACACACAAGCACGTGCATGCCTGCGCACGCACGCACGCGCGCGCATGCGCGCGCGCGCGCGCACACACACACACACATCAGCATATGGCATAATGAGAATGTCAAGTGCACAAATCTAAATCATTTAGACCATATTGCACAATCAAATCAACCAACGATTAAAACCACCAAAGCACATCAACAAAAAAAAAAATCGTTCAACTTACTTCTCACTGGCGCTTTCACATGTGCTGCACATATCGGTGAAAGTCATGGTGTCCGGTAAAGAAGACGAACGAGCACGGGTTGCCGAACTGCTACTGGTAGAGCAAACGCAAGCAGACGACTTTTCAGACACACCGCTACAGCTTGTTCTCTCGTCGGTATCCAGCGTGGAACTGTGCGCGTGGAGACGGGAGCAGACGGCAAACTGCTCGCTCAGAAACAGCTGCTGGCCAACTAGGAGCCATCCGATTGGTGGAAGGCGCGGCGCCCGCCTCTGCTGATTGGTCGACAGCCTGTGACCCGGTTTTTTAGGTCATCCAGTCACGGGGTGCAAGTAAGGGGGGACAACGGGGTCAATGTGTTAACCGAGGGAACGTTGAACCAGCGCGCGGAAAGAAAGAAAGAAAGAAAGAAGTACGAAGACGAGTGGATGGCGGGCCTGGCAACAAAGTAACCTCTCCGTTACGCTTGGAACCAAGGGGCTTGTGGTTCAATGCGCTTGAATGCAATGTTGAAGAAAAAACACTAAAAGACATGCCTGACCCGCAAGCTGGAACGACCGATGCCCTGGAAAAATATGAAAAAGGAAAAGAAAAAAAAAAAAAAGGGGGGGGGGGGAGGGGGGGGGGGGGGGGGGGAAGAGAAAAGATCATAGTGAATACCG
>JADBJO010000848.1:497500-500000 GCA_016801955.1 Conus betulinus
CAACTTTATAATGCAAAGAAATATGAATTGTATCGGATTACGGAAATATTAATAATGAGGTTTGAAGCAATGTAGAAGAAAAGGAAAATAGTAACGTGGTTTTTCGTCACTAGAAATGAATACGTAGTTTTTTTTCTAAGTAAACAACATGATGATAGACACAAGTGCCTCACCCAGGCACACATATTCACTGTTATAAAACTTTCCTGCACTGTCACATCTATCATCACTGTCGTCTCATCACTAGCTATACTAGTGAAGAAAACAAAACCATTTCTTACTAAGGTCATCAAGCTTGCAGAATACATGAAAACAAACTCAAACATTAGTTCTTTCTTTTTCCTAACGTTTGATGCTTCTGCCACATATTTAGCCAGTAAAGTTATTATCCTATTATTGTCAGAGGTCAACAAACTATATAAGTTATGATTTTCTGTCGCGATAGTATTGAAAAGCCGAGACTTCTGTCTGATATCATTATAAGCTGCACAGAAGAATATCAAATGATCTTCATTATCTCTCATACCGTCTGTACACATTACACACAAATCGTTTACAATGTCTTCGGGATTAAACCATCTTTTGTTTGCATTTAGTCCAAGTGTCCTACTCCTAAATCTAGCAAGCATATCCCTGTGCCATTTATTGGTAACTACAGTCAGAAAATTTTCAGGTTGTAAGATACTTTTAAACGAATGAAACCAAGAATACATCATATCATCTTCCATCTTGGAATGCCAATTTTGTTTATAACATGCGATGAGACGGTCTTTCGATTCCAACATAAATGCTCTTTCATCGCCAATCCCCTGACTGAGCCATACCACACCAAATCCGTTTACTGTCAAAACCTGCTTTTATAGTAGCAACCCAGTTCTGCTTTCCTAACTCAAATTGCCGTAGTAGTAACATATCGTATGCTTGTCTGTATAATCTACTTGTAAGTAGTTGGGTAAGTTTTGACCAATATTTAACGCATTTGCCAAAAGATCGAATGAAAAGAGGATATCTTCCAGAATCACCATATGCCGTTGTATTTGATGAATGCAATGGAATATTTTAGAAACCGTTTAATCGCCAAAGTATGTACTTTTTCCATCTTTTTCTTCAAGTCCCCATATTTCTGCTGTGTATGTCAACATTGGTTCTATTTGTGTATCAAAGCTTCCAAAATAAAGAGGGATCAATTGCATTTATTTTTTTCATTGCTCTTAGAATTTCTATCACTCCTTTTTTCCCTTTCCTAAACGTTTCAAAACATCCGGAATGTAAACTCAACCTCGTTGTAAAGATCATTCCGAGGTATTTGTATCATTGGTCACCTTTACCTCAGCATTAGAGTAATACATTTTTCTCTCTGAGACAAGTAACCACCCATGCGAAAATTATTATTATGTTTGTCTTATCTAAATTAACAGTTAATTGTAATCTATCTGCCTCACACTTCAATACATCAAGCTGATTCTGTAAACCAACAGCAGTGCTTGAAACTAAAATGACATCGTCAGCAAACAGCATCATAAATAGTTCAACAGTTCGAGGGATCATCTGTACACCCATGTCTACCTTTTCTGGACATTTCAAGGACTAATTCATTTATAAAAAAAAATGCAAACAGCTGTGGACTCAAAAGGCAACCTTGTTTTACGCCCACGTGGACATAAAAATAAATCAGAATAAGCATTCTTTTCACGCACACAAGCAACGACCGATTCGTATATCCCACAAAGCGCCAGGTACAATTTACCATTGACACCATTTTTTCTCGGGACATGCCATAACATATTTCTATTTATAGAGTCAAACGCCTTTTTAAAGTCCACAAAAGCGACACATAGTTTAGTGTTTTTCATGAGAAACTTTTGAACTAATGCATACAAAGTGAAAATATGGTCAATAGTGCTGTATCCTGCTCGAAAACCTGCTTCTTCTTCAACTATCTTCTCCTCTCTCTCTGTGCCCAATTTGTTAATCTTTTGTTCAAAATATAAGTGTACACTTTACTAACTGCACTTGTAAGAGTTACACCTCTGTAATTATCTGGACTATTTGCATCCCCCTTTTCACAGATCGGGACAATAATTGGTTTCGACCATCCCTTAGGAAATGTCCCATTGTCAAATAATGTGTTGAACAATGAAATCAAAAAGTTTAGGACGTAATCATTTGCATGTCTTAACATCTCACTAATTATTTTATCCGATCCAGCACTTTTCCCCATTTTTCAGATGCCTAATACTTGATTTCACTTTTTCTAATGTGATAGGATCATTAAATAAAGGTTCACCCAACATTTCTTCGACTTGAACGTCTTCTGTATTTGCAACGTCGTGCTCATTCTCAGATGAGTTGAATACACTACAAAAATGGTCGTGCCACTGTTCTGAAGTTATTTCATTATAGATAACAGCCTTTCTGTTAATTGACCTGATTGTCGTCCAGAACAACCTTGGATCATTTATCAACTCTTTTAGCTTTTGCATTTTTTTTTCGTCGAATG
>JADBJO010000848.1:507500-527500 GCA_016801955.1 Conus betulinus
CACTCTAATGTCTAAGTTGATCATGAGCAGGATTCGAACCCTCAACATCTGATTGCGAGCTTAGCGGTCGACTACTGAGCCAGTCATGCATGCACTCTTGAGCAAACAATGCCATTTGATACCTGTTTTGATCATGAGGACATCGGCGGATGGAGGGAGAGTCGAATCTCCAATACTTGCGGCGTGCGCACGTGTGTATGTATTCGACGTGAGACTCTACGTCTCTGTTACATCCCGATTTGTTTGAACAGTGGAATAGGCCAGGCCACGGCCAGACAAACTGAGGAGGCATGCATGGTTTGTGTCAGCGTAGTTGTTTCTGCTGTAGAGTGAAGTGAAAGCCATACAAATAGCGTTAGATTGAATAGTAACGTTTGAATGAATCTCTCTCTCTCTCTCTCTCTCTCTCTCTCTGTCTCTCTCTCTCTCTCTCTGTTATTTGCCACTCTTCCATCTCTCTATCCCGTTCCCTATCCCTCTTCACCCCACACCCCACACCCCTCTGCATACCTTCCACATGTTACACTCACATCCACCCCTTTTCTTCTTTGCACCCCCTCCCTTTTAGTTTCTTGCCATCCCCTATATGTCCATCTATCTTCACCTCCGTCTTTATATCTCCCTTCCCTCTCCGCCTAAATTCTCACGTCCCTTTGTGCCGGGTGGTCTTCGGTGTCAGCCCTGACACCCCCTCCTCCTCCCCTCCACAATTGCCCCCCCCCCCCTCCCCCACCTCCCTCACTTGCTGTTGGCTTGGCCCTAAGCGTTCTAAAACGGAAAGCTTTAAACAATCCGAAACGGAAAAGTTTTACACAATGAGACGGAAAGCCTTAAACAATGTAAGACGGAAAGCCTTAAACAATCCGAAACGGACAGCTTATACAATCTGAAACGGAAAGCCTTAAACAACCTTAAACAGAAAGCCTTAAACAACCTGAAACGGAAAGCCTTAAACAATCCGAAACGAATGCCTTAAACAATCTGAAACGGAAAGCTTTAAACAAATCAAAAGGGAAAACCTGAAACATTCTGCCATGGAAAGCCTTCAGCTATCTGAAACGGAAAGCCTTCAACAATTTGAAACGTAAAGCCTTCAGCAATCTGAAACAGAAAGCTTTTTAAACAATCTGAAACGGAAAGCACTAAACAATCTGAAACGGAAAGTCTCGGCGTAGACGCTTTGTCCAAAGCGCAGGTTTGGGTGAAATCGGTCTGAAACGACGTCACTCCTTGTTATTTGCCAGCGGTGACGACTGTCGCTGTTGCTATTGTCGCCGAGTTCCCTAACCCTTGTATTACCGAGATTTCCTGCCCGAAAAGCTTGGGAAGACTCCAGCAATGTGTGTGTGTGTGTGTGTGTGTGTGTGTGTTACACTCACTTGGCCTTGTGCTGTACCGTTCTGTGGCTTTGTGTTGGGAAGAGGAATGATTCAAATCGTCACTTGTATGTATGTATGTATGTATGTATGTATTTTTGTTACAGATCAAATCACCGATCAACTTCTCTCTGATCGTCTGCTGACCATCCGTCCGTCAGTCTGTCCGTGTTCTGTCTCTGTCTCTGTCTCTCTGTGCGTATATGCGCGCGTGCGTGCGTGCGTACGTGCGCGCGCACGCACACACACACACACGCGGACGCGGGCGTCCACGTGCAAGTGATCGTTCTGGCTTAATAGCCTGTTTTTAGAAGAAATACTGAAGAGCTGAAGAGTGTTATATGTACGAACAATATCCACGTATTCCTGGAATGAGACACGCCAAACGTTTGACAGAAAACAAATGTAAAAAATCATATTGAAAGCTCAATCGACCGTCGAGGTCATGCAGAGAGAGAGAGAGAGAGAGAGAGAGAGAGAGAGAGAGAGAGAGAGAGAGAGAGAGAGAGAGAGAGAGACAGAGACAGAGAGAAGAAGAAGAAGAAGAAGAAGAAGAAGAAGAAGAAAATGAAAAAGAATGGGAATTAAGTCATCAAACACACAAAGAAGATAAGATGATCGAATACAACAATACACGCTTCAGCTGAACCCAAATTCATACAGACAGAAAATAATCACCCGAAAAGAAACGAAACAAAACGACTCCTCCTCCTTTCTCAAAACAAAGAAGCCAAACAAACAAAGGCAAAGTGAAACAAACTAAAGGCCGTACAAAATCCCCACCCCCACCCCCCATACTCCAAACAGAACATTTTTTAGCATGGCTGGACAGAGGCGTACATCTTTTACCTCCGACAGGGCAGACTTTTATTTGCTGTTAATACGACCAGTCGGTCATTGGCTGAATTGTCGGATGTCAGTTTTTCTTACCTCGCATTCTGTGTAATTCAACAACACCCCCCCCCCCCCCCCCCCCCCCCCCCCCCCGGAAAAAGAAAGAAAAACAGGCGTGGAATTAACTCAGATTTGTGGCCGATGGTTAGGATGTATGCTACGTGACTTTACTTTGGAACGGTCATTAAGGAGTTATTTCTGTGGTTGTTTATGAGTCATTTGTTTGGGTGTTTGGTCGGTTGTAAATGCTTTGATAAGGAACAAACATCTTAATGAAGAACAGACATGCAAATGAGCTGTGACTTAAGCTATCAATTAATCCAATAATGGAAATATAAAAGCTGAGGATGAAAGTTTAGTCATCAAGTGGCTTCCAAAATTAACTATGAAAGCAACAACAACATCAACGACAACGACAGCAACAACAACAACAATAACAGGATGGTGAGAGCGGAGCATTTTTTTAACCTCAATTTCTCTCTTTCTCTCTTGCTTTCCTCCTCTGACCTATTTACTTACTTACTTAGGCCCATAGCCCAAGGGAGCATAGGCCATCGACAATACTCCGCCATCGCACTCGGTTCTGCTGCTCTCTGAATGCCTGTCCAGTTGGTCCCCTGCCTCTTTATCTCTGCCTCAGTGTCTCGCCTCCAGCTGCTGCGAGGTCGGCCTCTCTTCCTTTTCCCCTGCAGGTTCCATGTCAGGGCTTGGCGTGTGGTGCTGGATGCTGGCTTCTTGAGAGTGCGTCCAGTCCAGCCCCACTTCCTCCGCAGAATCTGTTTGGCCACTGGTTCCTGTCCTGCTTGTTACCATAGATCTTCACTGTTGATCTCTGGCCATCTGATTTTGAAGATGCGCTTCAGATAGGTGTTGATGAAAGTCTGAATTTTTTGCTGTATTACCTTGGTCATTCTCCAAGTCTCGCAGCCGTAGAGCAGAACCGACGTCACGTTTGAATTGAAGATACGCAATTTTGTTGTCCTTCTGATCTCTCCTGATGCCCAGATGTTCTTTAGCATGATGAATGCTGCCTGCGCCTTGCCTATCCTGACTATGATGTGTCGGTCAGTGCCCCCCTGCTTGTCAACTACGCTTCCCGAGTAGACAAAGGAATATACGTCCCTGATGACCTCGCCTCCAACTGTGACTGGGCTGCTGCCTGTGGTGTTGATCTTCATCAGCTCGGTCTTCTTCTTTTTTATCTTCAGTCCTGTTCCTGCTGATGTTGTCTCAAGGTGGGTGGTCTTGTCCTGCATCTGTGTGTGACTGTGGGAGAGAGGAGTGCCAGGCCGTCAGCAAAGTCAAGATCATCTAGCTGCTTCCAGAGTGTCCACTGTATCCCATTGTTCCTGCCTGTTGTGTTGTGGTCTTCATGATCCAGTCGATGACCAGGAGGAAGAAGAAAGGTGACTACAGACATCCCTGGCGCACTCCTGTCTTCACCTCAAAACCGTCTGACAACTGGCCTGCATGAGCCACCCTCCAGTTCATATCCTGATAGGTGCACACCGGATGAGAGAGATGATCTTCTCTGGTATTCCATAGTGTCTCAGTAGCTTCCATAGTGTCTCTCTCTCTCTCTACGCCGTCGAAGGCCTTTTCATAGTCGATGAAGTAGATGTAAAGGGGCGAGTTCCACTCCAAGGACTGTTCGATGATGATCCTGAGGCTGGCGATCTGGTCGGCACAGGATCTCTTTCGCCGGAAGCCGTTGCTGGTCTCGGAGCTTTGGGTCAACTGCTTCCTTCATCCTTTCCAATAAGACTCTGCTTAGAACCTTACCTGGCACTGACAGGAGCACGATCCCTCCATAGTTACCACATTTGGTAAGGTATTTATTTGGCAGTTTGATGACAATGCCTTCCCCTCCACTCTGCTGGGATGCTCTCTCTTTTTTTCCCATATCTTGCTGAACAGGCTGTGCAGGAAGTTGACAGCTATACCAACATCCGCTTTTAATGGCTTCTACTGGGATCTCATCTGGACCTGCTGCCTTCCCAATCCTCAGTGTCAGGATTGCCTTTCTGATCTCTGCTTCGATGTTTCTCTCACAGTTGATGGACAGTTCTGTTTCTTCTGGTGAGATGTCGGGTGGTGCTTCGGGGGCGGCGTATTCCTTGAAGTACTCTGCCCATCGCTTCAATTGATCTTCTGTTATTGTGAGGGTCTTTCCGTTCTTGTCTTTGACTGGCTTGCCAGTCTGTTGGAACTTGCCCGCCAGCTTCTTAGTGGTGGTGTACAGCTCTCTCATGTTGCCCTGTCCTGCAGCATCCTCTGCTTGTCTGGCAAGTCTGTCGATGAAGTCCTTATCTTTATTCACACTTTACTTCACTTCTTTGTCCACCTGGGTGCAGTCTTCTTGGGCTTGTGCTTTGCTTGATCTTGTCCGGCTCATGTTCAGTATGGCTTTCTCCTCTTCCCTTTTGCTCAGTTTCTGAATAGTATAATCAGAGATCCACTCCTTGTGTTCGGTCTTCTTCTTTCCAAGTACCTCCTCACAGGGTCTCATGCCAAAGTTCCTTGGTATGTTGCCACTGCTTCTCGATATCTGTGCTCTCCTCTCCGAGCAATTCTTCAAGTAGCTGGAAACCTGTTGGTAAGACTGATCTGAAATGTTTCCTTTGTTTCTTTACTGACAAACAGCTCCACATCATACCTTTTCCTTGCTGCATTTGTTGATGTGTACTTCTTGAGTTAGCGTCTCACTGTTGTCATAAGCAGGTGGTGGTCTGATGGCACGTCAGCACCCCTCACCACCCTCACACCCGCCATGATCGTCTGAATTTCCTGCTGATGCAGATGTGGTCGATCTGGTTCTCCGTGACGTGGTCCGGGGAATTCCAGGTGGCCTTGTGGATGCGCTTCTGGGTGAAGATGCTGCCTCCTATCACCAGCCGGTCCAATGCGCACAGGTCTTCAAAACGATCTCCATTTTCACGCATCCGTCCAAGTCCATGTGTCCCCGTGATGTCTTCACAGCCCGTGTTGTCTAATCCTGTCTTGGCGTTAAAGTCGCTCATGAATATTGTGATGTCGTTTGCTCCTCTTCTGTCCAGCACAGCTTGTACTTGCTGGTAGAGATCATCTTTCTTCTCCTCGTCTGCATCATTTGTGGGAGCATAGCATTGGATGATGTTCAGCTTGATGTTCTTCTTGGTGCTAAACGGCTGTGATGATGCGAGAGTTGATAGGTTCCCAGCTGATGAGTGCCTGCTGCGCCTCTGGTGCCAGCATCAGGGCCACGCCTTCTGTATGCGGGGCTCTGTCCTCTGTGTGTCCCGAGTACAGCAGCAGCAGTTTTTTTCCTGATGAAAGTCTCAGCTGTCCGGTCTGTAGCCACCTTGTCTCACTCAGTCCTAGGACTCCTATCTTGTAGGTCTTCATTCCTCTTGCTATCTGGGTGGTTCTGCCCGCTTCGTACATTGTTCTGATGTTCCAAGTGGCTATCCGTGTTTTCCTGGGGGTCAGCTTCCTCTCGGCTTTCACTGCCTGACGTCATGAGTCTCCAGGATGGAGACCCTTCCTCTCCCAGGTGAATGTCTTTGGTTTGATGTTGTCGATGCTTCTGTGACTTGCTTTTTTTTTCTAGGAAGGGGTGTTAGCCCTACGCAAACCCGCTTAATTTCCGGGAGAGTTGGTCTACATTAGTCTGACCTCTACCCATCGACCTGTCCAGCTTGGGTGGCCCTACCAGGAGCATACGCTCCCGCTGGCATAGCTCTCTGGGTCATAAAGGTACACAAGCTCCCACACCACGACAAGGAGTAGACCGTGTGGAAGTCTGACCTATTTGCACGCCCAAAATCATCGCCAGAAGAGAAGCAAGAGAACGCGCACATGCGTTGCAAGCTGACGTTTTGTCTGTGTCACTTGCTGCACGCTGTATTCAGCAGCCGTGTCGCAAGATGTCGTAGCAAGATCTTGACCATCTCTCCGCCCCCACCAAAAGATCACTTTACGAGAGAAACATTCCGAAGGCCAAAGGACCCCATGACGACCTGTTCACCATTGTCCAGACCAGAAAGGTGACAGGGTACGGGCACGTTTCAGGATCAGCCGTGTCTGGGCACTATGGGGCTGAGTGCTCGGAGCCGGACGAAGATAGAGGGCAGACCATGTGCTCTCCACCGTGTTTTACAACTTGTTTGTCCAACATCCAAAACTTGATTTAAAACATGTTACTGAAAGCATTTGAGGTCACGCACAAACCCAGCCCAACCCATCTCTCTCTCTCTCTCTCTCTCTCTCTCTTATTTTTTTCTACCTTTATGTTTTTCATTCACTTATTATGATTATGATTTCTTTTGTGCATTTGTTATTGTCATTTTGTTTAAAGCAATTTAAAAAGTTAAAAAAAAAGAAGATAGAGGGCAGAGGGAAGATTAGAGAGGTGTACAGGACAGCATGAAGAGAGCGGACAAGCCTGTTCTTTCTCGGCCTTTCGGAACGTCGTATAGAAAGTGCCACAGATGGACCGATGTCCTGATGTTATCAACGGTGTCATCATGTCTATGAAGGTGGTTTCAAGGTGTGGTGACTGGAGGCAGAATGGAAACAACACCGAGAAGAAGAAGAAAAAGAAGAAGAAGAAGAAGAAGAAGAAGAAGAAGAAGAAGAAAAAAGAAAAAGAAAAGGAAGAAGAAGAAGAACCCAGGCCATACTCCAGCACATCCTAAATTCATACCCACATAAACTTCACACTTTAATCTAACTTAAGATACGACTGCATCAAAAACAGTCACGCGAAAAGGAAAAAAAATCCCCCCCCCCCCCCCCCCCCCCCCGCTACCCCTTGATATTAGTAATCTTCTTCTTCTTCTTCTTCTTCTTCTTCTTCTTTCTTCGTCTTCTTCTTCCTGGTATAATAATAATAAGAATAACAATAATAATAAAATTCCTTATTATATTATTTTTATTGTTATCATTATTATAATTATTGATATCTTATCATCGTCATTATTACTATTACTATTATTCTCATCATCATTATCATTATTATTGTCATTAATGTCTTGACCAGCTTTGTCTCCCCTCCCAGCAGCCTCGTTTCCATTCCACACCTAGTCAGCACCCAGGTTTCAGGAAATCAGTGGCTGTTCGTTCTGCCATTTTCATTGTCTTTAAAGTTGTTCGTCTTGCCTGAAGAGGACCAAAGAGGTCGAAAAACACGTAGTGTTTGTTTTTGCAATGGATTTACTCTTTCGTTTGGCAACCCAATGATTTTTTTTTCTTCTTCTTCTTCAATTCTCTCAGGAAGTTACGAGATCGAATGATGACGAGACGAAGAGTGTTGCCCATACATAACAACCAAGAGGAACTCACCCGAAGACGGAATGTACCTGCCTATATAGGGACACGTCTTTGGAAGGGAATGACCAGCAGGCTGGCTCCCGTCACCCTTGGTCGTTTTTTTTTTTTTTTTTTCTATCAAAGCGTAGGGCGTGGGGGAGAAGATCCGCGTAGACTGCATGACTGAAGAGGGAAGAGGGCATTGAACTATGAATTTTTCACGGGGGGGGTCTGTGTACATGGCTGACAGAGAGAGAGAGAGAGAGAGAGAGAGAGAGAGAGAGAGAGAGAGAGAGAGAGAGAGAGAGAGAGAGATCTTGTGCGAGTGTGTGCGCGCGCGCGTGTGTGTGTATGCGTGTGAAAATGTGTGCGCGCGCTCGCTCGCACGCGAATGTGTGTGTGTGTGTGTGTGTGTGTGTGTGTGTGTGTGTGTGTGTGTGTGTATGCACTTGAGTGTGCGTGCGCGCTCGGGCGCGAGCGTGTGTGTGTGTGTGTGTGTGTGTGTGTGTGTGTGTGTGTGTGTGTGTGTGTGTGTGTGTGTGTGTTTGCGCGCGCGCGTGCTCGGGCGAGAGCGTGTGTGTGTGTGGGGAGGGTGTGTGTGCACGCACGAGAGAGAGAGAAAGAGAGAGAGAGGAGAGAGAGAGAGAGAGAGACAGAGACAGTCACAGAGACAGACAGAGAGAGAGAGAGAGAGACAGAGAGTCACAATTGTATGCGTGGCATTAGCTGATTTTGTGACAAACATGTCTCCACGTGGGGTCATTGCCTTGCTGTTGTTTTGCGGCCTTTATTTGATACATGAATAGTACAGATGTGTATAGGATCAGAATACGAATGCTCCATTCTGACCCCTCCCCCCCCCCCCCCTCCTCACCTCCCTCTTAATGACCTTGTTTCGGTTTTAGCGTAGTCTTAAATCTGTCCAGTGGCTCATCATTGGCATACCGATTATGTGTGTGGTGTGTGTGTGTGTGTGTGTGTGTGTGTGTGTGTGTGTGTGTGTGAGTGTGTGTGTGTGTGTGTGTGTGTGTGTGTGTGTGTGTGTGTGTGTGTGTGTGTGTGTGTGTGTGTGTGTGTGTGTGTGTGTGTGCGTGTGTGTGTGCGTGTGTGTGTGTGTGTGTGTGTGTTGTGTGTGTTTGTGTGTGTGTGTGTGTGTGTGTGTGTGCGTGTGCGTGCGTGTGTGTGTTTGAGAAACAGAGAGAGAGCGAATCGTGCCACCGCTAACACGTATATAAAAGGGGTTACTAAGAGAGAGAGAGAGAGAGAGAGAGAGAGAGAGAAATGAGGGTAAAGGTGAGAGAAGGTTAAAGGCAAAAGAGAGAGAGAGAGAGAGAGAGAGAGAGAGAGAGAGAGAGAGAGAGAGATGAGGGTAAAGGCTAGAGTGAGAGAGAGAGAGAGATGAGGGTAAAGAAAAGAGAGAGAGAGAGAGAGAGAGAGAGAGAGAGAGAGAGAGAGAGAGAGAGAGAGAGAGAGGAGCATAATTATTTCAGAGGCGCTGTGTGGGTCAGGGACCTCTCTGGGGTCGGTCATTGCCCTCTCGTTGTGGTTCGGCCTTTAGTTCATGGATTCTACCCGCTGTATATGATAAGATTTTCTTTCATTGACTCGGTCTTTCTTTTTTTTTTTTTTTTATTCTCCCTTTCTCAGGCACAGCTCTGTGTGTGTGCGTGCGTGTGCGTGCGTGCGTGCATGCGCGCGCGCGCGCGCGCGCGTGTGTGTGTGTGTGTGCGTAGGTGTGTGTGTCTGTGTGGCTGTGCGTGTCTATGTGTGGGTGTCTTGTATGCACACCTGTCGCTCCGACAGAATTGCATGGCAACTGCTCAGGCGCATATCAATCACACCTGTTGTTTTAATACCTGGCTTGTTTGTTCTGTCACTGGAAGGTTTTGTAACGTTCTTTGTTTTAATCAGTCCATGTAGCCGCAGTGGTCTCAGCGGCCAGTGCCCCCGAATATCCGTACTGACCGCAAGAACGGAATATAGAGATGCACTGATTGTGCGTGTTTGTTGTCGTCAGCACTCAACATAGCGCCACTGATCGTCTGTGTCGTCATCAGATCTAAACATAGTAACACAGAGTAAACAAAACAAAACAAAACAAACAAAAAGAAAAGGGCCCAAACAGATGTACACTTTGCAGGCGTGCACGCGCACGCCACACACACACACACACACACACACACACACACACACACACACACAAGCGCGCGCGCACGCACGCACGCACACATACACACACATGCACACAAATATAGACATACACGCCCGCGCACGTGCACGTACACGCGCTAATGCACGAACGGACGCACGGGTGCGCATGCATACACACGCGTGCTCGTGCACACACACACCCACACAGACACACAGACACGCATGCAAGGAGGAGGTTACTAGTGTGTGATCAACACACACACACACACACATATACACACACACATGCAAGGAGGAGGTTAGTACTGTATGATGAAAACACACACACACACACACACACACACACACATGGTTGGCATTACATTGCAATCATACACTAGAAATCGTATCGAGCTGGTAAGGAGACTGCAAATATTAGCAAATCAATTCACCGAGAAAATAGAAGGGAGCAGCCAAGCCAGACTAGCGGAAGAAATAACAACAACAACAACAACAACAAGTCGTGATCAAAGGGATTACAACTGTTTTCCTCCATTCAAACCGAAGTCCTTGTCGTGACACCAATGATACCAGTGCGTGTGCACTTGTCAAGGAAAACAGCGATCGTAACTGATCTCCTGGTCAAAGCCGTTCTCGTCTAGATAATCATCCGTCTCTCCCCAAAAGATAACAGCAATAATGATAGTTATCCTTTGGAAAATAGCGGACAATTAAAAAACAAATTGTAAGCGTATGGAAAGCAGTTAGGGTTCTATGGTAAACACTACTGATCCTCAGTTATAGCAGCTAAACAAACAAACAAACAAAACAAAAAGTGTTTGGCCTACATTCGCCTTGTCCTCGATGGTGACAGCTGTTTTTTTTTTCCTAACAAAACAAAACAAAACAAAAACGCCTTTTTTTTTTTTTGCTTTCCGATGCTGCTACTAGGCTTCCATACGTATCGTTCTCATCGTTAAACTGTTGAAGGCACAAACCGCGGAAAAGAAAGATCAAGTAAATGTCCCTTGTTATTGCTGACAATGCGTCATCATCATGGTCTAATAATGGCATTGCTGGCCTCGGGATGACTGTATACAATTAAAGAAACTGACGTATCAGTGTGCTGAAATTAAGCATGTTGTGTGTTGTGAGCCATTGGCCGAGGAAGTCGTTATCTCTCCACCTTCCCGCTGTCTAATCCAGCGCGCCTCCGTGTTTTTGTGGGATATTTGTTATTGAAGCTAATCTTACGCCAGTCAGGCCTGCTTAAAATTACGTCCCTTGTAAAACAAATTTTGAAAAGCGCAAAAAAAAAAAAAAAAAAAAAAAAAGATGAAGAAGAAGAAGGAGAAGAAGAAACTGTGATTGAATTATGAAATAATTGTTAACCACTTCCGTTTGTTATGCCCATCCCTTCTCTCTACATTTCCATCCTGTCTGTCTGTCTGTCTGTCTCTCTCCGAATGTGTAACTGATTGTATCTCCTGTATTATTACCTTACGTGTTGATTAGATTTATATTA
Source organism: Conus betulinus (assembly GCA_016801955.1). NCBI lineage: Eukaryota > Metazoa > Mollusca > Gastropoda > Neogastropoda > Conidae > Conus > Conus betulinus. The sequence continues at coordinate 518,715 of JADBJO010000848.1, forward strand.
TTCAGTTTTATGGTAACATCTGATTGCTTTCAAAAATGTGAAATTCCTGGATTTTTTTTTTCTCTTCATAATCTGCATTTCCTCCTGTCTTTTCACTAATCTGTGAGAACAGGATGAACAAAAAACAAACAAACAAACAAACAAAAAAAGCGAAGCTTACTTTCAAATTCCCAAATGAACGTGATTTTTTTTTTTTAAAACTGCATTTAACTTGATTTGACTCGATTCAGCTCACACATACATACATATTGCGCGTGCGCGCGAGTGTTCTCTCTGTCCCTTATCCTCCCTTCTCTTTTGTCTCTGTTTCTCTGTCTCCGGCCATCCCTCTGCTCTTATTTCTCTTTATCCCTCCATCTCTCTCTTTCCCGCCTTATTCTCTCTTCCTGTCTGTCACTGTCCGTTTGTTTTGCCTGCCTGTCTACCTACTTACTGTCTGTCTGTTTGTCCGCTCTGGTCTCTGTCTGTTTGTCTGTCTCTCTCACTCTCCCCCCCCCCCCCACCACGTCCCCTCCACTGTCCATCTGTCTCTCACTCACTCTATTCCCCCACCCCCCACTCCCCCATGTCCCTGCCCCAGTCTGTCTGTCTGTCTTTGTCTCTCTCTCTCTCTGTGCCCCCCCCCCCCCTTTTCTTTCTTTCCTCCCCCCCCCCCCCCCCCCCCCCCCCCCTTTTGTTTTAGCCCTAAAAGCCTTCGTTTCATCCCATAGTCTGAGAAGACAGAAGACCGTCAAAGTCATCACCGACCGACAGCCTTCAACAGAGGACCGTCAAAATCATCGCCGACCGACAGCCTTCAACAGAGGACCGTCAAAATCATCGCCGACCGACAGCCTTCAACAGAGGACCGTCAAAATCATCGCCGACCGACAGCCTTCAACAGAGGACGGTCAAAGTCATTACCGACTGACAGACAGCCTTCAACCATCGCCGACCGACAGCCTTCTCAAATGATTTCAAACAGTAAACAGGAAAGCTAAGTTTTAGGGACAAAAGTTACCTTCGGTCGAAACGCTTCGTGTTTTGCCTTGAGATTCGTTTGTCCACGTTGTTTGGCTAGTCATGGAAATACTTTTAAACGTTTGTATGAAAAACAACACCCAGTTTTCCAGACGATAACTACGCCAGTGTTTTTTTTTTTTTTTTTTCCCCTCTTCAGGCTGTGGTTCAGGACGGAGGTACGCCGTGGAGGGGGAAAGTCGCCAACTCGGCCCACGTGGAGAGACAGCCTCAGTGCACGTGCTCCCCGGGGTAAGTGTGTGTGACGTCTTTCAAGTACCGTATTGTCTTTTTCCTCTGCACTAAATCTGGGCATTCAAGAGTGTGTGTGTGAGAGAGAGAGAGAGAGAGAGAGAGAGAGAGAGAGAGGGCGGCGGCCCTTGTGCAGGAGCTGCCATTAACCGACAACATCTTGATTCCACTATGCTCACCCCCACTACTGTCGTCACACGGCGCGGAGCCCAATTTTGCCTGCCTGCCTGCCTGCCTGCCTGCCAGCCATAGCCATCCGTTCGTTCTCCATTTGAGAGGTTTTCAAAAATAGCCTTGTCTTGTTGATTCGCTTTTAGAATCCTACTCGAGAAAGTCGCGAATGGTTATTGCCCTTGTTTAAAAAAAAAAAAAAAAAAAAAAAGCCGACGGCCATCAGAAAGAGAAAGGGGGCGGGGGGGGGGGGGGGGGGGGGGGGGGGGGGGGAGTGGGATGGTGGGGGAGGGGGAGGGGGAAAAGGAGACAAGTGCCTGCAATTATCACTGAAACCTTCACCTCTTTTTTTCTTCTTCTTCTTCTTCTTCTTCTTCTTCAGTGCAGGAGAGTATTAAGACAGCCCTGATATGGCCCTTTGCGGTCGGCTGGGCTATAAGCAACATTACATTACATCACGAGTAAACACCTACAACAACAAGGACTTACAAGAAGGGCGGGTCTGATGAGAAGAAGGTTGAATTGAAAAGAAAAAAAAAAAAGATAAAAAAGAAAGAAATGAAACGTTGAGAGAAAGTTAGAAAGAAGGGGAAATCAGCATGATGAAAAACCGTGAAAAAAAAATCGTTTAGAAAAAAAAAACCGGAGAACTGAGAGAGAGAGAGAGAGAGAGAGAGAGAGAGAGAGAGAGAGAGAGAGAGAGAGAGAGAGAGAGAGAGAGAGAGGACAAAGAAAGAAAACACTGAAATAAAGAGAGAAAGAAAGAAAGAAAGAAGGGCAGACAATAAAAAAGACACAAAATGGAAGGGGGAAAAAAAGGAAATGGAAAGGAGCAATGAGCAAAGAGAAAAAGAAAGAAAGGAAGAAAGGAAAGGAAGAAAGAAAGGAAAGGAAGGAAGAAAAAGAAAGGAAGGAAAGAAGGAAGGAATGAAGAAATGAAAATAAGGGAGAAAGAAAAGCAGACAGACAGGGAAGAAAAGACAGAATGGAAGAAGAAATAAAGAAAAAGTAAAGGACCAATGAAGAAATGGAAGGCAGGACAGAAGAAAGAACGGATGGAAGGAAGGACAGAAGGAAGAAATGAAGGAAGTTAGATAAGGAAAGCAAGATGATGAGAAAGAAAGAAAGAAAGAAAGAAAGGAGCTGATCTCTTATACCTCTGCCCTGGGAATGATATTTTCTTTTTGTCATTGCAGTGACCACACCCGAGGTAATTTTGCGAGTGGCAAACGATGGATGAAGTATGTAACGGAATGTCAGTAATCTCCCAAAATGGAGAGAGAGAGAGAGAGAGAGAGAGAGAGAGAGAGAGAGAGAGAGAGAGAGAGAGAGAGAGAGAGAGATAGGAAACAGAATCTGAACTGTAAAAACTGAAATAAGTTCAAAAGAAACGCACTCATACACGCTCGCGCGTGCGCACGCACGTACACACACACACACACACACACACACACACACACACACACGCGCGCGCGCGCGCACACACACACACACACACACACACACACACACACACACACTCACACACATAAGCGCGCACGCGCACACACACACACACACACACACACACGCACCCACTCACGCGCGCACACACACACACACACACACACACACACACACACACACACACACACACACACACACACAGGCGCATGCTTAAGCACAAACGCGCGCGCGCGCAAACACACACAAACTCTCTCTCTCTCTCTCTCTCTCTCTCTCTCTCTCTCTCTCTCTCTCTCTCTCTCTCATTCCACAGTCTACAACAAATACAGTGTTTGCTTTGTTGCAAGCCACTAACAAAACCAGCCAGAGAGTTCAACCTCCTTTTAATGCTGTCCCAAAGCAAGCCAGTAAAGCGGAGCATGCTTTTGTGGCCACTTGTGTGTGTGTGTGTGTGTGTGTGTGTGTGAATGGCCTTTGTAGGACAGGACAACGCACTCTTCAGATGAATTCGTCACACACCTTTTTGTTGTTGAGCGTCATGGCCTTGCTGTTGCTATTGTCGCACGTACACACATTGTGTGGCCCATTTTCTAAGGATATCTTCTAGAGGGACGGTACTGCTTTGCATTCAACTGCGTGGTGGTGCCTGGTGTTATGCTACAGCGCTGTATTAGACCGTGTCTGTCTCGCGGCACGAAACATGCACTGTACTGTATCTTATTGCCCTATACTGGGGTGAATTGTTTGGTACTGCACTTCTACCGCAGTGTGCACACCTGTACCATACCGCATCGTCCTGAACGGCATTGTGCTGTACTGTGTGGTGCTGTGCTGTGCTGTATTGTACTGCACTGCTGCACTGTATTGTACTGTTTTACACCACGACGTCATGGACGGCGCTATTCTGTATTGCATGGCACTGCACTGCATTGTACTGTACTGTATTGTAACTGTACTGCATTGTACTAAACTGTACTGTACTGTCCTGCACTGTATTGTACTGTACTTCACGGCACTGTGTATTGTATCACGGCACTGTATTGCTATATGTGCTATATTGTATGCACTGCACTGTATTGTACTGTACTTCACGGCACTGTGCTATATTGTATGCACTGCACTGTGCTGTACTGTACTTCACTGCAATGTACTACTATATTGTATGCACTGCACTGTATTGTACTGTACTGTATTGTAACTGTACTGCATTGTAATAAACTGTACTGTACTGTACTTCACTGCAATGTACTATATTGTATGCACTGCACTGTATTGTACTGTACTGTATTGTAACTGTACTGCATTGTAATACTGTACTGTACTGTACTGTACTTCACTGCACTGTATTGTACTGTACTTCACTACACTGTACTATAGTGTATGCACTGCACACTGTATTGTACTGTACTGTACTTCACGGCAATGTACTATATTGTATGCACTGCACTGTATTGTACTGTACTTCACTGCACTGTATTGTACTGTACTTCACTGCACTGTATTGTATTGTACAGTACTGCACTCACTGCTTCACTGTATTGTACTGTTGCACTGCACTGTGTACTTCACGGCACTGTGCTATATTGTATTCACTGCACTGCACTGTATGCACTGCACTGTATTTGAACTGTACTTCACTGCACTGTATTGTACTGTACTTGCACTATATGTGCACTGTGTACTGTACTGTACTTCACTTCACTGCACTGTATTGTGTGCACTGCACTGTATTGTACTGTACTTCACTGCACTGTATTGTACTGTACTTCACTGCACTGTACTATATTGTATGTGCACTTCACTGTACACTTATTGTACTGTACTTCACTGCACTGTATTGTACTGTACTTCACTGCACTGTGCACTGTACTTCACTGCACTGTATTGTCTGTACTTCACTGCACTGTACTGTATTGTACTGTACTTCACTGCACTGTACTGTATTGTATTGTACTGCACTGCACTGTATTGTACTGTACTTCACTGCACTGTATTGTACTGCACTTCACTGCACTGTATTGTACTGTACTTCACTCACTGCACTGTACTGCACTGTATTGTGTGCACTGCACTGTATTGTACTGTACTTCACTACACTTTATTGTACTGTACTTCACTGCACTGTATTGTAATGTACTTCACTGCACTGTATTGTACTGTACTTCACTGCACTGTACTTGTATTGCACTGCACTGCACTGTATGCACTGTATTGTACTTCACTGCACTGTATTTGTACTGTACTTCACTGCACTGTACTATATTGTATGCACTGCACTGTATTGTACTGTACTTCACAGCATTGTACTATATTGTATGCACTGCACTGTATTGTACTGTACTTCACTGCACTGTATTGTACTGTACTTCACAGCATTGTACTATATTGTATGCACTGCACTGTATTGTACTGTACTTCACTGCACTGTATTGTATTGTATGCACTGTACTTCACTTCACACTGTATTGTACTGTACTTCACTGCACTGTGCTGTAGTGTACTTCACAGCACTGTATTGTACTGTACTTCACGGCACTGTATGTGTACTGTACTTCACGGCACTGTACTGTATTGTACTGTACTATACTTCACTGCACTGTATTGTACTGTACTTCACTGCACTGTATTGTACTGTACTTCACGGCACTGTACTATATTGTATGCACTGCACTGTGCTGTACTGTACTTCACTGCACTGTATTGTACTGTACTTCACTGCACTGTATTGTACTGCACTTCACTGCACTGTATTGTACTGTACTTCACTGCACTGTATTGTACTGTACTTCACGGCACTGTGCTATATTGTACTGCACTGCTGTACTGTATGCACTGTGTATTGTACTGTACTTCACAGCACTGTACTATATTGTATGCACTGCACTGTGCTGTACTGTACTTCACTGCACTGTATTGTACTGTACTTCACTGCACTGTATTGTACTGTACTTCACTGCACTGTATTGTACTGTACTTCACTGCACTGTATTGTACTTCACTTCACTGCACTGTATTCTACTGTACTTCACTGCGCTGTATTGTACTGTACTTCACGGCACTGTACTGTACTGTATTTCACTGCACTGTATTATACTGTACTTCACTGCACTGTATTGTACTGCACTTCACTGCACTGTATTGTACTGTACTTCACTGCACTGTATTGTACTGCACTTCACTGCACTGTATTGTACTGTACTTCACTGCACTGTATTTTACTGTACTTCACGGCACTTTGCTATATTGTATGCACTGCACTGTATTGTACTGTACTTCACAGCACTGTACTATATTGTATGCACTGCACTGTGCTGTACTGTACTTCACTGCACTGTATTGTACTGTACTTCACTGCACTGTATTGTACTGCACTTCACTGCACTGTATTGTACTGTACTTCACTGCACTGTATTGTACTGCACTTCACTGCACTGTATTGTACTGTACTTCACTACACAGTACTATATTGTGTGCACTGCACTGTATTCTACTGTACTTCACTGCACTGTATTGTACTGCACTTCACTGCACTGTATTGTACTGTACTTCACTGCACTGTATTGTACTGTACTTCACTGCACTATACTATATGTGTATGCACTGCACTGTACTGTATTGTACTGTACTTCACTGCACTGTATTGTACTGCACTTCACTGCACTGTATTGTACTGTACTGTACTTCACTGCACTGTATTGTACTGCACTTCACTGCACTGTATTGTACTGCACTTCACTGCACTGTATTGTACTGTACTTCACAGCACTGTACTATATTGTATGCACTGCACTGTATTGTACTGTACTTCACAGCACTGTACTATATTGTATGCACTGCACTGTATTGTACTGTACTTCACAGCACTGTACTATATTGTATGCACTGCACTGTATTGTACTGTACTTCACAGCACTGTACTATATTGTATGCACTGCACTGTATTGTACTGTACTTCACAGCACTGTGTTGTAATGTACTTCACTGCACTGTACTGTACTGTACTTCACTGCATTGTACTGTATTACATGGCACTGCACTGTACTGTATTGTATTCCACTGCATTGCACTGTACTCCACTATAATTAATGTATTGCATTTCATTGTACTGTACTTCATTGCACTGTACTGCACTGCACTCTACTGCATTGCACTGTACTATACTGTTCTGTACTGTATTGCATGTACCTGTACTATATTGTACTGCGCTATACTGCACTGCACTGTTTTGTACTGCACTGTACTGTACTTGTACTCTACTGCACTTCACTGTACTGTACTGCACATAAATGTACTGTATGGTACTGTGCTGTGCTATACTGTACTTAAGTGTACTGTTTTGTACTGCATTACACTGTACTTGTACTCTACTGCACATCACTGTACTGTATTGTACTGCACTGTACTGCACTTCACTGCACTTTTTTTTTTACACTGCACTTCACTGTACTGTACTTATTGCACTTCATTGTACTGTACTTGACTGCATTGTTCTGTACCGCACTGCACTGCACAGCACTGTACTGTACTTCACTTCACTGTACTGTACAACACTGTACTTCAATACGCAGCACTGCCCTGCACTTCACTGTACTGTACTGTATTGTACTGTACTGTACAACACTGCCTTTCAATGCGTTGCACTGCATTGTACTGCACTGCACTGCGCTTTACTGCACTGCATTGCACTGCACTATACTGTACTGTACTGCACTGTACTCACTGTACTGTACTGTACTGTACTGCACTGCACTACACTGCACTTCAGTGCACTGCACTGTACTGTACTGCATTGCACTGCACTATAATGTACTGCATTGTTCTGCACTTCACTGTACTGTACTGAATTACACTGTACTTCAGTGCACTGCACTGTACTGTTATGCACTGCACTGTACTGCACACTTCACTCTGCTGTACTGTAGTGTACTGTATTGTACTGTACTGTATTACATTGCACTTCAGTGCACTGCACTGTACTGTACTGCACTGCATTGCTCTGCACTGTACTGTACTGCACTTCACTGTAATGTACTTATGGTACTGTAGTGTAAATACACTGCGCTTCAGTGCACTGCACTGTACTGTACTGCATTGCACTGCACTGTACTGCACTTCACTGTGCTGTACTGTACTGTATTGTACTGAACTGTACAACATTGCATTTCAATGCCCTGCACTGCACTGCACTGCGCTGTACGGTACTGTACTGTACTGTACTGCACTTCACTCTACTGGACTGTATTGTACTTTACTGTGCTACACTGCACTTCAGTGCACTGCACTGTACTTAACTGCATTGCACTGCACTGTACTGTACTGCACTGCAATGTATTGCATTTCACTGTACTCTACTCCACTGTATTGTACTGTACTGTACTATACTGCACTTCAGTGCACTACACTGTACTGTACTGTACTGCACTGCACCGCACTGTACTTCACTGTGCTGTACTGTATTCTACTGTACTGTACTACTACACTGCACATTAGTGCACTGCACTGCACAGTACTGCACTGCATTGCACTGCATTGTACAGTACTGCACTGTACTGTACTGCACTGTACTGTACTGCACTTCACTGTGCTGTACTGTATTGTACTGTACTGTACTACACTGCACACCAGTGCACTGCACTGTACTACACTGCACTGCACTGTACTGCACCATACTACACTTCGCTGTGCTGTACTGTATTGTACCGTACTTATTACACTGCACTTCAGTGCACTGCACTGCACTGCACTGTGCTGTACTGCACTTCACTGAGCAGTATGTATCATACTGCTTTGTACTGCGCTGCACAAACATTTTTCAACGCTAGACTTTTTACCCCTCCATGCATCCATCCATCCATCCATCCACCCTCTCCACCCTTAATGACCCAATCCCGCCCGTCATTCCGCCCTCTCTCCTCACC